>JARHVA010005701.1:470000-700000 GCA_037957365.1 Torreya grandis
AAATTTCATAATCAATTAAATAAATTAGTATCCCTGATGTTATGAGGGTTTTAAATGTATGCCCATTAATCAATAACCCATTTTTAGACTAACTAATCAAATCACATCTCTAAAATATTAAATGGACACATACACATGTTTCACAAATGTCAAAATATTATTAGACACACAAGAGAATTTGATTCTATAATTTTACCTACTCGGGAAATCATAAAAAATGATAATTTAAACAAACACCAAAGTCAATAAATTTTAAATGTATTTCTATAATAAATAACTAATGTGTGTGTGTGTGTAGAATTTCATTTACTCTCTATAGACCTTCAACGTCTCCATCTACACCACCCTCTTTGATTATGCTCTCTCTTTGACATGTTTGAGGGATGAATTCTCTTGTGTTTATATCATAACACTCAAGTCATTAGATCATATCTGATTATAAATGTAAATCAATAATATAACTAAAACAACACATTGATTTGATTAAAATGTAAATGCATACATTAATCCGACTCATGGTAAGCAATCATGTGTCATCATATACCTGAGTAACATTCTACTATCCCATAATAGCATAAATCTCAAGCTTAGTAAAAAAATGTACCCAAATCTAAATTTGTTAGATGCAGATATCTACGGATAATCTGGCAAGTTTTTCTGGTGAAGAATTGGGATGTAATATATATCACATCCTTAATCTTAACTTAATTTAATCAACATACACTAGGGTATCCAAATGATAACCCATATCATATAAAACCACATCGAGGATAATTCTTACCTTTACATCCTTTGTTGTTTGGATTGCTATATCAAGCAATCTCCCCATCTCAGTTATAACATAAACATCCTCATCACATGCTTAGGATACCATACACATTGGTAACTCTTTCTAATTGGTGAGCTCAAGAGACTCACTCTTCATACTTGTAAAATCACATAATTGAGGTGATTTCAAATTTAGCATCTCTTATTCATTCATTTCTAAACTACAAGCTTTATCTATGTTAGGTATTATCTTCTCAAAGACTAAACCATCATTTGTTCACTGTCTAGGATAATATTCATTTATTCTTGTGACAACTCTTCTTCCACGCACAATTATAATTGAGCTTCCACGTACATATGTCCTTGAGAACCATTTTGTTTCCATGCCCTATAACCCTCTTTTATCTCCATATTAGTTTGAAGGAACCTCTTTATGGATGGAAAATTGACACCAACAAACTCTTCATGGATTGTTTCCATATCAATCACTTTGTCACCTTCTTCACTTCACCTCTCATATAAATAAACATGTTTGAATGTCAGACACTATGTAATCTTTTTCACCAAGATCTCCAAAGATGGACTTGCACATTGCACAATAACATTAGGGAAAATAAAAGGTCCCTCCAACAACTCATTATCCTCTTTATAATGATCTAAAGTCATGTTGTCCAACCCTTATCCAATTCTTGCATGTTGCTTATGTCTTTTAATTTTGCTAGAGGCTAAAAATATCCCATTCTCAACAATACTTCTATCTATTTTTACCTCATCCATACCTCTAATTTTAGCTTCTTCACATATCTAAACCTTCACAATCATCTCCTTATTTGCACTAATTTTCCTAACAACCTCATCTAATACTTCTACCATGGAAACCTATAACTCTTTTTGTTTGCTTTATTTATCCACATACAAATCCAAATGTCTACAATCTTTGTTTATAGAAACACATGTCATGCCTTGGTTATTGGCAACCCTACTACCATTTAAATTAAAATTGACAAGCTTCGATGTCATTATGAACGAAGAACAAATCAACACTTACCCACTCATGAAACTTCTTAAACACTTGTCCATCAATACACAATGGTCTCTAAATTTAGGTGAATAACAGAACACCTCTACATCATCCATAATAATTATTTATTCACCTATGTTCTGCACATAACTCTTATACACACTGGTGTTCTAAAAATGAGAACTAAGCTCTTCATATAGAAGCCTCTCCATGGTACTTTCTAAGGAAAATTGCTATTTTTTAGACCTATGCATGTTCATACTACTTCTCAATGTAGACTTGGGTTGTTCATGAGATAACATCCCATCATTATTTCCCCTCTTAAAATATTATTTTCACCAACACTTAAAAACCTCTTCACACAAAGCTTCCTCAACCATCCCAACTGTAAATTTGGATGCACAAATTGACCTAATATTTTGTAAAACACATGTTTCAACTCGTATACATTTTGTTTACCTTTATTTTATCTCCTGACTTGGGGATCCTTCAAATATGCCACTAAAAATTAAAACAACTTCTTACACATAACCTTCACCCTCATGGGATCAAGAATATTTTCATGTGTAAAACACATCCTTAGCTCAACTGTCTGAGCCATCAGTTGTTTCGGATTCTTTTATCCATAAAAAAATTCTACAATGCTTGGAAAATCCTTAATTTAATATCTTAAGAGTTATAATTTTTTTGGGTCACTAAGTCCTTTTCTACAATGATTATAAAACATATGTTCCCACTCACATACATTCTATTTATTTTTCCTTTGTCTCCTTACTTGGATATCCTTCTAATATACCACTATAACATTGCACAACTACTTGCATGCAACCTTAAACCTCATGGGATTAATAATACTTTCTTGTGTAATACAAATATTTTGCTCAACTATCCAAGTCATGAGCTATTCCAGATTCTCTTATCCATAAAACACAGCTACAATGCTTGGAAAACCCCTTATTGAATATGTTAGAGTTATCAATTATTTTTGGCACCACACCCTTTCCTACAGTGATTACAACAACCTAGGTGCAAGAAATGTTAATTTTTTTTGTTAATTTCTCTCAATAGTTCTAAAAATTTATCTTCAAGTATAGATGATTTCCTATAAAATAGTTTTTGTTTTCAATCTTGGTTTTTATTTTATGCACGTTATCTTTTTATAAGTTATTTTAAATTTGTTTTTTAAATCATCTATTTTCTTCATAGTCCTCTATTTATATGAGGTGATTTGTAATATTTTTATATAAGTTGAATAATAAAATACAACCCATAACTTTCTTTTTGAAGTGTTTAGTTTGAAGTTTATGTAAGTTTTTTGTAGCAATGCGAGCTCCTTCAGTGTGGCATGATATCCAAAAGTTCAAGGTAGAAAAGAAAAGTAGTCCAAGCCCAGGTAGATCACGAAAGAGCACAGGCTAAGAGAAACTATGTAGGTTAGACAAAAGTGTAAATAGATTAAATAGGAATTTTAGGATTGTTTTTCCAATGGTGAAACAATGCTAAGAAGCGAATATATAAGACAAAAGGGGCATAATCTAAAATTTATCCAGATATTAAAAAAAATCAAAAATTTGTGTTTGGATGATTTTTTTAGAAGTTACCTAAGAAGTTACTATTATATTTGGAAAAGATTGAATTGTCAAGTGAATTAAATTTAGATTGAAGGAAGTTTCTGATCAAGGTCACTAAAAAGAATTAGATTGGTTGTTTATTTTTTAGCCACTATCAAAGATGAAGGAAGGATAAAATATTTCATCATAGTATCAGATTATGGAAATTTACAACATCATTACTCAACTTTAAATTCCAACTATTGAAGGTAAAATTTATGATTTTTGGTCTATGAAGATGAAAACTTTATTTTTCTCGTAAGATATATGGATTCTAATGGAGAATGTATTTGTAGAGAGTGTAAATTAGGTAGATTATAAGGATTTAACATAAGTAGAGAAGTACCAACTTAAAGAAAACAATAAGAATGATGCAAGAGTCTAATTTTTTATTCAATAATCCATGGATGAGTCCATTTTACCTAGGGTTATAGAAAGAACTAAGTCTGAGAGGGCATGGGATATTCTAGAAATATCTTATCAGAGAACCATCAAGGTAAAAGTTGCTAAATTATAATCTCTTAGGTGAAGTTTTGAGAATGTGTAGATAAAAATTTCAGAGTCTATAGACCAATTTTTAGTGAAGTCATGATTTTAGTTAATCAAATCAGATCACATGGAGAAGAAATACCTGATCAAAAAGTTGTGTAAAATATTCTCAAGAGTATACCTGGTAAGTTTGATTCTATTATTATTGTTATTGAAGAATCTAAATATCTAACACAACTATCCATAAATGAATTAATGGGGTCTCTATTATATCATGAATCAATAATGAAAAGGAGTAATACTTCTTATTTAGAGAATAATTTTGAATCACAAGTTTCATTTACTAGAGGTAGATGGTGAGGAAGATTAAGCTTCAGAGGTAAAAGTAGAAATAATAATCAAAGAGGTGGAAGTAATAGTCTAGATCAAGGTGAAAGGATAAATAATAATTTCAATAATCATATTTCCAAAGTGCATAATCAATCTCATTAGAATTATTATAGGTATGATAAATATAATGTTCAGTGTCATTATTATAATAAGTTTGGCTATTATGCATATGAGTGATGGAAAAAATAATTAAATGAGGTTAAATAAAATGTAATTTTTTTAGATGTATTTGAAAGCAATTTTTAGTAATTATTCGTTAAATGTCATGTTTCTCAAGAGAATTCAAGTGATATTTGGATTTTAGACAGTGGATAAAGTAATCACATGATAAAAAAAAGAGATTTGTTTGTAATCTTAGATAGTGTTACGAAGTCATAATTTAATCTAGGCAATGATAATAAAGTATCAATGATGGGTAAATGTGTGGTTAACATTTTCACAAAACATGGTGAAAGAAAATATACTCTAGATGTTTATTTTGTGTTAGGTTTGAAGCATGATCTCATGAGTGTTTGGAAACTTATCCAAAAAGGTTACATAATATCATTCAAAGATAATGTGTGCACTATACTTGATAGATTCAGAAGTGATAGGTTGATTACAAATATTGTGATGAAAAATAATTGAATGTTCACACTTCTAATCAAGAGTGAAATATCTAGAGAAGAAAACCCTAAGGTAAATTACAAGGTAACCCATTCAGATCTAACATGGTTCTAGCATCTAAGATATGGACATATTCATTTTAGAGGTTTGAGTTTATTTTAGAAGAAATAAATAGTGAGAGGATGACCACTAATTGAGAATCCATTGAGTTCATATGAAAGATATATTCTGGGAAAACAACATTAGAATTTTTTTCCAATAGGTACGTCCTACATAGCAAAGGCACCATTAGAACTTATTTACACTGATATATGTAGAACTATGCACACTCCCACATTAAGAATAAGTTTATATTTTCTAACATTTAATGATGATTTTAGGAAAAAAAATTAGGATATATTTTATCAACTAGAAGTTTAAAGCCTTTGAAATATTCAAGGAGTTCAAATCAATGGTTTAAAAATAGAGTCGCTTATATATTAAGGTACTCAGGCCAGATAGAGGTAATTAATACATTTCAAATGAACTTATATATTTTTGTAGGTATCATATAATTAATAAATAGTTTACTACAAGATACACACCACAGTAGATGTTGTTTCAAAGTGGAAGAAGAGAATAATCATGGATATGGATAGGAGCATGTTGAAGGCTTGCCACTTGTCTAATGAATGTTGGACAGAAGTAGTTGTATGTCTAGTTTATATTCTAAATAGATGTCCTATAAATACTGTTACAGAGAAATTTACATAGGAAGCATTAAGTGGAAGAAAGCACAATGTATCTCAATTAATTTTTTTTAGATGTATGGTGTATACACATATGTCATAAGAAATAAAAACAAATTTGGATGATAGAAGTAAAAAATGTATCTTTATTGGTTATAATGTGTAGTCAAAATCCTATAATTTGTAAAATCCATTTACCAAGAAGGTAGTCATTAGTAGAGATGTTGGATTCAAATAAAATGGATCTTGGGATGGAAGTATTGATAAAACAATTAAAATTGGAGTAGTAATACCTCAAGAAGAAAAATAATTAGTAGAACAAGGTGTACAAGATTGCTAACCAAGTTCATACACATCAGGGATTCCAATAAGAAATATACAAGGATTTAATTTCGGAAAGCTAGGAAAACCAATAAATTTTATGCTAGGTAAATCATCAGTGCATGCAATTCTCAATTAAAAAATAATTAATTAATCATATCCCACACTTTCTTATTTGAGATCAAGGTATAGAGGTAAGAAAATAAGAATTTTGAAATAAAATAATGATCAAGGAGAATATAATTAATATTTACATTCAAGATTTCATTTACTCTCTCCTGATCCTATATATTCTAAATAATTAGCTAAGGAAGATCATTGGATCAAGGTTAGGATAATGAGATGGATTCTATTGAAATAAATTAAACATGAGAGTTAGTAGACCTAGTTGAAGGTAAAGATAACATATGAGTCAAATTGGTCTATAAGACTATGTTCAATGTAGAAAAAGAAGTGAACAAGTATAAAACAAGGTTAGTATTAAAAGGTTTTGCTCAAAAACATGGAGTTGATTATAATGAGACATTTGCACTAGTTGTAAGACTTGATACAATTAGGATGGTTTTAGCCATAACAATACAAAGAAATTAGAATGTTTACCAAATAGGTGTCAAATCAACATTTATGAATAGTTTTAAATTAATAGAACAAGTGTGTGTGGAATAACCACCAGGTTATGAAATGCACGGCCATGAAGATAAGGTATATATATTGAAGAAATCTCTTTATTGGCTAAAATGAAAACTAGGATCATGATATAGTCAGATTGAATCATACTTGATAAGTAATATATTTAGTAGAAGCAATTGTGAGCCTATGTCATACACAAAAATAAAAAATCAAGGTCATATTTTGATTGTATGTTTATATTTTAATGCCTTAATATTTACTATAAATTTATCTTTAGACATGAACAAATCTGCAATGAAAAAAACTTAAAATGATAGATTTAGGAATGATGAAATATTTTCTAGCATTCAAGTTATTTAATTCGATAGGATTATACTTATTTTTCAATCTATGTATGCCAAGGATGTGTTGAGAATATTCAAGATGATGAATTGTCATTCAACACCAAGTCTAGTTGAAATAGGTACAAAACATAGAAAAGAAGAAACTAGATCCACTGTTGATCCAACTATGTTTAAAAGACTCATTGAAAGTTTGATGTACCTCATAGCTACAAGCCCGGATATTATGTATGTAGTTAGCTTGATTTAATGATTTATGGAGTCAACAAAAGACTCACACTAGCAAGTTGGGAGAAGAAAATTCAGAGATGTTGTAGGAACAATAGAGTATGGAATATTCCATTCTAAAACTAATGATTTTTATTTGATTGGCTATACTAATAATAATTTTACAAGTAGCACAAATGATAGGAAGATTAATTTTTGATATGCTTTTAATTTTTTCACAATTGTGTTTTCATAGACATCAAATAAATACCCTGTAGTGATAATTTCATCAGCATAAACAAAATATGTGATACCAACATCAACAACATGTCAATTAGTCTAGATGTAGAGAGTGTTGATAGATCTATTACATAAGAAAAATAATGCCACACTGGTATTTTGTGATAACAAATCAGCAATTGCACTAACAAAGAAT
This sequence comes from Torreya grandis, assembly GCA_037957365.1. Classification (NCBI taxonomy): domain Eukaryota; kingdom Viridiplantae; phylum Streptophyta; class Pinopsida; order Cupressales; family Taxaceae; genus Torreya; species Torreya grandis. The sequence continues at coordinate 477,548 of JARHVA010005701.1, forward strand.
CACAATTTCCATAAGATAAGTAAGCATATTGAAACCAAGTATCAATTTGTTAAAGAGTTGGTGAATGATGGAGAAATTCTTTTGGAATTTATTAGATTTAAAGCCCAATTAGACGATGTATTTACAAAGGGATTAGCTACAAAGAGTTTTGAACATCTAAGACATTTGGGCATTATAGATGTTGAATCAGTTCATAGAATAAATTAAGGGGGAGTGTTTGAAAAAAATGTTAATTTATACCAATAATTCTAAGAGCTTATCTTAAAACTAAAGATTCATGATAGTATATTTTTTTCTTTTAAATTTTAAATCTTATTTTTCATTTTATACAACTCAACATATTTTTAAGTTGATTTAAAGTTATTTTAGAGCCTTCTATTTTCTTCATAATCCTTTATATATATGAGACAATTTGTAATTTTTTGATATAAGCTGAATATTAAAATACAAGTCATAGCTTTCCTTGTGAAATGTTTAGTTTGAAGTTTGTATCAGTTTGTTACAAAAATATGAGCTCCTTTATGATATTATCTGACATTTTTATTGTATTTTGATTAAATTGACAAAATAAAATATGTCAAATTATCTTAAACGACACCACCTTTCATATTCTATTTAAGTCAGATCTACACAAAATGGGCTAAAATGCTCATTGACATCACAAAAGCATCCCTGCATACTGTGATTTTATCCTTATCATGAGTGCACGCTATCCATGGCTTGATAAAAATAAATGAAAAACTACACTTTTAAATGGGCATGTGTTAGAATTCACTTTTGTGTTCCCCATTCTGTTGAACAAATAGACTGACTATTTATTACTCTCATAATCTTCTTTAGACATGAAAGACAAATATGAAGTCGTTTGTTCAGTAATAGACACACATTATTCCACAAGAAACATTATTGTTCTCAGTATTTCAAAAGATACATTTCATATTTATAGCTTTTAAAATACTGGGAAATGAAAGTGAAAAAAGAAACTATCAAGTACAAAACACTTATTGTCATGAATGATAATATCTCGTGTACATCATTAATCCATTATGGCCAATTAGAGACTCAAATTTAAAAGAGTATTGATAGCTTGTTAGTTGTATGACATGAACACTTTTACGCTTTTTAGCCCTAAAATACACTTGAAAATTTTAAAACATCAATGGTAAGTGAAATTTTATCACAATTAAAATATAATTGAAATTCTCTGAAAATGAATGGTAATTGAAATTTGAATAGACCAATTGTCTCTATGTTGGATTTTTAGAGACTTTATACACTCTGGTGTTCTTTAGTAGCATAAATATGAATCACTATAGTAATGTGCTACACTTCTGTAACACCTTTGGCATTCTTGTGAACTTTTGTAACATCAAGACAAACACATCATAACATTCCAATCTTGCACATGACTTATCACCTTTTTAACATCTCATTTCAAGCATGCTAACATGTGTTACCATTGTGTCCTTCAACAATACCTTTTATTATACCACACATCAGTATAACTCAATAAATTATTCAACATCCACATACTATAATTTTTCTACCATGTGGTATATTAGTTGGTGTTCCCTAAATGTACACCATGTTAGGTATTTTCTCAACAATGCAACACCGATGGAAATGTAATCATCACACCTACATTGACGTTGAACTATATCACATAGACAAAAGATAAAAGGTCTTGTAACTATATACTTTTGTACCTCTCTATTGTAATAGATTCCTTATAATGATATATACTGTCAGACATGGAGATAGACACATAGGAGACTCACGCAACAACCAAGTGAGGGGTTGTTATTTGATTTTATAATCAACCATGTCTATATGAGCCTAAATAATTGCATGGCTCAAGCATTTCATATTAGATAATCCCTTATCACACTAGGTAGATGAGTTAGGATGCTTATCCCTTTCTGATCATAGGAATTTATTTTCCCTACTTTATCTAATGACACCATTGTTTAGATGAATAAACCATGATGTCTATCCCTTTCTTATCATAAGAACTTATATTCTTTATCTTATTGTGCTTTGTATGTATATGTGTTTTTCTTGTCTTTGCTATTTAATAGAATTAAAAATATTATTCCAATCCCCTATGTTGAATGTCTAAAGGTTGATTTTGATTATGTTTCTTAGATTGCATTCCATGTTATGCAATTATGGAACTCTATTTGAATTTTCTTCCACATATAACTGAAATAAATTTGTTTAAGTAGGTTGTATTTTGGATCTCCTCCTAGGCTCTAGATCAATGGTATCAGAGCAAATTATATCACACCTTTATGTCTTTAGTTTTATACACTAAGCAAGAAAACTAGTATTTGGAAATGTGCTCCATTTCTTCTTTGTTGCAGTAATGGGAAAAGTGAACAATCAAGTGAAAAAATTCTCGATGGAAGTCTGTCTTTCAAATTTACTACAAGAGAACATGTGTTTGGTCTAGGGGATCCAACATCTATAGCAAAAAAGTCAATAGCTGCAAGACACTTTCTAATCCAAGGAGAAATGACTCGATTTTGTTGTGGAGCATATAATAGATCCCATGATGCAAATAATTAATCTTTTTAAGTCTATCCAATATGACCTTGTTCAAGTTAAGGATAGATGTTTTATTTTCATGTAGAATATATGGGAGGAACTCTCTAGCAAGGAAAAATAATAGATCGAATTGCATCAAGTGTACAATTGTTTTAATGTCTAGTCTTCTAGTTATCATTGTGACACCATGCCCAATCATGACACACAACTAATTACACAGCTCAAGTATATATATAATATTTCCAATCTCATTGAGGTAAATTGGTTTAACCATATCAACTTGCAAAAGGGAAGTAGTGCCAATGCTATCAAGGGGATTGAGTCTCAATTGCACTACATAAGGGAGCCAATGACTGTAGATAGATAAAGCGCAACTAGTGTGTCTTGGTAAGGTCAGTGCATAAATGTGTATATGATCTAAATATGTATCTGTGATTTGGTATATTTACATGGCATATGCACTCTAATGTGTCTCAAACTAAAATATTTGTTCAAATTTGACCTTTTAACTATAAACTATATATTTTCACTATCGTATCAAGAGTATACTCACTGTAAAACCTATATATCAACCCTTCATTTTCATTTAACCAATATACAAGAATGAAAAATAATATATATATGAATCTGAGAAGAATAGAAAAAACAAGACTCATTGAAATACCTCTTTTACACAATTTCCAATAAATATATGTTTCCTTAATAAATACACAAAAGTGTATATTTATAACAATTATTTTACTCTTTAAAACTCCTCAACTACTTTGCACTAATAAACTCTTATTAAAAAATATAAAAATATTTAAAAGCAAATCCCTCCCAACATTCGTGGCAAATGCTAGTAATATATTCTATTCAAAATACTAAGGAACTGCAAAAGAGCACAACCATAACATGTTAGTTTTATAAAGTTTATGTGCAACTTGGCATCTTAGTGGGCCCTCAACACCCTAAAAGTTTGGGTGCACAAACATTGGCCTCTTTCCCTAAACCATCGGGGGCATGAACGGAAACGTGGATTGCGATTCAACGTAAAAAGCGGACACGCTCGATCGGTCATTTTCATTCTTTAATCACTTGCTCCATTCTTGACGTATAAAGGTGACGTTATCGTACGCGAGAAAAACGTCCATGATTATCTCATACGGCGAGTCAGTTGCTCTTGTTATCCGCGGTGTAATCCTTTGAAGGTTCCGGTGGACTTTCATGGGGATGTTTATTTTGGTTCTTTGATAAATAGAATTGTTTGGTGGGCATAAAAAACTCGAGGGTAATAGCTCTAATATTCCCTGATCTTTGCGGATGGACTTCATGCCGTGGGGTGGGTGATGATTCTTTCTCTAGAATCTTTTTGCTGAGATGAGAGGCTGCAACTATCACTATACCCGTTTTCTTCAAAGAGCTCTGTTAGCTATCATCATGGATTTTGACGGACCAAAGGAGAGCAAATGTCGACGAATAGATGGCAATGGGGATGGATTCCAAGATTTTTTGGCTTTGGTGGACAAAATCCAAGCAATGCACAAACTTTTCAAACAGAAGTGCGTGAATTGCAACTCTACAGGCAAGACACCCACGACTGAAGATGTGGGTGGCAACGTTATCAAACATCAATATGCATGGAAGCCGGCATTCCAGTGGGAGGATTTTTCTAGCATCCCTCGTAAAGATGTCATCTTTACAGAAAGGGATTTAACTTCTTCTACAAAAGACAACGCAAGCGGTTCTGTGGTGTCCCTAACTACAGATATTGGAACTGAAAAACGTATTCGTGTGAGGAATTTTGACTTGAATGTAGAGGCCATCTCAGAAGATCACAATTAACACGGTTACTGATATGTAAGAAGTAAAAGCAAACACTTTCCGTTTTAACGAAATTAAAAGTAAATATAATGTATTTATCACAGCTTTGCTATCTTTATCACAACTTGGTTTACTCTGAAACTTGCAGCAAATCTTAGTATTACAGATCTAATGTTTTATTCCTATCTAAGAGTTTTGCAAGCAATGCTTAGATCACATTCGTTGATCTATGAAGACGAAATTACTCATACTTGCTTGTGTTGACGATGGTTTATAGAATATCATCAAAGTTTTGTTTAAAAATACTATATTAATCAATTTTCTTAGAAGCTCTATATGCCTTCCATTTGTATATATATATTTTTTCTATTTAAATATCAATTCTATTTCGTATATATGCTAACTCTGCAGGTCGGTGTACAAAAGCAACCCTCCAACGCTGACACAATTACCTGATGCTACTATTGTAGATCAACTAATGTGTTTTGGATCAACTCTTAGAGGTAAACATTCTTTCTGATCCAGGTGTATAAATGGCGATCACACGATTGTGATGCCCAACATTGTTCTTCATCTTAAGTGAAATAGACATTAAGGGGACAGATCTACATAAAGTCATGCCAGACAGCCCTCCAACTCTTCCAAAAAAAATGGTATTCATTGGAGAAATGAAAATCTTATTGCAAATCTGCATCTTACATATTCATACATGGATAAAATATTTACAATCTTCGATGAAGAAATCCTAGATAAGCATCTTTGTAGAAAGGATTATCGGCATAGGTATTGGAATTGAAACTATAATTCATTGGTCAAACTCCATTAAAAAAACCCTATAAAGTCATATCTATTTATTTATATTGTTGTAAATTTGTATGAATGGGAACATAGAGGATATACACACATCCATGGATTTATAAGGTTAAAAAATGCACCCAACATGGGTTCATTGAATTTGGAAGACCCTCTTCAAGTGGATTTTGCAAGGATATTCTTTGATCACTAGGAAACAACATGTAATCCAAGAAACAATGACATAATCCATGATATAATACAGTGTTTTTGTCTTTATGATCCATGTTTCCTCAACATAAATCAAATATATTGTGCCAATGCTCAAAACTATTATGAAGATCTTGTAAATAGGGTTCAACATCACACAAAATATAATGAATCTACATGTTTGTGGAAAAGAGGCACTACTCTATAATGCAAATACAAAGCACTGTGGTTATTTTAATCTATGTAAAGCCTGTTTATCAATGTCGAAGGTCGTAAAACTTACCTTCCATCATGTAATGATGAAAGAATGAACATCTGCAATCCATGCTTTCAATATGGTGTTTAGATTTTGATTTTGAATTAGTTGTCTATCGCCATGTCATGATCAAATATATAATAAAGTATGCAGCTAAATCTAAAAACAAATATGAAAGCTACCACAATATGCTACATAGAATATCATCTATAGTTATATTTAAAAAACCCAAAATGATTGCATATAATAATTTCGACATAGAATCTATTATTGACCATGACATAGGTGCACAAGATACATGTAACATGCTACAAGAACTACATCTAATGGTTTGTAGCAGAAAATTCATTACCATCTTTCATTGACACATATATAAATTGCCCTTATTTTCTAAATAGATTGCCACTAACTAAAACTGCCTGAACCTAATCTTTCGACAAATAGAAAAAAAAATTAATGGATAAATGAATAATTCAAGCCATTATTTGCATATTTCCTCATTTCTCTCTTATACCTCCCACTGATTCACCATCATATGAAGCCTTCTCTTAGTAAGAGATCTTATTGTACAAACCATTATGGTACATCGCAATGGACATGGGTTTAACTATGCATGACATTGTAGCACATTGGGAACAAATAAAATATTTGAATGTTCGATGGCATATTGAGAGGATATCCACAAAATAAAATAATAATAATAATGAGGACTCATGTAATGATGCTAATCTGGGCAACATTCCAAGTGAAAATTTGGGTGATCGTTCTACCTTAATTGGTGGTAGGACTTCCTAGAGCCATAACTTTTGCACCATAGCTCCAATTGACTCATCGTTTGAATCGTGGGAAATCTAATAATAAGGAGAATGTGATGAGATTCCTTGGAGATCAAATCAATGGATTTTGACCATTGAAAACCCAATGGAATTGTCCCAAATTTTTATTTTAGTAGTGTAGTCTAAAAATAGTAATTCCTCAAATTTTGTATTGTTGTAAATCATGGAAGTCAAACCACTTAATCTCTCTTGAGATTGGTGAGATTTTACATCCTCCTCCTACCTTCAAAATGTATATAAATGACGATTTAACCTGAAATGGAAAGGAGACATCTCTGCTCAAAGATAAGCATATGTTTGGATCTACAAATTTTTAAGAATAAAACATCTCTTCTCAGAGATAACATTACTGTTATTGTGTTGTTCTTGTTTCTTAAATTTATTTCAACTAAAGCTTCTAAGTTTTGGATCAGATGCTAGTGACACTCAAGAAGATATAAATATGGAAGTGTAAATGCATGAGTGGGAACTATTATTCTACATGCACCCATCAAGTGAAAAAAATATAGATGACATTGACATGCTTGGGTTTTCTGACTTCAACACCAATTAAAACTAGAATAATTCTAAGGTATTGCTTAACCTACACACAATAACACCATAATCTATAGATTATCAGTGCACAGTCATCCATAATACATATGTAGAGTGCACAATTGAACCATTGCTAACTAGGCTATTAGGTAACCAACAACTAGCCTTCAACATTATTCTACAACATGCCCAACAAAAAACACAAGATCCACCACTTGAGATGATTATACAAGGAACAATAGGTACATTTAAATCCCACTTGATTGATCGCATTAGACATAGCCTAAATGTACTTGTAGAGAGAACCAATTCTCCCCTAATTCTCCTTGTTCCAATTGGTGTAACAACATTTAACATAAATGCATCAACAATGTGTTCAAGGCTCCACATTCATATTCACAAAATGAAGACACTTGAAGGACAAGAACTGACAATTTTTCAAGAAGATACCAAACATATTGAATTTTTTTCTCATTGATGAAATGAGCTTCATAAGGCCTAAAATGCTCAACAATATAAATAATACAATACGCGAGGCATTTCCTCAACATTACAAAAAATAATTTGGAGGTTGCTTAGTTATACTTGCTGGTGACTCGGGACCATTTTCCCCCGTAAATGACATACCAATGTATGTAGGAAAGTAATTTGGGCACACCCTTTGGCAAACATTCAACACAGTAGTAACATTATACACAAATTTCTGTCAATATAAATGCACGATAAATCAACCACTTTTTAGAATTTTATTAACCAACATCATAAATGCAAACTCAATAAAATAAGACTGGAATATGTTTATATCAATAACATCATCTATCGTACATCCAAAAGAACATGAAAATTTCAAAGTGTCAACACATTTGTTTGCAACTAAAAAATTAGCCACAAGGCAGAACAAGAAATTGTTAAAATCATTAAACATTCTAATAGTAAAATGTAAAGTAGAACAAACTAGATAATAGATGAGATCAGACAATGATACTCAACTCAAGTAAATTATGCTTCTAAGTAAAAGAGAAATTATTATGTTGACATCCAATCTATGGGTTAAAGTAGGGTTGGTTGATGGGGCAATCGAAGAAATAATTCACATTGTCTACCACCCATATTTAAACCAACCTTCCTTATCCATGTACATTGTTATTGCCATCAAGAATTACTCTGGTCCCCCATGAAATATTTGTAATCTAACACATCTGCTAACGTATCCTATTACATGAGGTAATTACCGCCAAAGTCCTATCAAAATGACATGACTCGAACTGCACATAAATTCCAAGAAATGACTCCCAATAAAGCAACAATAGATATTAGCAACATTGATCGTTAAGGGTTGACATTCACTATTCTATGAAGAGTATACTCACTATCAACCAATCTATTAACCATTCATTTTCATTTAACCGATACACAAGAATGAAAAATGATATATATGTAAATCTGAGAAGAGCAAAAAAACAATACTCAATGTGATACTTTTCGACATCATTTACAATAACTATAAATTTCTTCGATAAACATACAAAAGTAAATATTGACAACAATTATTTTACTCTTTACAATTCCTCACACACTTCACACTAATAAACTCTTAATAAAAATATATACAAATATAAATATATAAAGACAAATCCCTTCAAAGATTCCATGCACCATCGAAACAACTTAGAATAATATATTCTATTCAAAACATAAAACAACTTGCGTGGCATTTTAATGACCATCAACACCCTAAAAGTTTGGGTGCACAAACATTGTCCTCTTCCCCTAAACCAGCGGCGGCATGAACGGAAACGTGGATTACGATTCAACGTAAAAAGCGGACAGGCTCGATCGGTCATTTTCATTCGTTAATCACTTGCTCCATTCTTTACGTATAAAGGTGACGTTATCGTACGCGAGAAAAACACGTCCATGATTATCTGGTGGGGCGAGTCGGTTACTCGTGCTTAACGCGGTGTAACCCTTGGAAGTTTCCGGTGGACTTTCATGGGGATGTTTATTTTGCTTCTTTGATAAAGAGAATTGTTTGGTGGACATAAAAAACTCGAGTGTAAGACTCTTATTAATTAATTTTCTTAAAAGCTCATTATTCCTTTCATACGTGATTTTTTGTTTCTATTTAAATATCGATTCTGTTGCGTATATGTGCTAACTCTGCAGGTCGGTGTACAAAGGCGTAGTCCGTGTCTTCTTGACCAGCTTTGCCACATAGGATAGCTTGTTATGGAAGCGATTTTGTTCCACACGGGTAAGCGGAAATGCTGACCCCGCAGTGCTAAATCTTAAAATTTACTCACAAAATATAAGCATATATATAAAAAATCAGATTTTCTCTTGTAATTAAAATTTCTATTGAAAAAACAGGAAATATTTATAAATGGAAGTGTGGGTCTTAACAAGTATATAAAGATTGAAATATATTGTAAATATTAAATTAATTTAGCTTGAGTTATATATATATATATATATAATTCATTTCTTATTTGCAACCTCTTCTAACTCATTTTTGGTCAAATTTATGTTTTTGTTACAATTTTCCTTGCATATAATTGGTATTAATATGATGTTCTATTTTTTAATATCAGAAAATATATTAATTAATTATTATTATTATTTTTTTTAAATATAAATAATAGTCTTCATTTTATTGAGACTTTTTTTTTAAGTCTTCATTTTGATTCAATATCGTGCGTACCTTGCTTTGAAAGTCTCCAACTAATGAACCAAAATATAGACATATTCAACATACTAATGTTTACCTTCTCAACATCGTTAAATTGATTGACTTAAAAATATGCCTCATGTTTTTGAATCTATGCATCCATGCTATCGTGTTAGTTTTTCCTTTGAACATGGGGATTCTAATAGTTAGTTGAACTTTGAACGGGGTTTTCAACAAAACACAATTTTTAGAATGCTATAAGACATAGTTCAAAGGTGTCAGGTTGAGTTACAGTATTAAGTCATAGAACTATGTAGCGTGTTTGGTGTGTTGTCCTTCCATATAATTATTAATGATATGTTATATGTCTAGGCGTACCTCAGGTTTATTCTCAGTATTAGCTATATTAATTTTTCTGTTATATTATTTTGATTACTCTGAAATAAATATGACCTGTAGACATTTGTTCTCTCGTTGCGCTTATGTGTTTACAAGTACATTCAAATAACTATGCTCTAATACGAATGAAATGTTCTGTGAGGCCTAGAACCTTGTGCATGGAGGACCAACCTATAATAATAGGTAACCTGTGAAATTACAAAGAGTGTGTGTTGTGTTAAGTTTTAGAAATTAAAAAAAATATATGTTGAATTAAAGTGGAATTCAAATAATTTTTTGAAATTAAATTTAACTGGAATTTGAATGAATTGGGGAGAAGTATAGATATGTACAATACTACAACAAGGCCAATAAATTTTGCTCTAGTGATCATAAGTTAAATAATCTTCCTCTGATTCATCTAAATTGAATGTATGACTAAAAATGTGTAAGAGAGAAATTATATACTCAATGTATTCTATCTTTCACAAGGCCAATAAATTTTGCTCTAGTGATCATAAGTTAAATAATCTTCCTCTGATTCATCTAAATTGAATGTATGAGTAAAAATGTGTAAGAGAGAAATTATATACACAACGTATTCTATCTTTCACAAAGACTATGTACATCATAGACCTTAGTTCTGATATACATGTTACATCTTAAGTCATAGGAGATAAGAAGGAAGTAAAAATACAAAGTATTAAAACAATAATCACTGCAAGTTATTTCATATTCCTCTTGTGTGATGACTGAACTTATAGAAATGCATGGGACATGAACTACTCATTTATAAAATTTATCTAATGGAAACTCTTACATGTCGCAAAGTTGAGAAATGCCACCTAGCAAGCCACAATGTCAAAAAATATGGTTGACATATGGTTTTTATTTAAGGTGAATATCTAAGCCAGACAAAGTTAATTTCATGAGGGTTTTCTATGTGTAAGAGGCCTTGTGAAAAATAGTTGCAAAGCTTGTGTTTCCATGCAAGGGGAATAGTAGGAAGAACTCCAAGCTTATTTTTACGAAAATTACATAGTGGCACAAAGGAGTAGTGTGCATAATTTTGTGAAAACATATGAATAATGTTTTCACAATGAATTTCTTTTGGTTATGTATCATTAGTTTTATATCTTATGTAATACATGATGACCATAATTATTTTGATTTGAAATATGTGTTTAACATATTCATCCAACATCTCAAAATGAGGGCTTGCATTTCACACATTTTATCAATACCCTAAACCATAAATATTTGTAAAAATATTTTCTCTTATATAAAAGACATTTAGATGTTGGAACCATAAGTATACAAGGAAAATAGGCAAAAGACTATCTAATATTTAATGACATGATAATAAGTCACAAATTATAAATTTAACTTAGAAAACTAGATAGTTGTAATATACATTATCAATATCAATCATGTTGGAAATGGAATGATGAACAAGTGAAGGAGAAATAAGTTACCTATGACCTTTAAGGAGACATAAATGAAGATAATTGTTGAATAAATTAATTACCTATGACCCTTTGTTGAATAAATGGTAACTATGTAACTATGTTAAGTAAAAGGAGGTGAAATGTCAGCAATAGGTTTGTTGTTAGCTATGAATTTGATGATATTTACTAAGCATAGTGTAAATCTAAAATCAAAGATAAAATATTATCCATAAGAATTTGATAAGAAAGGTGAAAAAACTCAATATAAAACCAAGGGAGACAATGAGGATCTTTAAAATAGTTCAAACCACGTAAGAATACATGTAGATTCATATGAATTAAGATGATGTGACACAAATAAATTAATGGCACATATGTATGCAAAGACATATCAACTCAACTCTCAAGGAAATAACTATTATAAATTCAATTAATAACATAATTAAACATCATAAACATATCAATGTATCTCAATTGTTTTTTGAACTAGTTTTATGTAGCCTAAAGACCTAAAAGATATTATTTTTGGAGAGGCCATCATACCTTTTTCATGTGTTATTTTATTTGGGTGTTATGTGTCTTTTGTTTCATGCCTTTGATATGTTCATGGATTACAATATTAACTCATCTGTCAGTCCTAACCACTTTTTTGGTGATTTTTATATAATTAAAATAGATAATTTGAACATTATCAAAATGAAGTGATCATCCAATGTCGAGTACTTATATAACATATAGATATTTTTGCCATGATTGCACATACTTTCATACTAGATGGCATATCTGGATCATAATTATCAGTATTACAAGCCATGACAATATGGGCTTTCCTTTAAACTTATACATAAAACTCTTATGAATATTTTGTTTGTTTTTCAGAACTACAAACTAAGGCAGAGGAGAGAGATGATTTTCCATTTCGAAAATGGAAGAACGAAGAGTATCATGAAAATATGTATTCACTTTAGTTATATATTTAATATTTATTTTTGTTAAATTTGTTTTAATATTTATAATATTAATTTTTAGACATATAAATTTTAGTTTGATTTGCATTCTCTCCAAATTGTCAAACAAATTTTACGATAAATATATATATATATATATATATATATATATATATATATATATATATATATATATATGTATATATATATATATATATGTATATATATATGTATATATATATATATGTATATATATATATATATGTATATATATATATATATGTATATATATATATGTATATATATATATATATGTATATATATATATATATATATATATATATATATATATATATGTATATATATATGTATATATATATATATATATATATATATATGTATATATATATATATAATTTCATTACTAATCTAACATAAGCTTTAGTTATTTAAAAATTTTACATATAAATTTCATATACGCATTTTAATTTGGCATGTGTATTATAATATGTTTTTATACATCCACATTAAAATTATCATATAACTGACATTATTGTAATGTCAATCTATTTTACCACTTTAATTTCTTTCATTCTTGACTTCATCGTCCTCTTGCAACTCATTGAGAACTAATAACTTGCATATTTGTTAAACATGAAGTAATATTTCATCCAAATTTGGTATCTCTTAAGAGGGTTGTATAACTACATGTCTTTATCTTATGCTTTAAAAATTATTCTAATATATGAATGAACTTATAATTTATTTTGATCCTTGAAAATATTAACTTTTAACTTGACTTCGTGTGCTTTACACTTGAATGATGACTACTCCTAGTGACTAGCTTACAATATAGCATTTAAATGTTTGATATATATGTTATTAGTAAGTCCTGAGTGTGCATTATATTTATATTTATATGAGTCCATTTTGGAAATATCTCACACCACCAAATCATTAAGCAAATGGAATGACCCATATGAATGATTTAAATTTACAATAATCTACTAAAGGGATCGTAAAATATGTGAGGTTGGTAATGGAACATGTGTAATCAACATCAAAGGTGTAAAGGTTGGATATGTAGGATAAGGTATGGAAATAAGTTGGAAAATAGTGCTACCCTCAAACTTGGTTGGATGTTACATACGTAAATAGAGGTGTAGGCATAAAAATATTATTATCAGTAGAGGCCATAATAATTTATTGGTTTTGGGTTAAATTTTTCTACTCATCTCTTGTTATATATAACATTACATAAATTGTATGTTGACTTAAGTTAATATTTTAAGTAAAATATTGATTGTCCATGGCATCTATTTGATTTTAATTAGTTGTGTTATGATTATTGTTGGTCTCAACTTTCATGATAATTCAAACAATAGGGTGTATGGAAGGCACTATATAATTTTTAGTAGGGAAAATGAATGAGGCCATGCATGCCATTTGTTGTCTAGTGGTAACAAAAGGAAATCATTATTGGATCTTATAAGAGTAGGATTTGAGGAAGGCTTAGGATTATTCATTATTTTTTTAGCCTAATTTATGTATTTATATTTGATTTTTTTGACCCATTTACTTACATAGTATCCATCTATAATAACATGAAAAGAGTAATTTCATCATTGCGTTAACCAATAATGTTTAGGTTTTTAAGGTTGAGTTTAATGTGTATTGTTATGGAATAATCAGAAATTAAGTGTGAAGGTAAAACTTCAAAGTTGAAATATGAGATGGGATTATGCAAGGGCCAAATGTGGAAAAAATTTATTATTTATAAAATCAGAAATTAGATCTGAAACCTCAAGAGAAAAAAATTTGAAACCTTTGATAGGTAAAAATATTTTATGTATGGAAATTATAAATGGAAATTTCAAACCCTATGATAAAATACCTTAAAGCTTGTAATCATGAAACCCTAGGGGAAGCATATTATTTAGTATGGTTTGATATGTGTATGAGTTCACCAATATTTTTAATTTTAATTTGGATCAATACAATAAAGAATAAATCTTATAGGATATAAATATGTATAATAATTTATATATGAACACATAACACCCAAATTTTTATCTGAATATAAATTAATGAAATTGATTGCAATGATTTGACAAGTATCATTTGCTAAATATAATAAATAAATGTGTACATACCATTTAATTTTGATTATGACTATATTCCAAAAGATGCAATCAGACTAAAGAAGGCCTATGTTTCATAAGGATTGGGAATTTTACTTTAATTTTTCTATGGTAGGTTCTACTAATAATCTAGGTTAGTATCATTGACTAATACTGGCTTGGGTTGGTAAGTGATAACCTATGAATAAATGAGAGATTGTGATTGTATATTCACCTTCACCTATCTCTTTAGGTTTTTTTATGTGTGATCCTGAAACCTAATGACATGTACTAGTTTCCTTGACATTGAAACCTTGGGTATGCTTGTGAGGGCTATAAACCTATAAAAAATGATAAAGTGTAATGGGATAAGATAATACTTTTCACCTATGTTTTATGACTAACCAATGCCCATGTAACAAATATTTTAAGTATGGAAATCAAGATACACATAATTATTCCACCTAGTGTGATTGTGTCATTGTACTCCTTCAGTATATCCATGCATCAAATGATTTAAACTTTATAATTTAATATATTTTATTTGAAATATATTTATTGTGGTTATGAATTTGATTTTAATTATTTCTAATGTTATAATTTTTTTGTTAACTAATAAGATAGATTTTCTCAGTGTGCAATAGTGTTTAGTTGTGTACTCGATATGTACCAAGTCCCTTTTTAATAAAACATTTATTTTTTTAATATATTAATATATTTAGGTAATTTATCATGCCAATTAAATGATAGGAAAATGGACAAACCCTAAGAAAATTTTTTATTTTGAAATGTACTCTTTACAGGAGAGGGTTGGTTTTGACTAGGTCGGGTGAATATTGAGTAATAATACTAACTAAAATTATCAAAACTAAACTATGTAAAGGTGGATGAAATTGAATATCTAGATGTGTATTTGAATGATATTTATTAGTTAAAAATGAAAATTTATTTTCTTGATGCGGCAATAATAAATGGAAGGATCAAACTCATAAGATAACATGAAAGTGTGAGAGAATGATGGATTAGGATTTTGTTTGTGTGCTCAAGTCATGTGTGGTAAATGTGTGTCAATATTATCAATTTCACGTAATAAATAACAAATTTTAATATATATAAAAGTAAAAACTCAACTTTTGAAGATGAAGAACTCATATAATATCTACAAAAGATTCTAGGTACAACTATGGATGTTTTGGAGAGTGAAAAGGTGGAAATGTATAGTTGAAATAAATATGTGTGGTTTGAGTCCTATTCAAAGTATTGAAGAATAGGAAATGCCTAACCATATAGAAAGGTGTAGTTGGGGTGACCAAACTAATCTTTATAGCCCCATTTTAAAAGCAATAAAGTGTCAAAATGAAGCTAGGGGTTCAATACAAATCTAAATTAGCATATAGGATTGAGCAAATGAAATTGCATAGTTAACATATAGAAAGGTAGGATACGTATTATGTAGCATAACACACTAGAAAACATGTAGAAATAGTTCTGGAAGATAAAATACATATTTAATATCCATAAGAATCTGAGCTTTAATGGATCTATGCAACTATATTATGATAGTCACTCTCCTAAACTGCATGACCATGGATCTATTTTGGGACATTTTTAATGAATTTACATAGATATAAATTAGAATAGAATAGAAAAAAACTAAGTAACCTATCTTCTTGACTATTTATATAAGTATTAAGTACAATTAATCAATTTGAATCTTGTAATTTAGGAAAAATATTATACAATAAAAATAGTCTTTAGTTTTATTTTTTTAAGATAAGTAAACCCAAAATAACATAAAATAGTAGTCAACATAAGTCAAATTCTGATTTTTTTAACAAAGTAAACTTTGAGCTTTGTACTTGTCAATAGACCTATTTATTTTATACTTGGTATAATACAACCACTCTCATCTCACTATTTTTATTTCTTTCAAAACTACAACAAATTCCAATGTTTTATTTTTTTTAAAAGAGAAATAATTTATTATATCATTACAGACCACCATTTACAATTCTTAACATTAGTTGTATTTGAATTGACTTGTGTGTCACCGCCATGTGTTTGAATGCACAGATTGACTATTTATTACTTTTAGAGTGTTCATAAGAGACAAATATGAAATCGTTTATTTATTAATGGGATTGACACACAAATATTCAGTCATTTATTCTAAAAGAATGTTAATTACCCCCAAAATAATGTCCTTACACATTAACAACTTTCTGAAAATAATGGGAACAGAAAGTCAAAGAAAAAATGATCAAATGTGAAGCAATTATTGTAGTGTCATACATTATTGATACTAAATAGTGGGAATTTAAAGTTAAATGATAAATTATCAAATGTGAAATAATTATTTTAGTGTTGTGCATAATTGATCTCATTATGGTCATTAGGAGACTATATCTACTAACCCAAAGCTAAAATAGTAATGATAGCTTCATTTTGATATTTATCTTTTTATAATGTATCAAGGGTCGTGATGCTGCTTGAGCACTTACATGTGGGAGCAATCAAAATAATTTTTGTAGTACTTTTGGGAATGAGAACTTCAGAGTAGGTTAGGGACATCTTCAAAATTATAACAGAAAGATATTTTTTGCCAAATGTTGTTACAGTATCCAATTAACATAAAATAAATATTTCATAGCACCATCAATTAAGTGCATTTATTTACATATCATTTTATTTCATAAACAATCGTTAAAAATAAATATGATATCAATGGAAATTTTAATTATTTTACATGTCTTCATAATGTGGTACATTTAAATGTCAACCCTGATCATTAAAAAACATTGTTTTTTACTTTAAATTGTTTACATAAGGTGATATGGTCTACAAGAAGTGAAGTTTACAGCCACGATCCTTTGGGAAGATTTATGGAAAATATGAGTCATTTTAAAATGTGTTGGTCATGTGCCTTGTTTGAACGAGATACTTAGATAGCTAATTATCCAGATGGGTATGTTAATACATGGCACGAAATGCTTTCTAAGTACATAACACAAAACACTTTCAACTCGGAGGAATGGATTTCTTAGCATGGATAGGTGGGTATAACGAAGTTAAAAAATAATATCCCTCCCTCTAGTTTTCATTGACAAATGCACTAGCAAATGTCATACACCTTAAATTCTGATTTTATATATTATACTTCGGAAAAAAAATGTTTAATTTTTTACATAACTATTTGTTTGACCACATTGAAGGCATTTTTTCAACAGTTCACTACAGAGGCACCCCTTTACTTAGAATAAAAATGTTGGATTATATATATCCTACGATTTTCATAATATTCTACTAAGAAAAGGTACAAAAATAAATAAGAGAATACTTAAATCTTTTCGTATTTCACATAATGCAATTCATCAGAAACATAAATGATCTTTAAGTGTCATCAATGGTCATTCAAATATTTTAAATGACTTACAATCAGTGTTCACTTGTTAACAATGTAGCAAAAAGTACACAAAAATAAAATATTAAATAATATTACATTACAGAAGTCTCCAGTTACTTGTGGTAATAATGTTGGGTTCTGAAAATTTTACATTGATAATAATTATGAGCCAAGAAAGATTATAAAGTCTACCTTCACAGAAGCGGTTTGCCAATAGGAAAACAAGTTGTAAGGTAAAAAGTCCAAACTGATGGATTGGCATTACTTAAATATATTCATAATTTTTTTGAAGATTATTTGAAAGAAGTGGGAAATTTTAGCAAGCGATTAAAAATTCTAAAGAATGCAAGGTAATATATATTTAATCTTTGATTTTTACTTTGTTTACCATGAGCTGTCCCAACATCTGAAGTACAATGTTGAAATGATAGTCACTAAATATGATGTTATGCGAAATAGAAGAATTTACCAAATCAAAAAATATCCAGAGTTGCATAGAACATTCTTACTTCCAACAGAAAGAAGGCAATTTAATTGATTATTTTTTGAATAAAATAATTAATATTTTTTAATTAAACAGTAAAAATTGCATGCAAGTTTTTGGGACAAAGAAACCACTACACGTGGACTTTTTAGTATAAAATAAAAATAATCAAATAAAATGCATAAAAACTTAGTTGAGAATTTGGAGATATTCATTTGTGTGAGGCAATTTAAGAAAATGGTAATCTGAAGCAGGCATTATCAAATGCTTACATAATATCCCTAACAAAAATATATAGAGAATACTGACTGTAGCGGCCAACTCAAAATTTGCAAGCATAAATCTGCCCTCTCTCTTATTGCTTTCAGATTTCCCATTGTCTTTAGAATCACTGGAAGCTACCGCTACCTCCATTACAATGGTTCAATAAATATGCGATGGATTGGAACCCTCGATCTTCATCTTAAGAATATTTGTATTTGGTAATATGTACAATAATATATAGCCACTGTTTTACTTATGCGTCCTCTTTCTGATAAAGAAGGAACCCTAGACCCCCCATCATGGCAGTTAAGAGTCTCCAATTTCTTCTATGGAACCATTAGCGTTGACAGAAGCTCACAGAAACAAATATTAGTCTTTGATGCCCGACTGTTATTCAATGACAATGTCAGATAGACCATTCCATCCATGAAACTCTAAAAAGTAGCGTTTGTCGATTTCTTCTAGGTAGCAAACCTGCTCTAAACCTGTTGAAATTCAACTCCCCATCAAACGCATGATAATAAACATCAATGCCAGAATTATTAGAGATATGTTATATGTTTTTAAACAACAACAGTTAGGCAGCCACTCTACTGCCTAAAATGACACAATTGGCCTTTTGTCCGAGCTCCTGGCAAGTAGTAAAATACCTACTTCTAACTAGTGTGGTAGGGCAATGAACATTGAACAAAAATTATATCAAAGATGCTGATTGGTCTGCTTGCAGAGAAGTAATCAGGACTTATTAGTAACTGGCAAAACAATAAATTAATCTGATTACTCTGCAAAACATTCGGAAATGAAATCATCCTCTTCACAATTACGCGTTGTGATTCGCTATTGAATTTTGAAATGTTTTCTAAAATGAATTAATATGCTATAGCAAAAACAATAATACCTACAGGTAGGTACTAATAATAAATAGGGTTCTTCCAAATTAATTTCACAATAAAATTATTTTCCAATGTCTTGTATTTCACAATCTATTATTTATAATAGATAATTAAATTTAATAGTTGTATGAATATTTTTTCCTATATGTATATAATATTTATTTTGTAATAAGTTATTTTATTATAAATTAAATAATACATGACAAACTGGAGCGAAATTAAAATCATATCAAATCTCATATCTAATAACAGGATTGTTTTATTCATGATCCACCTAATATGTTTTTGGATGATACCATGCATTATTCTATCATGGAATTTTTACCCACTCATATGTAAGAATCTTCATTTACCATTTGTATTCATATGGGTTGTATTTCTTATTTTTATTGGTGGTATGACAACATTATTTGATAGGAATTTATAGAAATGCTTCCTCCACCACTCAACTTATTCAATCATACAATCTGCCTCCTCATTTTTTATGCTCATTAGTTGCATGAGATATTTAGGTAATTTTTTTTTTGAGCATGTATCTCTTATTTCACAGATGACATTTGCGATATAATGGCAATATGATGGATTTTATTGCATCACTTAGTGATAATATATTTTGATAGGACAAATTTTTTAGTCACACTAAGAGTCGTGGAGTCTTTTCTTTCTTCTATGTGTGTTTCATGATGAACACTTTATTCATTTTTGGACTATACCATCACCAACTAAGACATATTATTGAGATATTTGTATCTTTGTCTTTGTTATTGATAAACTCCTTCAGATTTGTGCGGGATCTTCTCCTTTTGAAGAATAAAAATTTGGTGAAGCCTATTGTCAACATTTCAGTGTTTAAATAGAGATATTAGCCCACTCACACAAACAATTTTGAGTCACTACACCTATTTTAACATTATATAAGGGAAGGGTGTTGGGTGTACATATTGGTTTAGGTGTTATGATCCTTGCTAACCCTTGGTGCACAACAATACTATTGGAGTAATTTCATTGACTACACTTACTTTGATGGGGATCATTCCATCAAGTACACCTAATATAAAATTGTGTTGATCTTTTGAGTCATGCTTCATGGTATGCCTTGTAGCGTCAGTCCTCTTTTCCACTTTCACAGTGGTTTCTACTATTTTTTTGTGTAGCTTGTGTTTATATATTTCATCCATCTTGACCTTTCTTCCCTTTTTTATCAACATTTTTTAGTAAGCAAGCCTTATAAAGAGTACCAATTCGTATTTTACTTGGAAGTTACAAGAATTTGACATCCATGTATTCTAGTAAGATGGATTGGTTACCATAAAAACACTTTGTATTTCATTGAGATTTTGTACATGGGCACTGATAAGGACTAATTGTTTAAAACCATCATTCTCTCTTAATTATGTTTTCTCACTCCTATTTTTCACTTAATGGAGGGTGTTGGAGTTAGCATGTTCACACTCACTCATGGAGTTAAGATTACTTTTAATTTCTTTTTTTTTTATGATTTTTTTGTTAATGGACAATATTTTGTGGGCATCTATTCATGAAATCAAATATATTTTGATTGAATCACAAAAAATAAGCAATTTTTGTGAAACCAACTCATTAGCCCATTTATTAGGCACTCTTTATGCTTCTCTTTGGTTGTAGACATAGATAAACTATAGATTATACTTTTTATTTAAGAAAATAGTGAGAGTCCATTGGGTAAATTTATTATTTATTGTGTAATCAATGTTTTAATGATGGATTAGCCATATTAATGTTTTTCAAGAGAGATATTATGTTTTCATGAGTGCATATTTCACTCTAACACTTTTTATGTAGGTTTTGTCTTTCTTAATGTTTCTAAATCTCAATAGGAGGAGTCTAAATAAAATATGTATCATTTATCCTTTGGATTACCAAACAAAGTACAATTATATTTTCATCCTTTCCATTTGAGATCTTCACCTACAAAAATTCTTGTAAATTCATAAAAGTATAATTAAGGTAAACATCCCTATCTATAATATGTTTCCTTTACTTACATTATTATATAGTTATATTGTTTAAATTACTAGTGTAGTACATTTTTTTATTACTTCTCTCCCTACTTATATTATTCTAGTGTAGGTCACTTAAATCTATAGAAAAAATTATATTTAGATTTTAATTTAATAATTCTTAGGTTATTTTTTACTACCTAATAGTTATAACCCTAATAATAAAACTCAACATCATATCTTGTTGGTTTACATTCTAAAATCTTATATTTAGTTTTCCATTATTTGTTAGGTTTTTGATTGTAGTTTAATTATTATATCCATGACACCCCCTCATAAAATACACTTACTTATAGCCTCCACCCCACTTTGTGATGTAGATCCTTATATGTATTTGGTCATAGTATATTGTTATCTTCTTCCTATATCAAAGGATATTTCATTGCTTACCTTATTTTAATAACATATCGATAATATTCTCCCTTCATTTTGTCAATAAAAGTATTCCAAGACATATTCTCAACATCATTGAGTTGATGGAATTGGAAATATGCCTGAAGTTTTTGAATCCAAACATGCAATATTATGGTGTTAATTTTTCCTTCAAACATGTGGAAGTTAATATTTAGTTGAACTTTGAAGGGGATTTTCTACTAAACATAGTTTTTTTTACTTCTACATGATATCATACTAAGGTGTTACGTTGAGTTGCATCATTAACTTACATAATTGGGTAGCATGTCTAGTGTGTTGTTATTCCACGTAATTGATAGTGATATTTTAGATGTATATAGTTATATTAGGTATATTTTAGGCATCAACTATGTTAATTTTACTATAATATTTTTTTTTGGCATGAATTAAATATGACTAGTAGTCATTATTTCTGGCATTGTGATCATTTATTTAAAAACACAATAAAATAACTATGATCTAATACAAATGATATGACATTTGTGGCCTACAAACATGTGTGATGAACAAACCTATAATAAGAGGTACATTGTGAAGTTATACAATGGGTGTGTTATGTTACCCTTCATAAAGAAACCTAAAATATATTCAATTAAAGTGGATTTCATAAAAAAATATGAAATTTAACTTAAATTCAATTGGAATGAATTGGGGAGAAATATAGAGATGTACAATGAAACAACAAGACTAAAAAAAATTATTCTAGTGATAAAAGGTTGAATAAATTTTTTTTCGATTAAATGAGATTAAAGGCATGCATACAAATTCATATGAGAGAGATTAAATTCTTAAAGTATTTTATTTCTCACTAAGATTTTATATCTCATAGATCCTAGACTGGATGTACATGTTACATATTCATATAAATGATATGACAAGAAAGTAAATACTACAAATAATTAGAAAGAGAATAGTTGTAAGTCATTTCATATTCCTATTGTGTGGTGTTTAAACCTATTCCAAATGCATGGTAGTTAAACTACTCTTTTAGATTATTGCTAATGGAAACCCTTACATGCCACAAAGCTAAGAAGTTTTACCTGGAAATCCTTAAGGTAAAAAGATATGAATGACACATGGTTTTCGTGAAATATAAATATATAGATGAGGTATAAATTATTTCATACGATTTTTTCTATGTGCAAGAGTCTTAGTAAAAAATAATTACAATACTTTTATGTGCATGCAAGGGAGGTAGTAAGAAGGACTCCAAGAAAAAATTACATAATAACACAAAAGAGTAATGTGAATGCATATTTATATACACATGAATCATAATTCCAAAATGAAATGATTATATGATATACATCATGAATTTTATATCTTATATAACTCGTTATTCATATCATTCATTTCCCTAAATTTTGTGTTTAATATTTATCCCACATTTCAAATTAAGAACAACACACTGTCTATTTATCTTATCCAAACTCTAAAATGTAAAGATTTAGAAAACTTATATCCATATAAAAATAGAATTTTAGAGGTTGACACTATAAGTGCACATAATGCAAACATGCAAAGACTATCTAAGACTAATTATGTGCGAGTAAGACCTAAATTTCTCTAAGATACATATAATTTAGATTATCAATATCAAGCACATTGGAAATTGAATAATGCGCAAGTGGAGAAAACGTAAGTGAATAACCTATGACCTTGAAGGAGACATAAGTGAAGATAAATGAATAAATGACATTTCATTAAATAAATGGAAATTATTTAATTATGCTAAGTAAAAGTTGAAATGTCAATAATGGGTTTGTTGTTTACTATGTACGATGACAATAATTGGTGTGTTGTTTACTATGTACAATTAAAATAATTTAAAAATAAAGTTTGAATATTATCTTGATAGGAAAGGTCAAAAATCTCAATATAAAACCAATGGAGGCAAAGAGTATCTTTCAAATATTTCACAAGTAAGAATACATGAAGATTCATATGTATGAAGATGATGACACAGAGGAAATTAATAGCACACATGTATGAAATGAAATATCAATTGAACTTCCAAAGAAATAATTATTGTAATTTGAATCAATAACCTAATAAACATCTTAAACATATCAATGTATTTCGGCTTTGTTTGAAATTAAAAATTAATAAATATATTTTTTTTGAATCCATAATATTATTTTCATGTGACATTATTTTAATTTTAATTTTATAATTTTACTTTAATTTTTTTAGGGGGAAAGGGGTGTGGATCTTTAATTTCATATTTTTAATAACTATTAGAATTATAATTTTAACTTCTCTATGAATCCTAACTTTTTTGTTGATGATTCTTATATAATAAAAATAGATAATTGAGATGAGATCAAAATGAAGTGCTCTTTTAATGTTGATTACTTATTTAAACAAAGCAAGATTTATGCCATGCTTGCACATTGTTTCATACAAAATAGCATATTAAGATAATAATTGTTGGGATTACAACTCGTGATAATATGGGCTCTCCTTTCTACGTAAACACATAAAACTTTTATAAATAATTTTTATTTATTTTCATGAACTATACACGCAGTTGGGAGAGAGACATGATTTTTCATTCAAAATGAAAGAATAAAGAGTATCATAAACATACATGTTAACTTTACTTATGTATTTAATATTTAATATTTAAAATTGTCTTAATATTTATAATATCATATTTTAGATATACGAATTCCAATATAATTTGTGTTTTCTGCAAATTGTCAAACAAATCTTTCATATTCTTAATAAATAAAAAATCATATATGTGTATATTTATATATTTTTTCCCTTCATATTTATTTCATTTACGCATTTTCCTTTTGACATGTGCTTTTTAATGTGTTTTTACATGTATCCATACTAAAATTAACATAAAAGTGATACGATAGTAGCGCCAATCTATTTTACCTATTTCCTTTCTTTCACGGCCCTCCTCACCGTCCTCTCACAACTCGTCAAGAAATAACAACTTGCATGTTTCCTAAACATGAAGTAATATTTTATCTAAATTAGATATCTCGCAAGAGGGTTGTAACTATTTATCTTTGTCTTGTGCATTGACATTGTGCTAATAAAACATCTTTATTAGAAATGAGAAAACCCTCTATGACCTATGTTCAACGTAATTCCGATTTGGTCATAGTAATTCCTCCTTGGTGTAGTTATAGTTTCAAATATAATTTTAATAAGTCACTTTATCTATTAAGCATGAATAATGTTTAATAACTATCATTTTGTTAGATGATTTACAATTTTATGAGAGATTTTGGAGATATTAGATTGGGTATGAAGTAGTTGTGTTATTATGGTTTAAATTAGACAATTTACTTTATATGTTTTAAATATATAGAAATACTTAAATGTAATTGGAAGTATTTTTAATTTTTCTCTTCTGTTTTGCTATTCTAATTTATGTTTTTAATTATTCTTTGTACTTGTACTCTTCTCTAATCTTTATTTATCTTTGATTTTTTATTTATTTATTTATTTTGTATTATTCTTTTTATTTTTATTTTTTTAAATATAAATATTTTTTATTTAGATTATAGTAATAGTAATTTTATTTATTTTTAAAAGTAGATGTTAGAAAGATTTTTCCTTTCACAATCATGACATCAAAAGTTTATTTCCAATACTATAATTGTAATTTATACCTTTCAATACAATAATTACTACAAAAAATTTATTATATTATACATTATAATTTTATATTATATAAATATATACTATTATAATTATAATTATCTTTTTGTCAAATAATTTAGAAAAATTACTATAACCCATTTCTCAATAAATAAAACAAAAAACAATCTAATAAAATTGTTATAAAAAATTATATACATATTTCAAAAATAATTATACTAAAAAGAAAAATCTTTAAATTTTTTTAAAAAAAAACCTTTAGAAAAATAATTCTTAAAAAATAATTAATCCAATGCCTAATCATCATCATCGTCCTCCAATGGTGCCCTCATTTTCCTTCGTCAATCACTTACATTGTTTACATGACCCTCGGGACGCTAAACGTTCGGGTGCGCAAATATTGTCCTCTTCCCCTAAACCAGCGGCGGCATGAACGGGGATTGCTATTCAACGGAACAAGCCGACAGCCTCAACTCACTTGTGTTAGGTGTAAAGGGGACATCCTCTTACGCGAGAATAAGACGTCCGCAAATTTTATGATACGGTGAGTGGGTGACTCGTGTTATATTAACCACGGGGGGACCTCCGAAAATTTCCAGTGGACTTTCATGGCCTGCTTTATTTTTCTTCTTTGATAAATATAAATGTTTGGTGTCCTGATTTCCATAGAAAACTGTAATGCAATATCACTTATTTCCATCACCTGATCTTTGCGCATAGACTTCACGCCGTGGGGTTGGTGTTGCTTCTGTCTGTGGAAGTTTTTAACATAGAGGAGGAGCTGCAACTCACATTACTTTACTCGTTTTCTTTAAAGGGGTTTGTTTATTACTATCATGGATTGTGAGGGACCAAATGAGAGCAAACGTCGACGAACAGATGGCAATATAGATGGATTCCAAGAATTTTTAGCTCTGGTGGACAAAATCCAGGCAATGCACAAACTTTTCAAACAGAAGTGTGTGGCTTGCAACTCTGCAGGTAAGACATCCGCGGCTGAAAATGTGGGTGGAAACGTTACCAAACGTCAGAATCCATGGAAGCCGTTATTCGAGTGGGAGGATTTTTCTAACCTCCCCAGTAAAGATGACATCTTTACCCAAAGGGGCTTAATTTCTTCAACAAAAGACAACGCAAGCGCTTCAGTGGTGTCCCAAACTACAGATGTTCGAACTGATGAATTTATTCGTGTGAGGAATTTTGACTTGAATGTAGAGGCCATCGGAGAAGATCACAAGGAACACGGTGACTGATGTGTAAGAGTTAATATGATGTATTTATCACAGCTTTACTGGTTCTGTTTAAAACTTGCAACAAATCTTAGCATTACAGATCTAATTTTTTCGGTCGGTATATTAAAGTATTTTAATCTATGTTTAGCTCATATTCATTGATCCATTATCATGAGATTTATTATTCTTTCTATTTTTAATGATGGATGCATTATGCTTTCTTTTTATGATGATGGCTTACAAAATGTCATAATTTTTTAGTAAAATAAATCTCATAACAATTATCTTTAATGCTCTCTTTCCTAAATCTTAACCTGTTTGCAAATAAAAATATTCAGTTAATAAAATCCTTTACACAGTTTTCAAATAAAATACGTTTTTCAATAGTTTTTTTTTTTTAAAAGATCTTAACATATTTGTAAAAATATCAAATCTTCTTTCATTTTTAAATGTTTATTAGAGATTATAAGAATTTGTACAATGGAGTTGGTTTAATGGTAAAGGTGAAGAATTGTATTCCTAAAAACTAGGTTATATGTTCAAATCCTGCAGGGGTAAGGTATTTATAACTTATATTTGAAACATAATTAAATGCGTCTTACTTTTTGAAACTACGAAATAGTCTATTATGCTGTAAGCGAGGTAATGTATATATACTTTTTATTTGGATTACAAGATAGTGACATATATTGTAAGTGGGGTATGGTATATATGCTCAGTATTTAAAACACAATTAAATGTTTTGTACATATTAACAATAAAAAACAGTTTTATACACTGTAAGCTATCTTATTAATATATATAATTTATTTTAAGTATTGTTAAATATCCCATATATATTAGAAATAGGAGGTGATCTCATATATTATAAATTACCTTGCAAATCATTTTAAATTTTTAAAAATTTCACATCATATAATAAATCAAATAAAACAGAATAAAATCCTAAAATCCACACATGGTGGCAACCGCACAGCGCTTTTATGGGCATTGCTTCCTCTGCTGCACCACTTCCGCAGAGTTTAGTGATTGAGAATCCTTGTTACCTAGCTATGGTAGCACCCAGGTAAGGCCCCTTTCTCCCTTGAGGCTCTTCCCTTTTGCATTTGGGGTTCTTTAATGAATTGGTGATTATTTACAATATGGTTGTTACTCCATTAAGATTACTACATGTATTCTAAGGATTTTTCTTCATCTAAAATGGGTGTAGACATTATACAAATTACACGTACCATTTTATTGGCTACTTAATGTTCAAATAAGCCCTCTCCTCTTTGGAGGTTTTTTTCTCTTATAGGTGATTCAACTACTCATCTAGACTAGGCACTCAATCGATGACATACAATGTTTTAAAGGTTGAGGTAGGAGGTGAGGTTTTGAGTGATGAAGCTTGCTTCTCATCCATTGCAGTAATTTTTCAATTTCATAAATTTTGGTGGAGCATAATTAACTTGCATCCCTAGATTACGAAGCTTTGGAAACCTCTCTTGGTTGGCACCTTCATTATTAATCCCTATGACAAAGTATTCTTAATCATTAATCTATCTTTCCCAAATGATAGAGATTAATTGTTGTATTTGGGCCCTTGTGCTTAGGAAAAATCTTTTCTTTGCATGAAATTCTAGTTCACTACTTTTAGTCCTATTATAGTTTCCTTTGTCATTGCTCCAATTTGGGTTAGGATTCCTCATTTGTCTTTATGAATTTTGCAGGCTTCTTCTCTTCAAGACATTAGCATCTCGCTTGGGAATTTATTTCACTCTCTCTCTTAAGATTGAATCTCGCATATAGAATATATTCACTTGAATATGCATTATGGATCTATTAAAAGATTTACTAGAAGTTATTAAGATCAATATTGGCATTAGAATATAAACTCAACACTTACATTGTGAAAGATTAAATTTTATATGCAGGAGATGTTTTAATCACACGCATGTGGTTATAGATTAACCTAATAATTTTGGTGGTGAATCAGATAATAATTTTAAATTTGGAAAGTTTAGAGCTTGGTGGAAAGAACTGGAGGGGGAGAATTTGATAGTCTTTAGTAAGGATAGGGATATGGATAATGATGGCAGGGATAAGATAATGGTAAGGTTAAAGATAATAGTTATCTTTAAAACAATATTAAATTTTATCCAAATCCTTTTGTGTCCTCTTTTGATTTTATCTCTTCATGTTTTACAACTATGCTTGTTCCCTCTACAAAAGAGGTCTCTATTTTGGAAAATTTGTCTTTACGGTCTCCTAAAATTTCATCAGATCACTCATTGAAATGATTGAGTCCTTCCATTTTAGGAGTTCATCCTATGGAATTATTGGTGTAATGTTGGGACTCCCCTCTACTTGGTATTAAGGATTATGATGCTAAATGATGGACAAAGGTATTAAATATGAAAAATTATACCTTTAAAAAGAACATTTATCATGTGAAACTTCACTCTCATAAGAAACCAGTAGTACCCAAAGGTTTCTTGATATATTTTAGTGGTTAGTTACTCTTGCTCCTTTTCTATTTAGGACATTGGAGTTTAGTTAGTTTCTCCCAAGGTTTATTCTTTGATGTTTCTCAAGTTTTAAATTTTATGGGATTATTTTGTTTTCATGGAAAAGGTTTAGTGATCACTACTAACCATATCTTTATTTTATATTTTAATTTTTAATTTATGTTTGGGTCCCTATATATTTAATTTATTGTGAGATTATCTCTTTGATATTTCCTTATATATAAGATTTATATTAGTTATATTTGAACAATTTCTCTATATTCACCATTTCTTAGGCCATTCATCCCCCTTTTTACATTTATTACTTTAATTAATGATTTCCTAAATATTTTATATTATTATCACTTTATTATGGGTAATCGTGTCTTAATATATGTTTTAATTCATTGTTGTCATGACCCTTATATCTCTCTATATTTTAGCTAAGATTTAATTTCGCTGGGGTCATCTAGTCCTATTTAGCTTAATTGTCTAAGCTTTCTAAACTTCACTTACATTTTCTATCATCTTTGGTCTTTTAGTCATAATTTAACCTTATCATATTGTCTTGTTGATTTTTCCCTTAATTTGTAATTATTTTATAAGGTTTAAATATACCTACATTCCTTAACACCTCCATGTATGATCAAATTTATTTTAATCCATATTTAGTCTTGTATCAGTAGAGATATATTTATCTATTCAATTTTTTATTAAAACATTTAAATTAAAATTGTCCAAGATAGGACATTAACTATATAAATGGCCAATAAAAAAAATATGCACTTAGATGGTTTTTTAATATATAATAACTAATTCGTACAAGAGAGTCCTCAAAAATAAATTAAAAATCGCCTCTTTGAACAGCGGCTGCGCATGGATTGACTCTTGTGTCCCCCGAGTTTATTTATTACTTTCAGACTATTGGCAAGAGACAAATATGAAATCGTTTTATCAGCAAATAACAGCAAATAACGAGAAAGGAATGTGGTCTGTATCGTGTCTACTGTAAATTTGTAAAACTAAATACCATTCAGATATTAATTTTTAATATAAGATCATCATATAAAATGTAGTGGAGACTATATCTACCCAATGGATGTGTTTAATTAGAGATTCAGTAATGGGTGTGTTTACTATGCACTGATAGTAATGTGTTTACTATGTACTATGACAACAATTATTAAGCATAGTATGAAGCTAATTTACTGTGGTTTAATTTTTCTTTCTTACTCTGCGTTTCTTATTTATGTTTTTATTATTATTTGTGTTTGTGCTCTTCTATTGTCTTTGTGTATCTTTGATTTTATGGTTGTTTATTCTTCATATTATTATTATAATTCATAGCTTTCATTGTTGTTGTTGTTGTTGTTGTTGTTATTAAACCAAGAGTAAACCAACAAAATTATTTGAAAAAATATATATATTTTAAAATCATTAAAACCAAGAGTAAACCAAAAGTAAAATAAAAAATTAAAAAAACCACCCTATACTAAAATTATTCATTAAAAAAAATTAATCTAATACCTAATCATCAACATGGTCCTCCCATGGTCCTTGCATGGTGTGGAGCAGGTAATATCCTTCCCCTTCTAGAAGGAATGGAATCAATAGTCCACTATGTACCACCTCTTATGACATCCAAACCTTCCATTTGTTGTCTAAAACCTTTCAATTTCATACTTCTTCATTTGAAAACCCCAATGTTTCATTTCAAAAGCGAAGCCTTTTTGGGATGAATGGAGTGAGGTTTGAGTGAAGCCAAGACATCCACTGAATGAGATCATATCTCTTCCAAAACTTTCTATGTCCCTTAGTGGACAACAACCCTATAGAGTAACAAAATCCTTGCTAACAACTGAAGTGGAAAAGCACTTATCGATAAAGATCCTTAATTTGTTCTTCCTTAAAATCAGGTCATTATTGAAGGTTTTATTCTTTGAACAGAAAAACTAGGATGATGTGCTGCCAAAGGCACAATTTGAAGAATAATCTAGCAAGAGATATCCTATTTGATTACACCCAAAGCAATAAGAAGGCAAAACTTCAAAAAGTAGAATTGAGTCCAAGGGCCAAGTAAAGACATTAATTTGATAGATTTACATAAACTGACAAAGTTTTTATGTTTCAATTATGGATCATCAACTATTTTAATGAACAGAGAAACCTTGGAAATCATCTATTAAAATATAAAAGAATCTCACATCATTATAGGAAAATTATATTAGAGAATCCAAATTGGAACAAGAGAACACAATCATGGAGGAAGGCTAAACCAAAGATGATTAGGGGCTCCCAAACACACCGTGACATTCAAAAAATCATGAGCTACTATAAATCAGAGCCTTATCATTTCCATAAATTAATTGTATTGAGAAGTCTCTACTACCTAGAATAAACACCTCTAGAACTAACACCTTAGGCCAAGTAAATTTAATTGAGTCATTTAATCTTTCCACAAAAGGTTGCTTATATAAAATATGATAGACCAATGATCTGACTGCCTTGTCTTCTTCAAGATGTTAAATACTATCATCCACTATCCAAAAGTGTAAGAAGAAGATGAGACATTATGAATATTATCTAGAACAAAATCCAACTCAAATTCATTTGAGTTCATCCTAGGAGGATCTCTGAGGACATGAATGCTCTCAAATCCTTCCCTAGCGAGTCATTAGAGAGAGGATGTTGGCCCAAATTTGGATTGGAAAGAGGATTAGATTGAATAATGCAATTCTTATAGAACTTGTTGTACAAATGAAATCAGTTCTCAGAATTAGGGCATTCCACAAAATTGGGGTTCCTTGAAGGAGAAGCAAGGACTGATGTCTCTACTCTATGCTTCCATTAAAGGTTCTGCTCAACACACTTGTCTGCCGAGAACCTTGTTACCTTTAATATCTTTTGGAACTCACCTACAATGGGTCGTCTCTCATCGTATACTGACCACACTATGTTAGGCATCGTTGACCAACAACTTGTCATCCTCCTTTTTAATAACAATACTAAAATTTAAACTACATTTCAAAGTTTACATGGGGGTGTACCTCAATTCGTATGTCTAAAAGTATGTTTCATTTTGTTCATATGGAAAAATTTGACTAGTATCCCACGTTGTCTTTATAGCTACTCCAACATATAAGTGATGCAAAAATACTCTCCTTTAAATGAGATATGTAAATCAAAGATTGAATATGAAACCTAAATGACCTAAAACATTAATCACATCTTCTCTAACTAACCTTTCACATATTATATTTAATATTATTACTAATATAATAATAATAATATATATTATATAAAATAAACAAAAATTATACATACATACATTTATATTTATCGAAATACATGGACAACTTCGAATGTGAATTACTATTTAACTGAATAGAGAACCTTAACTCATTTTCTTTCGTCAATGACTTACTCATATTCTTTACATGATCCCAGCACCCTAAAAGATAGGTTGCGTAATCATTACCCTCTGGTGCGCTTTTCCTTCTAGATCGCCGGCATTAACGGGTACGTGGATGGCTATTCAACGGAATATGCTGACAGCCTCGATCGCTCATTTTCTTTCGTCAATCAGCCACTCACATATCATAATCTTTAGCCGCTCACTTTCTTCTGTCATTCACCCACATCGTACGCGAGAAAAAGATGTCCACGACTGTCTGATATGGTGAGTCGGTGACTCGTGTTAGGTAAACCCCGGTGTAACCCTTAAAATGTTCCAGTGGACTTTCAAGGGCTGCTTTATTTTTCTTATTTCATAAATAAAAATGTTTGGTGACCGGATTTACATAAAAAACTGTAGTGTAATAGCACTTATTTCCACTGATCTTTGCGCATGGACTTCACACCGTGGGGTGGGTGATGCTTCTGTCTGTGGATAGAATTTACCTGAGAAGAGGAGCAGCAACTAACAATACATTACCCGTTCTTTTTTTTTGAAGGGCTCTGTTTATTTTTATCGTGGATTGTGAGGGACCAAAGGTGAGAAAACGTCTTGAACAGATGGAAATGGAGATGGATTAAAAGAATTTTTGGCTCTGGTGGACAAAATCCAAGCAATGCACAAACTTTTCAAACAGAAGTGTGTGAATTAAAACTCTTCAGGAAAGACATCCACGGCTGAAAATGTGGTTGGCAATGTTACCAAACGTCAGAATCCATGGCAGCCTTCATTTGAGTGGAAGGATCTTTCTAACCTCCCGCATAAAGACGGCATTTTTAACCAAAGGGATTTAACTTCTACAAAAGACAACGCAAACGCTTCAGTGGTGTCCCAAACTACAGATATTGGAACTGAGAAATTTATTCGTGAGACCAATTTTGACTTGAATGTAGAGGGCGTCCCGCTAGATCACGAGGAACGCGGTGACTGATGTGTAAGAGTAAATATGATGTTTTAATCACAGCTTTACTGGTTTAGTTTAAAGCTGGAAACAAATCTTAGCATTACAGATATAATTTTTCCTGTCGGTATATGAAAGTTTTTAAATCAATGTTTAGCTCATATTCATTGATCCACTATCAAGAGATTCATTATTCTATCTATTTTTGTTGATGGATTCATTATAATTTTGTTTTTCCGATGATGGTTTACAGAATGTCATAAGTTATTTAGTAAAATAAATCTCATAACAGTTATCTTTAAAGCTGTTTTTCCTAAATCTTAACATGTTTGCTAATATAAGCATTCAGCTAAGAAAATTCTTTACACAGTTTTCAAATAAAATACATTTTTTACATAGTTTTTGTGTAAGATCTCTTTTCTAGACCTTAAAATATTTGCAAAATTATGAGGTTTGCCTCCGTTTTGAGAGTCGTGCATATAAAGCGTTGTAAAGGGATTGTAAAAATTCGTACACTTGAGTTGGTTTAGTAGTGAAGGTGAATACTTTGTATTATTTAAAGGGAGGTTATAAGTTCAAATTTTTCAAGGTTAATGTATGTAAGTTTTATATTTGAAACACAGTTAAGTGCATCTTATATATTGGGACTATTAAATGGTTTCGTATGTTATGAGGCAATGCATGTATACTTTGTATCTAGATTATGAGGTGATGTCAAATGTTGTAAGTGCGATAAGGTATGTATGCCTTGTATTTGAAGCACAACTAAATGTTTCGTACATATTGGCAATAGAAGGCGATCTCATATACTCTAAGTTATCTCGCAAATATATGTCACATATTTCAGGTATAATTAAATGCCTCGTACATACTAGAAATAAGACGTGGTCTCATATATTATAACCTACCTTGCAAACCATAACCAAACTACTTTACAATGTAAACCTTTAAAGGTTTCCATTCCATACAAATTTCATGGTAATTCATTCTAAATTTTTAAAGGTTTCACATTATGTAATGAGAGAGGAAACAAAATGAGTTTTATTCAGGTAATGGAAAATAAAATTTCAAGCTCGGCACATGGTGGAAATCACACCATTCTATCATGGGCAGTACACCCTCTACTGCATCACTTTGAGTGGCATAGATCCAGGGATATATGGAATACTTATTTTATTTTAATTATAATAATGAATAAAAATGTGTGTATTTATATTTAAATACACCAACTTCATATTGTCTTTAAGACATGTGTGCATAGAACTAGTTGAAATACCCTCAACCATAGTACAATAATGATATGTATGGTAAAATAATTATATGTATTTCAAATATATAATAAAATATTTATAATTATATGAATAATGATGAGATAAATAACTACAAGGGTAATACGAATGTTATTGGTTTAGTAAGTGCTTATATATTTAAAAATTAATCATATTATTAAGTCATTAGGGTTTATAGAGAAATTTTTACATCTAGTAAAATAATGATATATATGTTAAAACAATTATATGTATTTTAGATATATTATAAAATATTTATAATTATATGAATAATGATGAGATACATAACTAGAAAGTTAATATGAATGTTGTGGGTTTATTGAGTAAGTATTTATATAATTAAAAATTAATCATATTATTAAATAACTAGTAGACATATCTTAGATAAACCTAAGTAAAATATATCCATAGATATCATTCACGAGGCACCTATTTTACTAATATCACAATTCAATATGATATAGGTACATGGAGAATGATATTTATCGATATATTTTATATAGACTTATCTAAGATATGTATGTTAGTATCGTTTAATGTTTCATATTAAATTGTTACATGGTATGAATGTAATGTGTTAATATGACTCATGTGGAGATGACTATATATTTATATATTTTGTGCATCCATACATATGTACATTTTCATAGGAGACATAAATGTGTTGCATGTATCTTAGGTAGTTTTTCATATAGTGTCCTCACATTTCAAAGGTATATAGTTTTATGTGAGATAAGAATTTATGAGATGACTATTTTTGTGTGCATGTGGAAAAGGGAGTTACCTATATTTGCACATGAACTTTGTCATAATATACATATATATGACATTGAGTAGAGTTATTTTCTAGGAAATAGATATATTTTATGACATACCGGCATGATATGATTGTCCATATATTTATAAAGATATTGCAAAATATTATTGATAAATATAATCATGATTTTATCACATTTTGGAAAAATACTATGATCTAGGAATTTGACTCAAGAGAGGATGGTTAGTATGGTGTTAGTTCCAAAATAAAAACAAAATGAAAGAAACACACTAACTAGAATAACATCTCTAGGCCTAGACACTAAGGAGAGCTTAGTTGAAAAAAATGACAAACACAAGTAAAAAATAAGGAATAATACACAAGAATACCTTCACCTTCCTTGGATGCTCCAAATGCCTTTGAAGTAGTGGCTTGCTCAATTTTGTGCTCATGAAGTCCTTGGAAATGAAATCTTGGCTACCTCCATCTCTCTTTGGCACGTTTGGCTTGTGGCTTGGCTTGGCTTGGAATCAATTTGGCATGGTAACACTAACTTCTTGAAGTTTTGTAATCAATTTTGCATTATAACTTTACATAATTATGTCTTAGAAATGATGTTTATGGCCTCTCTATTTATATATTTTTAAGAATATCTAGAATCAACCTAAACCATCCATCCTGAGATTGGTATGTGTGGTTGAGGATTAATTTGATTTTTATAATTAATTTTATAATTATCCTCATCATGACATTGGAAGAAAGGGAAACTAATAGGCATGGAGGGCATCATAGAAGGTACTGATGAGGCATGGAGGGCATGAATCCTGATATTTATGGCATTTATGGTCTAGGAATGTCTTTCCAAAAAATGAGGTAACCTAATGATGTAGATATTCAATATTCATTTCTAAAAATAATTATTCAACAAGTTCATATGGAATTCTTGATTAGGTCTTAATTTGGGTTAATTAGATCTTAAACATGATTAAGCATCTTGTACATAAATTACCCAAATTGATCATAATGCCTTGTTATTGGTCCAAAATTCAACTGAATTGGAATTGAAAGTCACTATCAAATTTGTTAGATCCATTATCCCATTTATGATGTTACAAAAAAAAAATAAAGGCATGCATCTTGTGCAAGTGATTTGATAGGAAAGATCAATCCAGAGCACCCAGGTGCAAAATTAGCATTTTGACTCGAAATGATTTGATCAAAGATAGTTGCCCCATAAATTATATTACCTTATTTATGGATACCTTGGCCAAAATAGGTAATTGAATATGTCAGTTTAACATCATTTAGAATTTTTTTTGTGTTTTTAGGCCAAATTATGCATTTGGCATGATAATTGGCCAAAAACTTGGTTGGAGGTTATCAATGGCCAATTTTAGGTGTCTACAGTTTGCCCTTATTTAGGAAGGAATTTCAAGATATAAGCACAATAACATATTCTCAAATAATGAAAAGGTCTTGTATGCCTACAATTATAATGATGATAAATTAATTGTATGATGCCCCCTCGAGGGAATAGTTGGCACAAGTAGGTTAGCAAACGGTCCCTAAAAATAAAGAAGTGAAATGAGGGGACCAAAGAAAGGAATGATGATGGGGTGAAAACACAATGATACTAAAATGATATTTGAAATCATTGAGAATGTAAGTGGGACTATGCATAATGGTTTATCCAAAGGTAGTTATAAATGTTATACAATGATAGTGGCAACATGGTATGATAACAAAATAATTTTTCTAAAGGTGGTTATAATAATTGATAAGATAGAGCTACTCTAGTTAGGATAGAAAAATAAGAAAATAACATGCCCCTTTATGGGCAGAAAAAGTAAAGTGGTGACAACATAATTATTTACCCAACTATGGTTATAATCGCTAAAAAATATAGGTGGGATGATGTGAAATGATTTTTCTATAGGCAGTTATAATCATTGGACCCCAATT
Source organism: Torreya grandis (assembly GCA_037957365.1). NCBI lineage: Eukaryota > Viridiplantae > Streptophyta > Pinopsida > Cupressales > Taxaceae > Torreya > Torreya grandis. The sequence goes on from JARHVA010005701.1 coordinate 515,292, forward strand.
ATGGAAAATATGACAAACTTAGTTGAGCAGGATGATAACTTAACATAGAGGGTAATGATGAATTGGAACAACCTACTAGTAGGGAGATGCTCATTTGAACTAATAAAGGTTAAAATTATTTCATGCTTAATTACTCTATTTAGGATATGAGTGGGAGTGAACTAAGATGTCAGTGATGAAGAGATACCGCCAGTGCTGAATAGACTTTTTAATGTTGAGGTTTATTGTAGCACGTGTTGGTAGGCATCATGGTATAACATCATGAGAACTTAGCTAAAATATGTTTAAGGACTGACTCCCACAATCTAGCACTCAATAGAAAATAATGCACCAATAATAGAAACCATGACGACAATGTAAACATATGAATATAGATGGATTAGAGTATAAGTGTGGGAAAGGAATCACCTGATGAATGCACATAAATAAATTCAAGGTAATAGTGCTGAAAGCAAACAAATAGACTAACAAAAGGTGAAGAAAAACCATTTAGGTCCCAACAATTTCTCAAATCTAGAAAATGGCTAGTCAAATGAAAATAGTAATGGCAAGGTGATGCAATAATGCATGGTAAACAAGTGTTTCCCCTAGTTTTTTCATAAGCAGTTATAACTATGATATAACAACATAGTTCAATGATACTAATTTATGCATAGGTGGTTATAATTAGTAGTAAGACTACTGAAACACTGATGTGCATATAAACAATTATAATCAGGCTCACATAAACAAAATTGATATGAAGAAATATATCATTTCATATCAACTATCACACTACATTCATAGACTATCATTGTAAACACAAATTGGATAAGAGTAGAAACCTAATCAAAATCTCCACACAAAAAGTGTATGAAGAACCAAAGGAACCAATACCAAAATAGGATTGGGTAGGATGACTAAAAATAGGCTTTGGTTTAGATAAGAATGGAATGATAGGATGGATATATTGTTAAGAGGTTTTACCCCCTAGTGATGGGGTAAATGGTGAGAATATGTAACAATGACACAAGGATATATAACAATAGTAATGGCATGACAATGAAGTGGGATGGTACATGTTGTTGGCCTAGGTGTGGTTTGTGATTCTATTGTTCTTTTTGATGTGGAGATGCATGTCCTAATCAATAAATGATAGAAACAAAATACTTGATCATATAAATTTATAGACCACACCTCATCTAAATAGTTACTTTATAAAAAATGTCCTAAAGATTTGGATGCTAAGAATGTTATTGTGTTCTTCATTAGTCATTGATTTTGATTCCTTCAAGTGTTGAGACAAGGTATCCTTGTAGCTTCTACAAAGGAAAGTGTGGTCATGTATGGTAAATAGGGATAAAAGTTGGATGATATATTTGTTTATGAAATGGAATGGTAGATGATAATGGAATGTATAATTATGGGGAAACAAATGAAGATCAGGACATTCAATCACACGTAATGTTACTGATGCTGAATTTGACATATTTTTAGTTGTGATGGCATCAAAAAATTGTTCTTTTGATAGGACAACTAGATTTTTTTATTGTTTGATCCTGAGAGTAGCTACAATCTAATTAGGTTGTAGATTGGAAGCTATTTTGATTTAATATTTGATTATTTCTTCATCAAGCAGTGAAGAACTTTTGTGCTCTACTATTGGTGCCTCAATGAGGTTATCACTAATGAAGTTATCTTTACTATCTCGTAGAGCCTCTGAGAAGGTTTTACTAAGGAATGTTGACCTTTGACTTTGATTATCTTCTAGTAATTCTAAAAAAGTTTCACTAAAATATTTTGAGTTTTGTCTTTGATTATCCCATAGCACCTCTAAAAAGGTTTCACTAGGAGAGTGTTATTTTTATATATGAAAATGGTCTTGGCCTCCTTACTCTTTTTTAACTACTATGTCACCATAGATGCAGTTCAAAAAATTGTGATTCTGTCAATCCCAATCAACACTGGTGAGAGATGGATTGTAAATGATATGACTCTTTTGGTTGATGGTAATGGCCTATGGAATGGGTGTTGGCATCATAATCCTTGTAGAAGATTCTAGGATAACTTGTGTAAAAACTGAATTACTCATCCTTAAAAATTATAAAAGGTTCAAAAATGTATTCAAATTAATCTACAAGGCATGTGTAACTAATATTATAAAAACCACAAATATATTCTTCATTTGGATCTCATCATAAATCAAGGGACTCTAACTCTGATGTTGAGACTGATTTTGATTCAAATTATGATGATAAATTTGATGTCAGTACAAGAATGGAACTTGAATCTAACTCTAATTCTCCATATGATTGGTACTCTGTTACAATGATGTCTTGTTAAATGTTTATTTTTGAATAATTAATGGCTTGTGATGGAATAATGGGCTCCATAAAAACTAGTTTGTCAAAGTGAGACTCCTCTAGGATGGGAAATAGGTCAAGAGACAACTCGTCAAAGTTTGGCTTGTGAATAGGAAGATCTTGAAAAATAGGCACATTGTTGAGGTAACGATTTTCCCAAAGTTGGTTATAATCATTATAAAGTGACCCAATAAATATTGGCTCATCAAAGTGAAACTCCTTGATAACTAGTATAGTATCTATAGGTGATGCATCACATGCTAAATTATCATAAATGGTTGATTTAACAAAAACATCTTTCATTGGTTGGTTATTTTGGCCTTGGTTTCTAATGAGTTGGAAAATACCAAGTTTAAACACAACTAGGGCTTTGAGTGATTAGATTGGTTGAGGTTTTGATGGGATTTGTTCTAGATGATGAATGGCTCATGATCGGATAATGGTAGGGCCTTGTGGAGCATGATTTCTTGTACGAGCTAAAGGATAAAGTCTTGAGATGGTAATGATAAGGTGGTGTGGAGATTAATTACTTATAAAAGCCAAAGGACTAGGTCTTATAATGAAGAAGGGGCATTGTAAATCTTGGTTGCTCATACAAGCCAAAGGAATAGGTCCTAGAATGATGAAGGGGCCTTGTGGAGCTTGGTTACTCACACAAGCCAAAGGACTAGGTCTAGGAATGGTAATGGTATTCCTTAGATATTATGGAGCTTGATAGGTCATATAATCGAAAGGAGTGTTAGGGGTAGTTGATGATCTAGAATAAGAAAAGGACATCATGAAACTTGATTACTTGCACAAGATAAAATGTCCAAGTCTTCCTCATAAACCATATCATCCTAGTTGTGAGTTGGCTCATAAGTTGGTTCTTGACTATGTTTTATGTACTTATTATTGCAAAGAAGGTATGGATCTATATCCCAAACAACATTATCTATAGTTGGGTATTTAAAGTCCTCATCACAAGCCTCTTCATTCTAATCAAGGTCTTGATTTAGATTTTATGGATTTTGACTATGTTCCCCATATGGAGTATTGTAGGAAGAATCATAAAACTCCTTAGAAAATCTTTCTCTATAGGTGTTGTTAGTGGGATTTTGTATAGCCATTATATCATAAGTTGGATTTTATGTGATTCCAACATATGTGTAGCTAGACATATCCATTTAAATGATGAAATTTTAAAAACAAAAAGGCTTAGAGTTCTACAATGTTTGAAAAGCCATGTCCAAAGGACAAATGCTTCAAGCTTAGTCTAACTTGGTTGAAGGGGTGGAATTGTATCTCCAAAATGATTTGTGATAAGACTTGGCATAAAATAATCTAACATCAAATGTCTAATGTCATATGCACAAAAGGTCAAGTATCTGAATAAAAACCAACATGTCAAAGGTCTAGGTCAATGTGTTCCAAACAAGGTTTAAACTAGGAAAGGGAAAAGTTAAGTTACTAGGTCTTTTATCCAAAGATGAAGTTAAAAGCTAGGCTCAAATAAATAGGAATGATGTGATTTTATTTAATCTAACAAGTTTAGAAATAACTTTGACATAAACTTAGTACATGGAATCAAACATAAACATGATCAGTTGGGATAAGGCATAAGACAAAAGGCTCTTTGAATAAATATTGTGTTTTATTAAATAAAGGCAAAAATAATGATAAGGATAGGTACTAAAAAAATAAATCATCAATAGTTTTCAAATTTGGGTAATCGATTAACTAAAGTTATGAAACCTAAAAGAGAAAGATCTATGTATCCACTCCATGAATTAAGACCTAAATAAAAATCAATCAATGTTAGGATCTAAATTTAACAAGGTTAATTTAAAAATCAACTTTGAAAAATATTATTTGACCAAACAGCATACATAATATTGGACATCATGACAACACAAGACAAAGGTCTAAATGGTATACATGACATGGTTTAAAATAATAGTTTTTGGTGGAAGGTAAGCTAGTCTTGAAATAAATTGAGTAGCCAGATGATGTAAGAATGCTCAAATTATGTGGTTAATGTTATGTTTATAAAAGAATCAAAAGGCTCAAAAATGTTTTGACATGATTTGTGTAGCATAAAACTACCCTCTTGAACTCAAATTCCACACACACAAACAATTTTAAAAAAATTCAAGTCACAAGTGTGGTGTAAAATGGCTAGCATAATGCCTCTTTGGACAAAAGAGCGATGTATTTACAAACTAGTTGTGACATGATTTATGAACAAAAATAAATGTTTTAGTTTGAAGACATATGAAGCAAAAATGATAAAAAAAAACATTAATTATAATCATCCAAATCCTAGCAAGGGTATGGAAAAATGGAGTTGACTAAAACTAGCAAGTTTCAAATATCTCCTAAGGAATCAATTATAGAATGACTTTCACATCAAACGATGTAAAAGAAAAGCATAAAAATTGGGTGACCATAACAATGGCTAGTTTTAAAAAGGTCTAGTCCTTTTTATAAGCACTACATGTTGATGTGTGCTTAGTATAGTGTGATGTCCAAGTACAGATATGTCCTATGTATAAATCCAATCAGGAGCAAGTAAAGTCAATGTCAGGAGATGAAACCCTGGGTCAAATCTTCTCTAAATAACTCGAGGGAGGTAATGACATCCCCCTCATAAGCCAAGTTTGCATGAAAATAAAAGACTAAGAGAAAGACTTTAGGGTCATTTTCAATGTCACCCAAACTTTGATGAGTTTTTGGGGAGTGCTTTATATGATACACGCAACATCCCTCTTTTTGCTAATCAAAATTTAATCTAAATAACTAAGTAAATATAAAAAGCTTTGAAAAGGTGGCTTCATTTTTAAGCCCAAAGGAAAGTGAGGTGGTGTTCATTTCACCGCTTGGTCTTAGTTGTAAGTTTGAAAACATTCACCATAAATATCTAAATTTTTTGTTAAACACCGAAACAAGGTTCTTAATTAATTTTTAAGCATGTAAAAGGTGATCTAAAACATATTTTTAGCAAATGTCAAACTTGGTCCTACAAAAAATTTATTAGCATGTCCTTTAGCCTTGAAGCTCTTTTGGGTTTGAAACAATGAACTTTAGAAAAAATATCTCAGGTCTGTGTTTTAAGAAAAACATGGTGACTGACATCGATTTATATAACCAATGATGGTTACATTTTTTAACCAATGTCAGTTATATAATCAACATCGGTTATACCAATGTGACTGAAGATAGGTATACAATTAATGTCAATTTTGATAACTGACATTAGTTAAGCTATCCTGTTAATGTTTGTCTTACTAGTTGATGTCAGTTACTATGTAAAAACCATGACAAACAAAAATGGCAAAAAAAAGTTAGAAAATCAATTTGTAAGAGGTTTAAGGATACAAATGAATATTTTAAAGCTGCAAAATGATCTTCTTCATATGTGGGATGTGTCTATTCCCATGGGGTGTACTATATGTGATCTATAAATTTGAATCAAAAGAGGATGGTTAGTATGGTGTTAGTTCGAAAATGAAAAAAAATATGAATGAAATACACTAACTAGCATAACATCTCTAGGCCTATATACTAGGGAGAGATTAGTTTATAAAAAAATTGATAAACACAACTAAAAAGTAAGGAATAAAACACAATAATTCATTCACCTTCCTTGTATGCTCCAAATTCCTTTGCAGTAGTGGCTTGCTTGATTTTGTGTTCATGAAATCCTATGCAGTGGAAGCTTGGCTATCTCCATCTCTCCTTGGCACCTTTGGCTTGTGGCTTGGCTTGGATTGGAATCAACTTGGCATGGTAACACTAATTTATTGAAGCTTTCTAATCAATTATACATTATATATTTGCATAATTATGTCTTAGACATGATGTTCATAGCCTCTCTATTTATATATTTTTGAGAATGTCAAGAATCAACCTGAACTATTCATCCTAAGATTGAGATGTGTGGTTAAGGATTAATTTAATTTTTGGAATTAATTTTATAATTATCCTCATCATGAAATTACAAGAAGGGGTAATTAAGAGGCATGGAGGGCATCAAGGAAGGTATTGATAAGGCATGGAGGGCATGAATCTTGATATTTATGGCATTTATGGCTTAGGGATGTCTTCCAAAGAAATGAGTTCACCTGATGATGTAGATATTCAATATTCATTTCAAAAAATATGTATTCAATAAGTTTCCATGGAATTATTGATTAGGCCCTAATTTGGGTTAATTAGCTCTTAATCATGATTAAACACTTTGTGCACAAATTACCCAAATTGATTAGAATGCCTTATTATTGGTCCAAAATTTTAATGGATTGGAATTAGATGTCATTGTCAAATGTGTTGGATTTTTTTATTCTATTTATGATGTTACCGGTAGTAAATAATGAAAGCACACATCTTGTGCAAGAGATTTGATAGGAAATATCAATCCAAAGCACCTAGTTGTAAAATTGGCATTTTGACTCAAAATGATCTAATCAAAGATAACTTACCCATAAATTATATTGCCTTATTTAGTGACACCTTGGACAAAATTGGCACATGAATATTTTAGTTTCACATCATTTAGCATGTTTTTGTGTTTTTATGCTAAATTGTGCATTTTGGGTAAAAATTAGTCAAAAGCGTAGATGGAGGTTATCAATGGCTAGTTTTAGGTGTCTAAAAATACCATGCCAAAAATCTAGAGATATATTTTTGCCAAGCTCTTATCTATAAGTTAGATGTAAAACAATCAATGTTCATATTTTTTTGTACAAGTTGGATTGAAAAATATTGATAGCACGAGACAGAAGTAGACATTGTAGTTTGAAAAAATAAATATATACGTTTGATCATTATTTTAGCTTAATTTAGAATTTTAAACCCTAATTAAGATAAAAATTTGAATATATTTTAGATTATAAATTATGACAACAAAACATGAATCAAAATGTAAAATGGTTAAACTGATTTGACATGTGGGATATGTTAAATATATAAAGCACTATAGATATAAAGATAACTAGATTTTTTAATTTATTGACTGATTAGTACTTAAATATGAAAGTGGGAAGGGGTTTGAAGTAGGCTTAAGATTCATGTATAGCTAGAACTGAATGTTTGTGCATGCATAGTGATTGATATCAAGTTTGGGTGAAGTCATGGATGTTATTGACTCAAATGGACATTATTGTCTTAGTTTATTATGGCTCTTTGTGACTGTACATTTATCTATGTTTGATTGTGATAGCTCTTTGTATGTGATATTGATGTCTAATAATGTGCACAAACCCCAAAAGTGATATCCTTCTCTTTGAAACCCTTATTCTACCTTTGAAGGATATAAACCTAAAAAATATTTATAAGTGTATGAAGGAAAACGATGACTGAATACATCAATTCATTTATTGAGTAAAAATAGGTTTATATAAAAAGAGAGATTCATTTATCTTGTAACTACCAAAATATCCCTACGCCACCTAAGTACCTAACAACTGTAATACAATTGATTGCTAAACTACATAAAAAAGCCTAACTAGACAATGTAATAACTCAAATTATGCTAACATTGACCCTTTATTACATTGTTTCTATAGACATAATATTTCTAGATAGTGATCCCACCTTTATTACAAACACTGTAAAAAGATTTACACTTTGCACGTATCCTGATCACTTTTTGGGATGGTATGCCATCCTTGTGGCTTCAAGGTCTTGGTGACATCTCAATTTTTCCTTGCAATATTAATAGAAAATTGGAAGTTATAGAAACACTTTTCTCTGCTAAGACCTTCAATGGTTTCCTAAATTATTAGGATTACCACAAACCCATATGGTTTTTTACTACAGGTTGACCACAAACCTACAGGGATGCAGGAGGTTTCTACTACACTTTGGTGGTTTCTCAAATTACTAAAAACCCTTTTCTAAGAACCAAGCACTAATCTAGTGTTTTTTCTCCCCACAATATTCTTTTTTAGGAGGTACCAAACTAAAAAATAATACTCAGTGCTTTATTAAAAAATATACTATAAAACATAAGACAAACACAAGAAAATTTGTCACCATAGCAATAATGAGACTCCATCATAGGTGATTCATGAGAGGATGCCAAATTTCCTCTAACCTCTAGTAAATGATGTTGATTCACTCAATCAATATCTTGATGACGCTCATATGCATGTCTTTTATGAGGACAAAACTCTCCCACTAACACATACGACTCAAGATGTTGGGTTCACCCAATAATGTGTCTGTATAAGAGACTTTTGAGTTTGAAAACATCGACAATAGGACCAAAATAAAATTTTGATACTTTTTATGGCTTAATTCTTTTGATGATATTTACGATTGATAACTCTCACTTTAAAAATATTGAAAAAGTGTATCGACTCTTGAATTTTTAAATTTTTTTATAAAAAAGACATAAAATTTTAAAACATAATCCAATAAAAAAATGTACTAAGAAACTAAAAAATTATAAAATTAAACTATACAACTTACAATGATCTAATTATCATAAAATAAGAACCTATTCATTATCATACCCAATTACAACTTGCATGTATCGTGACAATTGCTTGGTTTGAGAAGATTCTTTTGATGACTTTGAGGCTTGACATAGATTTCTAGATGGCTATGATAATAAATGAGATAATAATAGATCCTAGTCCTTAGAATTTGATAGCATGGTAGATGACTATAATGAATAATAAGATCAGTGGAATTGAGTTGGTAACAGCTAAAGTATGTAGTGCAAAATTGTCACACATTTATATCACCTTGCTCACTTCTACTATTATGCTTTGACCTATTGGGTGTTGAGTATAACATTCTAAGGAATGCTTCCTTTTATATCCATCATAATCTATAGGAATTGAATCTTGTACAATAGGCTTATATATCTCTAACTTCCATGCATTCTCCTTTAAATCATGTTTTATAGGTTTGTTCGATCTACTAGGCGTTGAGATCTTCATGTTTTTGCATTCATTGATTATTCCATAGTAGGCATATATCAAGAAAATAAATTATTTGATTTACCTAGACTCACTCCATAGGCGTTCACTTCTATGCCACATGTTTTGGGTTGCTCTACCAATAGTTCAGAGGCTTTGATTATCAACTTTGCATTTGCATTTGTTGCATGATTCTATCCTAACCTATTGAATGATCTCACTGAGGATATTCTTTTCATATTCAAAGGCAAAGCAGACTATAAGTGCCCCTCATAACACTCAAGATCTCATTATGAATGCTCTAATACTAGTGAAGGAAAATAATAACTAAATACATCGATTCATTTATTGAAAAATAATATATTTATATGCAAAGAGATATTCAATTATTTTGTAACTATCGATATATCTCTACACCACCTAAGCACCTAACCACTGTAATATAATTGATCGTGGAACTACATAATTAAGCTTAACTATAAAATGTAATAAATAAGATTATTCTAACATTGTAATGGGTTGAGTTGACCCCAATTACCTTGGTTGATAATTAATCAGTACTTACATATCCAATACATAAGAGTGAGAAGTTAGAGAGGGAAGTCAAAACACATGTAGTTCTTCCCATTGATATGAATGAGCTTATAATTTTTATTTATGTACTTGAAAATATTTACTCTTAACTTGGATTGGTGTGATTTATACTTGATTGATGACTATTCCTAGTGAGTAACTTGTAATTTGAGAATAATAGATAAAATTTTCTCAATGTGCAGTAGTGTCTAATTATTTGATATATAAGTTCCTAGTGAGTCATAGGTGTGTGTGTTTTTTATTTATTGATATGAATCCATTTGTTTAATATCTCAAACTACTAAATCATTAGGCAAATGGGTTGACACATATGAATGATTTAAATTTACAATAATGGCTCATGGAATTTGTGAGGTTGGTAATGGAACATGTTTAGTCATCATCAGAGGGGTAAAGGTTGGCTATGTAAGAATAGGTATGGAAATATGTTGGTGGTCTTTTTATACCCAAAAACTTGGGTGGATGTTACATAGGTGACAAGAGGTATATGCATAAGAATATTAATAGTAGTAGAGATCATAATAGTTAATTGGTAGATTTGGTGAATTAATTATACTCATCTCTTATTATATATAACATTAAATCAATTTTATGTGGATTGTAGTTAATATATTTAGTAAAATATTGACCCTCCGTGGAATCTATGTGATCTTAATTAGTTGTGTCATGAATATTTGTTGTCTCAAATTTCCTGATACTTCTAATAATATGTTGTTTAGTAGGAAATATATAATTTTTAGTAGCGAGAATGAATGAGGTCACATATGCCCTTTTTTTCCTAGTGGTAACAAAAGGAAATGGTTATTAGATATTATAAAATAATATTTGAGTAAGGCTTAGTATTATTCATTATTTTTTGCCTAATTTATGCATTTGGATTTGACTATTTTGACCCATTTACTTATATAATTAATCATAATAAGATATAATATCTAGTACAGTAACATGAAAAGAATACTTTCATCATCGTGTTAACTAATAATGTTCATTTTTTATGGTTATGTTTAATGTGTATTATAATGGAATAATAAAAAATTAGGTTTAAAGGTAAAAATTTAAGGCTAAAACATAAGATTAGATTATGCAACGGATAAAGGCGAGAACATTTTATTATGTATGAAATCATAAATTAGATCTGAAACACTAAGACACAAAAATACAAAACCATTGAAAGATAAAAATATTTTTTGTATGAAAATAATAAACAAAAATGTGAAACACTAGAACGAAAAGCATTAAACCTTGGAGGCATGAAACCCTAAAGGAAGCATAGGGTTTGGCATGGTTTGATATGTGTATGAGTTCAACAATATGTTTAAATATAATTTAGATGAATGGAATTAATACTAAAAATTATTAGATATAAAATGATATAACAACACATATGTGAACACATAACATCAAAACTTACATTTACATGTAAATTAATGAAAATGATTGTAATGATTTGACAAGTGTCATACGCTAAATATAGTAAGTATAATAAACAAATGTGCAGTTACCATTTAAGTTTGACTATTTGATTGTGACCATATTCTAGAAGTAGAAATTATACTAAAGGAGGCCTATGTTTCATATGAATTTGGAATTTTAATTTTATCTATGTGGTAGGTTTTACCAATCTAAGTCTGTATCATTGAGTAATACTAGATTGAGTTGTTGAATACTAACTTATGAAGAAATGAGGGATTATGATTGTACAATCACCTTCACCTATATTTTTATGAATTTTATGTGTAATCCTAAACCCTGATGACATGTGCAACTCTATAAATCAGTCTCCTTCACATTGAAACCATGGATATGCTTATGAGGGATAGAAACCTAAAAAAATGACAAAGTGTAATGGGTTGAGATAATAATATTCACCTATGTTTTATGATTTAATAATTCCTACATATCCAATAATCTAAAGATGGAAATGAATCCACACGTAGTTCTTCCACCAAGTGTGTTTGTGTCATTTCAATCCATTGTTATATGTATGCATCAAATGATTTAACTTTGATAATTTACATTATTTTTTTGAAATAGTTTAATGTGATTCAAACTTTGTTTTTGATTATTCTAAGCGATAAATTAATTTTTTTTAATAATAAGGTAGATTTTCTTGGTGTCCAATAGTGTATAGTTGTGTAAATGATATGTACTTAGACCCTTTTGAATGAAACCTTGATTTTTATAATATATGAGTTCAATTTCATAATTTATTATGCCACTACATGATAGGAAAATGGACATACCTAAGGAAACATTTTTTTTGAAATGTAGTTATCGCAAGAGAGGGTTGTTTCTGAATAGATTGGGTGACTATCAATTGATGATACTAACCAAAACTGACAATCGTAACCTATGTAAAGGTGGACTAAATTGAAGTTCTAAGTGTCTTTGCATGATATTTAGTAGGTTAAAAATGAAATTTTGGTTCCTTAACATTGTAACAACAAAAGGAAGGATCAAACTCATAAGATGGCATGAAAGTGTGAGAGAATGATGGATTGTTATTTTTTATGCAATCAAGTCATGTGTGGTAAACACAAATTAAGTTTATAATTTTCAAGTACTTAATACCATATTTTAATATCAATAAGAGGAAAAACTCAACTTTTTATTAGGAAGAACTCATGTAAGATCTGTAAAGGATTCTATGTATGGTTTTTAAAGCTCTTAGGAGGGAAAAAGTGAAAGTGTATAATTTAAAAAAATATTGTGGTTTGATCCCTATTCAAAGTATTAGAACATAGGAAATGCCTTACCATATAATAGGGTGTGATTAGGGTGAACCAAAACATCTTTCTATCCCTATTTTAAAATATAATAAAAGTGTCAAAAATGAAGCTAGGATTACAATACAAATCTAATTTATATATAGGAATGAATAACTAAAATTGCATAGGAAACATATAGATAGGTAAGAGAGTGATTATGTAGTGTAATGTACTAGCAAAAACACATAACATAGTTATGGAAGATAAAATACATATTTTATATCTTCAAGCATATGAGCTTTAACGGATCTATGCAACCATATTAAGATAGACACTCACTCTTCTAAACCTCATGACCATAGATCTATTTCAAGGCATTTATAATTAATTTACATGGATATAAATTGGAATAGAATGGAAATAAGCTATGTACCCCTTTTTTTGGGCTATTTATATAAGTAACAAGTACAATTAATTAATTTAAATTTTATTTTAACATTCATATATAAATTATTTAAGAAATATATCATATTATTTAATTAGTCTCAATTTTTAAATCATTTAGATAACTAAATCTAAAATAATATAAAATATTATTCAACATAAATCAAGTCATAATTTTTTTTCACAAACATGCTGAGATTTTTACTTATCAATAGAACATCCACTCTCACCTTACTTCTCTTAGATCATTTGGTAGTGAAACAAAATCCAAAATTTTAATTTTATTAACAGATTTTTTTTTTATTATATCATAGCTTGCCACCATTTGTAATGCTTAGAAGCCTTGCGATAAGACTCTACATACCCTCTCACTATGAACTATGTTATGTGTCAAACACCGAACTCATGTTACAATCGATTCCTACATTAATCTTGAGGATCCCATTACACCAAATTATGCTTTTCATTAGTTGAGCATTTGAATTGACTTGTGTGTCCATGTACATGTTGACTTAGGTGTAAGAGACATTTTTGTCAATAAAACCTATCTTTCAATACACCAATATTCAATCATTTATTTGGTAAGAAACATTATTGACCACAAATAATATCCTTGCACATTTACAACAATATAAAAATAATTGTAGGAGAGGAATGTCAAAAACATTTATGAAATGTGAAATAATTATTGAAATGTCATAGATCAATAGGATTATATATCTGCTGACCCAAAGTTTAAGCCATACTAATAGCTTCAATTTTGAGATTTATATTTTTATATCATAATAATAAATAGAGTTCCTCTAAAATTAATTGCATAAAAAAATTATTTTTGGATGTTTTATATCTCACATTGTGTTAATTATAATAGATATTTAAATTTAATAGTTTTATGAATATTTATTCGTATATGTATATAAGATTTATTTTGTAAAAAAATATTATATACTAAATTAAATAATAAATGACAAATTGGAATGAGATTAAAATCATCTCACATATCATTTCTCATAAAATGTTTTAAATAAAAATATATTATTTTTTTATTATTATTATATTAGAGAATGCCACAGATCTGATAATTTGAAGAGTGTACTAATGAGAACTATGAAACATAAATTGTATGAAGGTAAGATTAAGCACACACATACATAACTGTAAGTTATGAAAAATAATGAGATAAATGTAAAAGACATAAAATGGTTCCAACTCAATACACTCCAATAGAATAATTCAAGGGATGCAAATATAGGAGGTAAATGTGTAGCCTCCTCTAATAATAAAGGCAACCTCCACCGAGAATAATGGTAACCTCCACCTAAAACTATCTAGTCAATAGTCAATTGGTCAAGGGTAGAAACTACTTCTAGATAAAATAGTATGGTCAAGAGAACACTTAAAAAAGAATAACCCATAAGTATAGGAAAATTCTAAGTGAGGTGGAATATTCTGAGTTAGATAAATAAAGTGAGAAAATTAAATCGTATACTAACATATTAAAATAGGTGATTGGTTGTAGGTTCATTACCATACCATAAAAGTGTCTATTCAAAGTATTAGAACATAAGAAAATAAATCCTACACTATAAACATCATCAGGTTGAGTTTAGTGGTTGAGAATCCTTGTTACCTAGCTATGGTACACCCAGGTAAGGCCCCTTTCTCCCTTGAGGCTCTTCCCTTTTGCATTTGGGGTTCTTTAATGAATTGGTGATTATTTACAATATGGTTGTTACTCCATTAAGATTACTACATGTATTCTAAGGATTTTTCATCATCTAAAATGGGTGTAGACATTATACAAATTACATGTACCATTTTATTGGCTACTTAATGTTCAAATAAGCCCTCTCCTCTTTGGAGGTTTTTTTCTCTTATAGCTGATTCAACTACTCATCTAGACTAGGCACTCAATCGATGACATACAATGTTTTAAAGGTTGAGGTAGGAGGTGAGGTTTTGAGTGATGAAGCTTGCTTCTCATCCATTGCAGTAATTTTTCAATTTCATAAACTTTGGTGGAGCATAATTAACTTACATCCCTAGATTACGAAGCATTTGAAACCTGTCTTGGTTGGCACCTTCATTATTAATCCCTATGACAAAGTATTCTTAATCATTAATCTATCTTTCCCAAATGATAGAGATTAATTGTTGTATTTGGGCCCTTGTGCTTAGGAAAAATCTTTTCTTTGCATGAAATTCTAGTTCACTACTTTTAGTCCTATTATAGTTTCCTTTGTCATTGCTCCAATTTGGGTTAGGATTCCTCATTTGCCTTTGTGAAATTTGCAGGCTTCTTCTCTTCAAGACATTAGCATCTCCCTTGGGAATTTATTTCACTCTCTCTCTTAAGATTGAATCTCGCATATAGAATATATTCACTTGAATATGCATTATGGATCTATTAAAAGATTTACTAGAAGTTATTAAGATCAATATTGGCATTAGAATATAAACTCAACACTTACATTGTGAAAGAATAAATTTTATATGCAGGGGATGTTTTAATCACACGCATGTGGTTATAGATTAACCTAATAATTTTGGTGGTGAATCAGATAATAATTTTAAATTTGGAAAGTTTAGAGCTTCGTGGAAAGAAGTGGAGGAGGAGAATTTGATAGTCTTTAGTAAGGATAGGGATATGGATAATGATGGCAGGGATAAGATAATGGTAAGGTTAAAGATAATAGTTATCTTTAAAACAATATTAAAGTTTATCCAAATCCTTTTGTGTCCTCTTTTGATTTTATCTCTTCATGTTTTACAACTATGGTTGTTCCCTCTACAAAAGAGGTCTCTATTTTGGAAAATTTGTCTTTACGGTGTCCTAAAATTTCATCAGATCACTCATTGGAATGATTGAGTCCTTCCATTTTAGGAGTTCATCCTATGGAATTATTGGTGTAATGTTGGGACTTCCCTCTACTTGGTATTAAGGATTATGATGCTAAATGATGGACAAAGGTATTAAATATGAAAAATTATACCTTTAAAAAGAACATTTATCATGTGAAACTTCACTCTCATAAGAAATCAGTAGTACCCAAAAGTTTCTTGATATATTTTAGTGGTTAGTTACTCTTGCTCCTTTTCTATTTAGGACATTGGAGTTTAGTCAGTTTCTCCCAAGGTTTATTCTTTGATGTTTCTCAAGTTTTAAATTTTATGGGATTATTTTGTTTTCATGGAAAAGGTTTAGTGATCACTACTAACCATATCTTTATTTTATATTTTAATTTTTAATTTATGTTTGGGTTAGGGTCCCTATATATTTAATTTATTGTGAGATTATCTCTTTGATATTTCCTTATATATAAGATTTATATTAGTTATATTTAAATAATTTCTCTATATTCAGCAGTTCTTAAGCCATTCATCCCCCTTTTTACATTTATTACTTTAATTAATGATTTCCTAAATATTTTATATTATTATCACTTTATTGTGGGTAATCATGTCTTAATATATGATTTAATTCATTGTTGTCATGACCCTTATATCTCTCTTTATTTTAGATAAGATTTAATTTCCCTGGGGTCATCTAGTCCTATTTAGTTTAATTGTCTAAGCTTTCTAAACTTCACTTACATTTTCTATCATCTTTGGTCTTTTAGTCATAATTTAGCCTTATCACATTGTCTTGTTGATTTTTCCCTTAATTTGTAATTATTTTATAAGGTTTAAATATACCTACATTCCTTAACACCTCCATGTATGATCACGTTTATTTTAATCCATATTTAGTCTTGTATCAGTAGAGATATATTTATCTATTCAATTTTTTTATTAAAACATTTAAATTAAAATTGTCCAAGATAGGACATTAACTATATAAATGGCCAATAAAAAAAATATGCACTTAGATGGTTTTTTAATATATAATAACTAATTCGTACAAGAGAGTCCTCAAAAATAAATTAAAAATCGCCTCTTTGAACAGCGGCTGCGCATGGATTGACTTTTGTGTCCCCCGCGTTTATTTATTACTTTCAGACTATTGGCAAGAGACAAATATGAAATCGTTTTATCAGCAAATAACAAGAAAGGAATGTGGTCTGTATCGTGTCTACTGTAAATTTGTAAAACTAAATACCATTCAGATATTAATTTTTAATATAAGATCATCATATAAAATAATAATCAGCCAAAAAAAAAAAAAATTTAATTTCTTTTTTTTATCAAATATGAAAGTATTATTGTAGTGGAGACTATATCTACCCAATGGATGTGTTTAATTAGAGATTCGGTAATGGGTGTGTTTACTATGCACTGATAGTAATGTGTTTACTATGTACTATGACAACAATTATTAAGCATAGTATGAAGCTAATTTATTGTGGTTTAATTTTTCTTTCTTACTCTGCGTTTCTTATTTATGTTTTTATTATTCTTTGTGTTTGTGCTCTTTTATAGTCTTTGTGTATCTTTGATTTTATGATTGTTTATTCTTCATATTATCATTATAATTCATAGCGTTCATTGTTGTTGTTGTTGTTGTTGTTGTTGTTGTTGTTAAATCAAGAGTAAACCAACAAAATTATTTGAAAAAATATACATATTTTAAAATCATTAAAACCAAGAGTAAACCAAAAGTAAAATAAAAAATTAAAAAAACCACCATATACTAAAATTATTCATTAAAAAAAAATTAATCTAATACATAATCATCAACATGGTCCTCCCATGGTCCTTGCATGGTGTGGAGCAGGTAATATCCTTCCCCTTCTAGAAGGAATGGAATCAATAGTCCACTATGTACCACCTCTTATGACATCCAAACCTTCCATTTGTTGTCTAAAACCTTTCAATTTCATACTTCTTCATTTGAAAACCCCAATGTTTCATTTCAAAAGCGAAGCCTTTTTGGGATGAATGGAGTGAGGTTTGAGTGAAGCCAAGACATCCACTGAATGAGATCATATCTCTTCCAAAACTTTCTATGTCCCTTAGTGGACAACAACCCTATAGAGTAACAAAATCCTTGCTAACAACTGAAGTGGAAACGCACTTATCGATAAAGATCCTTAATTTGTTCTTCCTTAAAATCAGGTCATTATTGAAGGTTTTATTCTTTGAACAGAAAAACTAGGATGATGTGCTGCCAAAGGCACAATTTGAAGAATAATCTAGCAAGAGATATCCTATTTGATTACACCCAAAGCAATAAGAAGGCAAAACTTCAAAAAGTAGAATTGAGTCCAAGGGCCAAGTAAAGACATTAATTTGATAGATTTACATAAACTGACAAAGTTTTTATGTTTGAATTATGGATCATCAACTATTTTAATGAACAGAGAAACCTTGGAAATCATCTATTAAAATATAAAAGAATCTCACATCATTATAGGAAAATTATATTAGAGAATCCAAATTGGAACAAGAGAACACAATCATGGAGGAAGGCTAAACCAAAGATGATTAGGGGCTCACAAACACACCGTGACATTCAAAAAATCATGAGCTACTATAAATCAGAGCCTTATCATTTCCATAAATTAATTGTATTGAGAAGACTCTTCTACCTAGAATAAACACCTCTAGAACTAACACCTTAGGCCAAGTAAATTTAATTGAGTCATTTAATCTTTCCACAAAAGGTTGCTTATACAAAATATGATATACCAATGATCTGACTGCCTTGTCTTCTTCAAGATGTTAAATACTATCATCCACTATCCAAAAGTGTAAGAAGAAGATGAGACATTATGAATATTATCTAGAACAAAATCCAACTCAAATTCATTTGAGTTCATCCTAGGAAGATCTCCAAGGACATGAATGCTCTCAAATCCTTCCCTAACGAGTCATTAGAGAGAGGATGTTGGCCCAAATTTGGATTGGAAAGAGGATTAGATTGAATAATGCAATTCTTATAGAACTCGTTGCACAAATGAAATCAGTTCTCAGAATTAGGGCATTCCACAAAATTGGGGTTCCTTGAAGGAGAAGCAAGCACTGATGTCTCTACTCTATGCTTCCATTAAAGGTTCTGCTCAACACACTTGTCTGCCGAGAACCTTGTTACCTTTAATATCTTTTGGAACTCACCTACAATGGGTTGTCTCTCATCGTATACTAACCACACTATGTTAGGCATCGTTGACCAACAACTTGTCATCCTCCTTTTTAATAACAATACTAAAATTTAAACTACATTTCAAAGTTTACATGGGGGCGTACCTCAATTCGTATGTCTAAAAGTATGTTTCATTTTGTTCATATGGAGAAATATGACTAGTATCCCACGTTGTCTTTATAGCTACTCCAACATATAAGTGATGCAAAAATACTCTCCTTTAAATGAGATATGTAAATCAAAGATTGAATGTGAAACCTAAATGACCTAAAACATTAATCACATCTTCTCTAACTAACCTTTCACATATTATATTTAATATTATTACTAATATAATAATAATATATATTATATAAAATAAACAAAAATTATACATACATACATTTATATTTATCGAAATACATGGACAACTTCGAATGTGAATTACTATTTAACTGAATAGAGAACCTTAACTCATTTTCTTTCGTCAATGACTTACTCATATTCTTTACATGATCCCAGCACCCTAAAAGATAGGTTGCGTAATCATTACCCTCTGGTGCGCTTTTCCTTCTAGATCGCCGGCATTAACGGGTACGTGGATGGCTATTCAACGGAATATGCTGACAGCCTCGATCGCTCATTTTCTTTCGTCAATCAGCCACTCACATATCATAATCTTTAGTCGCTCACTTTCTTCCGTCATTCATCCAGATCGTACGCGAGAAAAAGATGTCCACGACTGTCTGATACGGTGAGTCGGTGACTCGTGTTAGGTAAACCCCGGTGTAACCCTTAAAATGTTCCAGTGGACTTTAAAGGGCTGCTTTATTTTTCTTATTTCATAAATAAAAATGTTTGGTGACCGGATTTACATAAAAAACTGTAGTGTAATAGCACTTATTTCCACTGATCTTTGCGCATGGACTTCACGCCGTGGGGTGGGTGATGCTTCTGTCTGTGGATAGAATTTACCTGAGAAGAGGAGCTGCAACTAACAATACATTACCCGTTCTTTTTTTTTGAAGGGCTTTGTTTGTTATTATCGTGGATTGTGAGGGACCAAAGGTGAGAAAACGTCGACGAACAGATGGAAATGGAGATGGATTAAAAGAATTTTTGGCTCTGGTGGACAAAATCCAAGCAATGCACAAACTTTTCAAACAGAAGTGTGTGAATTAAAATTCTTCAGGAAAGACATCCACGGCTGAAAATGTGGTTGGCAATGTTACCAAACGTCAGAATCCATGGCAGCCTTCATTTGAGTGGAAGGATCTTTCTAACCTCCCGCATAAAGACGGCATTTTTAACCAAAGGGATTTAACTTCTACAAAAGACAACGCAAACGCTTCAGTGGTGTCCCAAACTACAGATATTGGAACTGAGAAATTTATTCGTGAGACCAATTTTGACTTGAATGTAGAGGGCGTCCCGCTAGATCACGAGGAACGCGGTGACTGATGTGTAAGAGTAAATATGATGTTTTAATCACAGCTTTACTGGTTTAGTTTAAAGCTTGCAACAAATCTTAGCATTACAGATATAATTTTTCCTGTCGGTATATGAAAGTTTTTAAATCAATGTTTAGCTCATATTCATTGATCCATTATCACGAGATTCATTATTCTATCTATTTTTGTTGATGGATTCATTATAATTTTGTTTTTCCGATGATGGTTTACAGAATGTCATAAGTTATTTAGTAAAATAAATCTCATAACAGTTATCTTTAAAGCTGTTTTTCCTAAATCTTAACGTGTTTGCGAATATAAGCATTCAGCTAAGAAAATTCTTTACACAGTTTTCAAATAAAATACATTTTTAACATAGTTTTTGTGTAAGATCTCTTTTCTAGACCTTAAAATATTTGCAAAATTATGAGGTTTTCCTCCGTTTTGAGAGTCGTGCATATAAAGCGTTGTAAAGGGATCGTAAAAATTCGTACACTTGAGTTGGTTTAGTAGTGAAGGTGAATACTTTGTATTATTTAAAGGGAGGTTATAAGTTGAAATTTTTCAAGGGTAATGTATGTAAATTTTATATTTGAAACACAGTTAAGTGCATTTTATATATTGGGACTATTAAATGGTTTCGTGTGTTATGAAACAATGCATGTATACTTTGTATTTAGATTATGAGGTGATGTTAAATGTTGTAAGTGCGATAAGGTATGTATGCTTTATTTTTGAAGCACAACTAAATGTTTCGTACATATTGGCAATAGAAGGCGATCTCATATACTCTAAGTTACCTCGCAATAATTAAATGCCTCGTACATACTAGAAATAAGACGTGGTCTCATATATTATAACCTACCTTGCAAACCATAACCAAACTACATTACAATGTAAACCTTTAAAGGTTTCCATTCCATACAAATTTCATGGTAATTCATTCTAAATTTTTAAAGGTTTCACATTATGTAATGAGAGAGGAAACAAAATGAGTTTTATTCAGGTAATGGAAAATAAAATCTCAAGCTCGGCACATGGTGGAAATCACACCATTCTATCATGGGCAGTACACCCTCTACTACATCACTTTGAGTGGCATAGATCCAGGGATATATGGAATATTTATTTTATTTTAATTATAATAATGAATAAAAATGTGTGTATTTATATTTAAATACACCAGCTTCATATTGTCTTTAAGACATGTGTGCATAGAACTAGTTGAAATGCCCTCAACCATAGTACACTAATGATATGTATGGTAAAATAATTATATGTATTTCAAATATATAATAAAATATTTATAATTATATGAATAATGATGAGATAAATAACTACAAGGGTAATACGATTGTTATTGGTTTAGCAAGTGCTTATATATTTAAAAATTAATCATATTATTAAGTAATTAGGGTTTATAGAGAAATTTTTACATTTGGTAAAATAATGATATATATGTTAAAACAATTATATGTATTTTAGATATATTATAAAATATTTATAATTCTATGAATAATTATGAGATACATAACTAGAAAGTTAATATGAATGTTGTGGGTTTATTGAGTAAGTATTTATATAATTAAAAATTAATCATATTATTAAATAACTAGTAGACATATCTTAGATAAACCTAAGTAAAATATATCCATAGATATCATTCACGAGGCACCTATTTTACTAATATCACAATACAGTATGATATAGGTACATGGAGAATGATATTTATCGATATATTTTATATAGACTTATCTAAGATATGTATGTTAGTATCATTTAATGTTTCATATTAAATTGTTACATGGTATGAATGTAATGTGTTAATATGACACATGTGGAGATGACTATATAGTTATATGTTTTGTGCATCCATACATATGTACATTTTCATAGGAGACATAAATGTGTTGCATGTATCTTAGGTACTTTTTCATATAGTGTCCTCACATTTCAAAGGTATATAGTTTTATGTGAGATAAGAATTTATGAGATGACTATTTTTGTGTGCATGTGTAAAAGGGAGTTACCTATATTTGCACTTGAACTTTTTCATAATATACATATATATGACATTGAGTAGAGTTATTTTATAGGAAATAGATATATTTTATGACATACCGGCATGATATGATTGTCCATATATTTATAAAGATATTGTAAAATATTATTGATAAATATAATCATGATTTTATCACATTTTGGAAAAATACTATGATCTAGGAATTTGACTCAAGAGAGGATGGTTAGTATGGTGTTAGTTCCAAAATAAAAACAAAATGAAAGAAACACACTAACTAGCATAACATCTCTAGGCCTAGACACTAAGGAGAGCTTAGTTAAAAAAAAAATGACAAACACAAGTAAAAAATAAGGAATAATACACAAAAATACCTTCACCTTCCTTGGATGCTCCAAATGCCTTTGTAGTAGTGGCTTGCTCAATTTTGTGCTCAAGAAGTCCTTGGAAATGAAATCTTGGCTACCTCTATCTCTCTTTGGCACCTTTGGCTTGTGGCTTGGCTTGGCTTGGAATCAATTTGGCATGGTAACACTAATTTATTGAAGTTTTATAATCAATTTTGCATTATAACTTTACATAATTATGTCTTAGAAATGATGTTTATGGCCTCTCTATTTATATATTTTTAAGAAAATCTAGAATCAACCTAAACCATCCATCCTGAGATTGGTATGTGTGGTTGAGGATTAATTTAATTTTTATAATTATCCTCATCATGACATTGAAAGAAAGGGAAATTAAGAGGCATGGAGGGCATCATAGAAGATACTGATGAGGCATGGAGGGCATAAATCCTGATATTTATGGCATTTATGGTCTAGGAATGTCTTTCCAAAAAATGAGGTAACCTGATGATGCAGATATTCAATATTCATTTCTAAAAATAAGTATTCAACAAGTTCATATGGAATTATTGATTAGGTCTTAATTTGGGTTAATTAGATCTTAAACATGATTAAGCACTTTGTTCATAAATTTCCCAAATTGATCAGAATGATTTGTTATTGGTCCAAAATTCAAAAGAATTGGAATTGAAAGTCACTATCAAATTTTTTAGATACGTTATCCCATTTAGGATGTTACGAAAAAATAAAGGCATGCATCTTGTGCAAGAGATTTGATAGGAAAGATCAATCCAGAGCACCCAGGGGCAAAATTAGCATTTTGACTCGAAATGATTTGATCAAAGTTAGTTGGCCCATAAATTATATTACCTTATTTATGGATACCTTGGCGAAAATACGTAATTGAATATGTTAGTTTAACATCATTTAGATTTTTTTTGGTGTTTTTAGGCCAAATTATGCATTTGGCGTGAAAATTGGCCAAAAACTTGATTGGAGGTTATCAATGGCCAATTTTAGGTGTCCACAATTTGCCCTTATTTAGGAAGGAATTTTAAGATATAAGCACAATAACATATTCTCAAATAATGAAAAGGTCCTATATGCCTACAATTATAATGATGATAAACTAATTGTATGATGCCCCCTCGAGGGAACAGTTGGCACAAGTAGGTCAGCAAACGGTCCCTAAAAAATAAAGAAGTGAAATGAGGGGACCAAAGAAAGGAATGATGATGGGGTGAAAACACAATGATACTAAAAAAGTATTTGAAATTATTGAGAATGTAAGTGGGACTGTGCATAATGGTTTATCCAAAGGTAGTTATAAACATTATACAATGATAGTGGCAACATGGTATGATAACAAAATAATTTTTCCAAAGGTGGTTATAATAATTGATAAGATAGAGCTACTCTAGTTAGGATAGAAAAATAAGAAAATAACATGCCCCTTTATGGGCAGAAAAAGTAAAGTGGTGACAACATAATGATTTACCCAACTATGGTTATAATCACTAAAAAAATATAGGTGGGATGATGTGAAATGACTTTTCCATAGGCAGTTATAATCATTGGACCCCAATTATGGAAAATATGACAAACTTAGTTGAGCAGGATGATAACTTAACATAGAGGGTAATGATGAATTGGAACAACCTACTAGTAGGGAGATGCTCATTTGAACTAATAAAGGTTAAAATTATTTCATGGTTAATTACTCTATTTAGGATATGAGTGGGAGTGAACTAAGATGTCAGTGGTTAAGAGATATTGTCAGTGCTAAATAGACTTTTTGAAGTTGAGCTTTATTGTAGCACGTGTTGGTAGGCATCATGGTATAACATCATGAGAACTTAGCTAAAATATGTGTAAGGACTGACTCTCACAATCTAACACTCAATAGAAAATAATGCACCAATAATAGAAACCATGATGACAATGTAAACATATGAATATAGATGGATTAGAGTATAAGTGTGGGCAAGGAATCACCTGATGAACACACATAAATAAAATCAAGGTAACAGTGCTGAAAGCAAACAAATAGACTAACAAAAGGTGAGGAAAAAACATTTAGGTGCCAACAATTTCTCAAATCTAGAAAATGGTTAGTCAAATGAAAATAGTAATGGCAAGGTGATGCAATAATGCATGGTAAACAAGTGTTTCCCCTAGTTTTTTCATAAGCAGTTATAACTAGGATATAGAAACATAGGTTAATGATACTAATTTATGCATAGGTGGTTATAATTAGTAGTAAGACTACTAAAACACTGATGTGCTATAAAAAATTATAATCAGACTCACATAAAAAAAATTGATATGAAGAAATATATCATTTCATATCAACTATCACACTACATTCATAGACTGTCATTGTAAACACAAATTGGATAAGAGTAGAAACCTGATCAAAATCTCCACAGAAATAGTGTATGAAGAACCAAAGGAACCAAGACCAAAATAGGATTGGGTAGGATGACTAAAAATAGGCTTTGGTTTAGATAAGAATGGAATGATAGGATGAATATATTTTTAAGAGGTTTTACCCCCAAGTGATGGGTTAAATGGTGACAATATGTAACAATGACACAAGGATATATAACAATAGTAATGGCATGAAAATGAAGTGGGATGGTACACGTTGTTGGCCTAGGTGTGGTTTGTGATTCTATTGTTCTTGTTGATGTGGAGATGCGTGTCCTAATCAATAAATGATACAAACAAAATACTTGATCATGTAAATTTATAGACCACACCTCATCTAAATAGCTACTTTATCAAAAATGTCCTAAAGATTTGGATGCTAAGAATGTTATTGTGTTCTTCATTAGTCATTAATTTTGATTCCTTCAAGTGTTGAGACAAGGTATCCTTGTAGCTTCTACAAAGGAAAGTGTGGTCATGTATGGTAAATAGGGATAAAAGTTGGATGATAGATTTATTTATGAAATGGAATGGTAGATGATAATGGAATGTATAATTATGGGGAAACAAATGAAGATCAGGACTTTTAGTCACACGTAATGTTACTGATTCCAAATTTGACATATTTTTTGTTGTGATGGCGTCAAAAAATTGTTCTTTTGATAGGACCACTAGATTTTTGTATTGTTTGATCTTGAGAGTAGCTACCATCTAATTAGGTTGTAGATTGGAATCTATTTTTATTTAATATTTGGTTTTTTCCTCATCAAGTAGTGAAGAAATTTAGTGCTCTACTATTGGTGCCTCAATGAGGTTATCACTAATGAAGTTATCTTTACTATCTCGTAGAGCCTCTAAGAAGGTTTTACTAAGGAATGTTGACCTTTGACTTTGATTATGTTCTAGTAATTTTAAAAAAGTTTCACTAAAATATTTTGAGTTTTATCTTTGATTATCCCATAGCACCTCTAAAAAGGTTTCACTAGGAGAGTGTTATTTTTATATATGAAAATGGTCTTGGCCTCCTTACTCTTTTTCAACTACTATGTCACCATAGATGCAGTTCAAAAAATTGTGATTCTGTCGATCCCACTCAACACTGGTGGGAGATGGATTGTAAATGATATGACTCTTTTGGTTGATGGTAATGGCCTATGGAATGGTAATGGAATGGGTGTTGGCATCATAATCCTTGTAGAATATTCTAGGATAACCTGTGTCATAACTGAATTACTCATCCTTAAAAATTATAAAAGGTTCAAAAATGTATTCAAATTAATCTACAAGGCATGTGTAACTAATATTATATAAACCAAAAATATATTCTTCATTTGGATCTCATCATAAATCAAGGGACTCTAACTCTGATGTTGAGACTGATTTTGATTCAAATTATGATGATAAATTTGATGTCAGTACAAGAATAGAACTTGACTCTAACTCTAATTCTCCATCTAATTGGTACTCTGTTACAATGATGTCTTGTTGAATGTTTATTTTTGGATAATTAATGGCTTGTGATGGAATAATGGGCTCCATAAAAACTAGTTTGTCAAAGTGAGACTCCTCTAGGATGGGAAATAGGTCAAGAGACAACTCGTCAAAGTTTGGCTTGTGAATAGGAAGCTCTTGAAAAATAGGCACATGGTTGAGGTAATGATTTTCACAAAGTTGGTTATAATCATTATAAAGTGACCCAATAAAGACTGGCTCATCAAAGTGAAACTCCTTGATAACTAGTATAGTATTTATAGGTGATGCATCACATGTTAAATTATCTTAAATGGTTGATTTAACAAAAACATCTTTCATTGGTTGGTTATTTTGGCCTTGGTTTCTAATGAGTTGGAAAATACCAAGTTTAAACATAAATAGGGCTTTGAATGATTAGATGGGTTGAGGTTTTAATGGGATTTGTTCTAGATGATGAATGGCTCACGATCGGATAATGGTAGGGCCTTGTGGAGCATGATTGCTTATACGAGCTAAAGGATAAAGTCTTGAGATGGTAATGATAAGGTGATATGGAGATTGATTACATGCAAAAGCCAAAGGACTAGGTCTTATAATGAAGAAGGGGCATTGTAAATCTTGGTTGCTCATACAAGTCAAAGGAATATGTCCTAGAATGATGAAGGGGCCTTGTGGAGCTTGGTTACTCACACAAGCCAAAGGACTGGGTCTAGGAATGGTAATGGTATTCCTTAGATATTGTTGAGCTTGATAGGTCGTATAATCTAAAGGAGTGTTGGGGGTAGCTGATGATCAGATAAGAAAAGGACATCATGAAACTTGATTACTTGCACAAGATAAAATGTCCAAGTCTTCCTCATAAACCATATCATCCTAGTTGTGAGTTGGCTCATAAGCTGGTTCTTGACTATGTTTTACGTACTTATTATTGCAAAGAAGGTATGGATCCATATCCCAAACAACATTATCTATAGTTGGGTCTTGAAAGTCATCATCACAAGCCTCTTCATGCTAATCAAGGTCTTGATTTAGATTTTATGGATTTTGACTATGTTCCCCATATGGAGTATTGTAGGGAGAATCATAAAGCTCCTTAGAAAATCTTTCTCTATAGGGGTTCTTAGTGGGATTTTGTATAGCCATTATATCATAAATTGGATTGTATATGACTCAACCATATGTGTAGCTAGACATATCCATTTAAATGATGAAATTTCCAAAACAAAAAGTCTTAGAGTTCTACAATGTTTGAAAAGCCATGTCCAATGGACAAATGCTTCAAGCTTAGTCTAACTTGGTTGAAGGGGTGGAATTGTATCTCCAAAATGATTTGTGATAAGACTTGGCATAAAATAATCTAACATCAAATGTCTAATGTCATATGCACAAAAGGTCAAGTATCTGAATAAAAACCAACATGTCAAAGGTCTAGGTCAATTTGTTCCAAACAAGGTTTAAACTAGGAAAGGGAAAAGTTAAGTTACTAGGTCTTTTATCCAAAGATGAAATTAAAAGCTAGGCTCAAATAAATAGGAATGATGTGATTTTATTTAATATAACAAGTTTAGAAGTAACTTTGACATAAACTTAGTACATGGAATCAAACATAAACATGATCAGTTGGGATAAGACACAAGACAAAAGGCTCTTTGAAGAAAGATTGTGTTTTATTAAATAAAGGCAAAAATAATGATAAGGATAGGTACTAAAAAAATAACTCATCAATAGTTTTCAAATTTGGGTAATCGAGTAACTAAAGTTATGAAACCTAAAAGAGAAAGATCTATGTATCCACCCCATGAATTAAGACCTAAATAAAAATCAATCAATGTTTGGATCCAAATTTAACAAGGTTAATTTAAAAATCAACTTTGAAAACTATGATTTGACCAAACAAGCTAGATAATATTGGACATCATGACGACACAAGACAAAGGTCTAAATGGTATACATGACATGGTTTAAAATAATAGTTTTTGATGGAAGGTAAGCTAGTCTTGAAATAAATTGAGTAGCCTGATGATATAAGAATGCTCAAATTTTGTGCTTAATGTTATGTTTATAAAAGACTCAAAAGGCTCAAAAATGTTTTGACATGATTTGGGTAGCATAACACTACCCTCCTAAACTCAAATGGCACACACACAAACAATTTAAAAAAAATTCAAGTCACAAGTGTGGTGTAAAATGGCTAGGATAATGCCTCTTTGGACAAAAGAGTGATGTATATACAAACTAGTTGTGACATGGTTTATGAACAAAAATAAAAGTTTTAGTCTAAAGACATATGAAGAAAAAATGATCAAAAAATACATTAATTATAATCATCCAAATCCTAGCAAGGGTATGGAAAAATGGGGTTGACTATAACTAGCAAGTTTCAAATATCTCCTAAGGAATCAATTATAGAATGACTTTCACATCAAATGATATAAAAGAAAAGCACAAAAATTGGGTGACCATAACAATGGCTAGTTGTAAAAAGGAATAGTCCTTTTTATAAGCATGACATGTTGATGTGTGCTTAGTATAGTGCGATGTCCAAATACATATATGTCCCATGTATAAATCCAATCAGGAGCAAGTAAAGTCAATGTTAGGAGATGAAACCCTAGGTCAAATCTTCTCTAAAGAACTTGAGGGAGGTAATGACATCCCCCTCATAAGCCAAGTTTGCATGAAAATAAAAGACTAAGAGAAAGACTTTAGGGTCATTTTCAATGTCACCCAAACTTTGATGAGTTTTTGGGGAGTGCTTTATATGACATTCTTTCTAAGCATTGGACTAGGCCTTTTGAAATAGGAATGGTGCTTTTGATTCCAAGGGTTCCCTAAATGGTATAAATGTAAGATCATACACGCAACATCCCTCTTTTTTCTAAACAAAATTTAATCTAAATAACTAAGTAAATATAAAAAAGCTTTTAAAAGGTGGCTTCATTTTTAAGCCCAAAGGAAAGTGAGGTGGTGTTCATTTCACCCCTTGGTCTTAGTTGTAAGTTTGAAAAAATTCACCATAAATATCTAAATTTTTTGTTAAACACCGAAACAAGGTTCTTAATTAATTTTTAAGCATGTAAAAGGTGATCTAAAACATATTTTTAGCAAATGTCAAGATTGGTCCTACAAAAAATTTATTAGCATTTCCTTTAGCCTTGAAGCTCTTTTGGGTTTGAAACAATGAACTTTAGAAAAAATATCTCATGTCTATGTTTTAAGAAAAACATGGTGACCGACATCAATTTATATAACCAATGATGGTTACATTTTTTAACCAATGTCAGTTATATAATCGACATCGGTTATACCAATGTGACTGACGATAGGTATACAATTGATGTCAATTTTGATAACTGACATTAGTTAAGCTATCCTATTAATGTTTATCTTACTAGTTGATGTCAGTTACTATGTAAAAACCACGACAAACAAAAATGGCAAAAAAAAGTTAGAAAATCAATTTGTAAGAGGTTTAAGGATACAAATGAATATTTTAAAGCTGCAAAATGATCTTCTTCATGTGTGGGATGTGTCTATTCCCATGGGGTGTACTATATTTGATCTATAAATTTGACTCAAAAGAGGATGGTTAGTATGGTGTTAGTTTGAAAATGAAAAAAAAAAATGAATGAAATACACTAACTAGCATAACATCTCTAGGCCTAGCTACTAGGGAGAGATTAGTTTATAAAAAAAATTGATAAACACAACTAAAAAGTAAGGAATAAAACACAAGAATTAATTCATCTTCCTTGTATGCTCCAAATTCCTTTGTAGTAGTGGCTTGCTTGATTTTGTGTTCATGAAATCCTATGCAGTGGAAGCTTGGCTACCTCCATGTCTCCTTGGCACCTTTGGCTTGTGGCTTGGCTTGGATTAGAATCAATTTGGCATGGTAACACTAATTTCTTGAAGCTTTTTAATCAATTATACATTATATCTTTGCATAATTATGTCTTAGACATGATGTTCATAGCCTCTTTATTTATATATTTTTGAGAATGTCAAGAATCAACTTGAACTATTCATCCTAATATTGAGATGTGTGGTTAAGGATTAATTTAATTTTTGAAAAATAATTTTATAATTATCTTCATCATGACATTA
Source organism: Torreya grandis (assembly GCA_037957365.1). NCBI lineage: Eukaryota > Viridiplantae > Streptophyta > Pinopsida > Cupressales > Taxaceae > Torreya > Torreya grandis. The sequence continues at coordinate 546,177 of JARHVA010005701.1, forward strand.
GAATAAGGGGTAATTAAGAGGCATGGAGAGCATCAAGGAAGGTATTGATAAGGCATGGAGGGCATGAATCTTGATATTTGTGGCATTTATGGCTTAGGGATGTCTTCCCAAGAAATGAGTTCACCTGATGATGTAGATATTCAATATTCATTTCAAAAAATACGTATTCAATAAGTTTCCACGAAATTCTTGATTAGGCCGTAATTTAGGTTAATTAGCTCTTAATCATGATTAAGCACTTTGTGCACAAATTACCCAAATTGATTAGAATGCCTTATTATTGGTCCAAATTTTTAATGGATTGGAATTAGATGTCATTTTCAAATGTGTTGGATTTTTGTATCCTATTTAGGATGTTACTGGTAGTAAATAATGAAAGCACACATCTTGTGCAAGAGATTTGATAGGAAATATCAATCCAAAGCACCTAGGTGTAAAATTGGCATTTTGACTCAAAATGATCTAATCAAAGATAACTTACCCATAAATTCTATTGCCTTATTTAGTGACACCTTGGCCAAAATCGGCTCATGAATATTTTAGTTTCACATCATTTAGGATGTTTTTGTGTTTTTAGGCTAAATTGTGCATTTTGGGTAAAAATTAGTCAAAAGCCTAGATGGAGGTTATCAATGGCTAGTTTTAGGTGTCTAAAAATACCATGCCAAAAATCTAGAGATATATTTTTGCAAAGCTCTTATCTATAAGTTAGATGTAAAACAATCAATGTTCATAGGTTTTTGTACAAGTTGGATTGAAAAATATTGATAGCACGAGATAGAAGTAGACATCATAGTTTGAAAAAATAAATATATACTTTTGATCATTATTTTAGCTTAATTTAGAATTTTAAACCCTAATTAAGATAAAAACTTGAATATAATTTAGATTATAAATTATGAAAACAAAACATGAATCAAAATGTAAAATGGTTAAACTAATTTGACATGTGGGATATGTTAAATATATAAAGCACTATAGATATAAAGATAACTAGATTTTTTAATTTATTGAATGATTAGTACTTAAATATGAAAGTGGGAAGGGGTTTGAAGTAGGCTTAAGATTCATGTATAGCTAGAACTGAATGTTTGTGCATGCATAGTGATTGATATCAAGTTTGGATGAAGTCATGGATGTTATCGACTAAAATGGACATTATTGTCTTAGTTTATTATGGCTCTTTGTGACTGTACATTTATCTATGTTTGATTGTGATAGCTCTTTGTATGTGATATTGATGTCTAATAATGTGCACAAACCCCAAAAGTGATATCCTTCTCTTTGAAACCCTTATTCTACCTTTGAGGGATATAAACCTAAAAAATATTTATAAGTGTATGAAGGAAAACACTGACTGAATACATCAATTCATTTATTGAGTAAAAATAGGTTTATATACAAAGAGAGATTCATTTATCTTGTAACTACCAAAATATCCCTACGCCACCTAAGCACCTAACAATTGTAATACAATTGATTGCTAAACTACATAAAAAAGCTTAACTAGACAATGTAATAACTCAAATTATGCTAACATTGACCCTTTATTACATTGTTTCTATAGACATAATATTTATAGATAGTGATCCCACCTTTATTACAAACACTGTAAAAGGATTTACACTTTGCACGTAGCCTGCTCACTTTTTGGGGTGGTATGTCATCCTTGTGGCTTCAAGGTCTTGGTGACATCTCAATTTTTTCTTGCAATATTAACAAAAAATTGGAAGTTATAGAAACACTTTTCTCTGCTAAGACCTTCAATGGTTTCCTAAATTATGAGGATTACCACACACCCATATGGTTTTTTACTACAGGTTGACCACAAACCTACAGGGATGCAGGAGGTTTCTACTACACTTTGGTGGTTTCTCAGATTACTAAAAACCCTTTTCTAAGAACCAAGCACTAATTTAGTGTTTTTTCTCCCCACAATATTCTTTTTTAGGAGGTACCAAATTGAAAAATAATACTCAGTGCTTTATTAAAAAATATACTATAAAACATAAGACAAACACACCAAAATTTGTCACCATAGCAATAATGAGACTCCATCATAGGTGATTCCTGAGAGGATGCCAAATTTCCTCTAACCTCTAGTAAATGATGTTGATTCACTCAATCAATATCTTGATGAAGCTCATATGCATGTCTTTTATGAGGATAAAACTCTCCCACTAACACATACGACTCAAGATGTTGGGTTCACCCAATAATCTATCTGTATAAGAGACTTTTGAGTTTGAAAACATTGACAATAGGACCAAAATAAAATTTTGATACTTTTTATGGCTTAATTGTTTTGATGATAATTATGATTGATAACTCTCACTTTAAAAATATTGACAAAGTGTATCGACTCTTGAATTTTTTATTTTTTTATAAAAAAGACAAAATTTTAAAACATAATCCAATAAAAAAATGTACTAAGAAACTAAAAAAATTATAAAATTAAACTATACAACTTACAATGATCTAATTATCATAAAATAAGAACCTATTCATTATCATACCCAATTACAACTTGCATGTATCATGACAATTGCTTGGTTTGAGAAGATTCTTTTGATGACTTTGAGGCTTGACGTAGATTTCTAGATGGCTATGATAATAAATGAGATAATAATAGATCCTAGTCCTTAGAATTTGATAGCAAGGTACATGATTATAATGAATAATAAGATCAGTGGAATTGAGTTGGTAACAGCTAAAGTATGTAGTGCAAAATTGTCACACATGTATATCACCTTTCTCACTTCTACTATTATACTTTGATCTATTGGGTGTTGAGTATAAAATTCTAAGGAATTCTTCCTTTTATAGCCATCATAATCTATAGGCATTGAATCTTGTACAATAGGCTTATATATCTCTAACTTCCATGCATTCTCCTTTAAATCATGTTTTATAGGTTTGTTCGATCTACTATGCGTTGGGATCTTCATGTTTTTGCATTCATTGATTATTGCATAGTAGGCATATATCATGAAAATAAATTCTTTGATTTACCTAGACTCACTCCATAGGCTTTCACTTCTATGCCACATGTTTTGGGTTGCTCTACCAATAGTTTAGAGGCTTTGATTATCAACTTTGCATTTGCATTTGTTGCATGATTCTATCCTAACCTATTGAATGATCTCACCGAGGACATTATTTTCATATTCAAAGGCAAAGCAGACTATAAGTGCCCCTCATAACACTCAAGATCTCATTATGAATGCTCTAATACTAGTGAAGGAAAATAATAACTAAATACATCGATTCATTTATTGAAAAATAATATATTTATATGCAAAGAGATATTCAATTATTTTGTAACTATCGATATATCTCTACACCACCTAAGCACCTAACCACTGTAATATAATTGATCGTGGAACTACATAATTAAGCTTAACTAGACAATGTAATAAATAAGATAATTCTAACATTGTAATGGGTTGAGTTGACCCTAATTACCTTGGTTGATAATTAATCAATACTTACATATCCAATACATAAGAGTGGGAAGTTAGAGAGGGAAGTCAAAACACATGTAGTTCTTCCCATTGATATGAATGAGCTTATAATTTTTATTTATGTACTTGAAAATATTTACTCTTAACTTGGATTGGTGTGATTTATACTTGATTGATGACTATTCCTAGTGAGTAACTTGTAATTTGAGAATAATAGATAAAATTTTCTCAATGTGTAGCAGTGCCTAATTATTTGATATATAAGTTCCTAGTGAGTCATAGGTGTGTGTGTTTTTTATTTATTTATATGAATCCATTTGTTTAATATCTCAAACTACTAAATCACTAGGCAAATGGGTTGACACATATGAATGATTTAAATTTACAATAATGGCTCGTGCAATGTGTGAGGTTGGTAATGGAACATGTTTAGTCATCATCAGAGGGGTAAAGGTTGGCTATGTAAGAATAGGTATGGAAATATGTTGGTGGTATTTTTATACCCAAAAACTTGGGTGGATGTTACATAGGTGACAAGAGGTATATGCATAAGAATATTAATAGTAGTAGAGATCATAATAGTTAATTGGTAGATTTGGTGAATTAATTATACTCATCTCTTATTATATATAACATTAAATCAATTTTATGTGGATTGCAGTTAATATATTTAGTAAAATATTGACCCTCCGTGGAATCTATTTGATCTTAATTAGTTGTGTCATGAATATTTGTTGTCTCAAATTTCCTGATACTTCTAATAATATGTTGTTTAGTAGGAAATATATAATTTTTAGTAGCGAGAATGAATGAGGTCACATATGCCCTTTTTTTCCTAGTGGTAACAAAAGGAAATGGTTATTAGATATTATAAAATAATATTTGAGTAAGGCTTAGTATTATTCATTATTTTTTGCCTAATTTATGCATTTGGATTTGACTATTTTGACCCATTTGCTTATATAATTAGTCATAATAATATATAATATCTAGTACAATAACATGAAAAGAATACTTTCATCATCGTGTTAACTATTAATGTTCATTTTTTATGGTTATGTTTAATGTGTATTATAATGGAATAATAAAAAATTAGGTTTAAAGGTAAAAATTTAAGGCTGAAACATAAGATTAGATTATGCAACGGATAAAGGCGAGAACATTTTATTATGTATGAAATCATAAATTAGATCTGAAACATTGAGACACAAAAATACAAAACCATTGAAAGATAAAAATATTTTTTGTATGAAAATAATAAACAAAAATGTGAAACACTAGAACGAAAAGCATTAAACCTTGGAGGCATGAAACCCTAAAGGAAGCATAGGGTTTGGCATGGTTTGATATGTGTATGAGTTAAACAATATGTTTAAATATAATTTAGATTAATGCAATTAACACTAAAATTTATTAGATATAAAATGGTATAACAATACATATGTGAACACATAACATCAAAACTTACATTTAAATGTAAATTAATGAAAATGATTGTAATGATTTGACAAGTGTCATATGCTAAATATAGTAAGTATAATAAACAAATGTGTAGTTACCATTTAAGTTTGACTATTTGATTGTGACCATATTCTAGAAGTAGAAATTATACTAAAGGAGGCCTATGTTTCATATGAATTTGGAATTTTAATTTTATATATGTGGTAGGTTTTACCAATCTAAGTCGGTATCATTGAGTAATAGTAGATTGAGTTGTTGAATACTAACTTATGAAGAAATGAGGGATTATGATTGTACAATCACCTTCACCTATATTTTTATGAATTTTATGTGTAATTCTAAACCCTGATGACATGTGCAACTCTATAAATCAGTCTCCTTCACATTGAAACCATGGATATGCTTATGAGGGATAGAAACCGAAAAAAATGACAAAGTGTAATGGGTTGAGATAATCCCTAGTTACCTATGTTTTATGATTTAATAATGCCTACATATCCAATAATCTAAGGATGGAAATGAATCCACACGTAGTTCTTCCACCAAGTGTGTTTGTGTCATTTCAATCCTTTGTTATATGTATGCATCAAATGATTTAACTTTGATAATTTACATTATTTTTTTGAAATAGTTTAATGTGATTCAGAGTTAGTTTTTTATTATTCTTAGTGATAAATTAATTTTTTTTAATAATAAGATAGATTTTCTTGGTGTCCAATAGTGTATAGTTGTGTAATTGATATGTACTAAGACCCTTTTGAATGAAACCTTGATTTTTATAATATATGAGTTCAATTTCATACCTAAGGAAACATTTTTTTTGAAATGTAGTTATCGCAAGAGAGGGTTGGTTCTGAATAGATTGGGTGACTATCAATTGATGATACTAACCAAAACTGACAATCATAACCTATGTAAAGGTGGACTAAATTGAAATTCTAAGTGTCTTTGCATGATATTTAGTAGGTTAAAAATGAAATTTTGGTTCCTTAACATTGTAACAACAAAAGGGAAGATCAAACTCATAAGATGGCATGAAAGTGTGAGAGAATGATGGATTGTTCTTTTTTATGCAATCAAGTCATGTGTGGTAAACACAAATTAAGATTATAATTTTTAAGTACTTAATACCATATTTTAATATCGATAAGAGCAAAAACTCAAATTTTTATTAGGAAGAACTCATGTAAGATCTGTAAAGGATTCTATGTATGGTTGTTAAAGCTCCTAGGAGGGAAAAAGTGAAAGTGTATAATTTAAAAAAATATTGTGGTTTGATCCCTATTCAAAGTATTAGAACATATGAAATGCCTTACCATATAATAGGGTGTGATTAGGGTGAACCAAAACATCTTTCTATCCCTATTTTAAAATATAATAAAAGTGTCAAAAATGAAGCTAGGATTACAATACAAATCTAATTTATATATAGGAATGAATAACTAAAATTGCATAGGAAACATATAGATAGGTAAGAGAGTGATTATGTAGTGTAATGTACTAGCAAAAACACATAACATAGTTATGGAAGATAAAATACATATTTTATATCTTCAAGCATATGAGCTTTAACGGATCTATGCAACCATATTAAGATAGACACTCACTCTTCTAAACCTCATGACCATAGATCTATTTCAAGGCATTTATAATTAATTTACATGGATATAAATTGGAATAGAATGGAAATAAGCTATGTACCCCTTTTTTTGGGCTATTTATATAAGTAACAAGTACAATTAATTAATTTAAATTTTATTTTAACATTCATATATAAATTATTTAAGAAATATATCATATTACTTAAATAGTCTCAATTTTTAAATCATTTAGATAACTAAATCTAAAATAATATAAAATATTATTCAACATAAATCAAGTCATAATTTTTCTTCACAAACATGCTGAGATTTTTACTTATCAATAGAACATCCACTCTCACCTTACTTCTCTTAGATCATTTGGTAGTGAAACAAAATCCAAAATTTTAATTTTATTAACAGAATTTTTTTTATTATATCATAGCTTGCCACCATTTGTAATGCTTAGAAGCCTTGCGATAAGACTCTACATACCCTCTCACTATGAACTATGTTATGTGTCAAACACCGAACTCATGTTACAATCTATTCCTACATTAATCTTGAGGATCCCATTACACCAAATTATGCTTTTCATTAGTTGAGCATTTGAATTGACTTGTGTGTCCATGTACATGTTGACTTAGGTGTAAGAGACATTTTTGTCAATAAAACCTATCTTTCAATACACCAATATTCAATCATTTATTTGGTAAGAAACATTATTGACCACAAATAATATCCTTGCACATTTACAACAATATAAAAATAATTGTAGGAGAGGAATGTCAAAAACATTTATGAAATGTGAAATAATTATTGAAATGTCATAGATCAATAGGATTATATATCTGCTGACCCAAAGTTTAAGCAATACTAATAGCTTCAATTTTGAGATTTATCTTTTTATATCATAATAATAAATAGAGTTCCTCTAAAATTAATTGCATAACAAAATTATTTTTGGACGTTTTATATCTCACATTGTGTTAATTATAATAGATATTTAAATTTAATAGTTTTATGAATATTTATTCGTATATGTATATAAGATTTATTTTGTAAAAAAATATTATATACTAAATTAAATAATAAATGACAAATTGGAATGAGATTAAAATCATCTCACATATCATTTCTCATAAAATGTTTTAAATAAAAATATATTATTTTTTTATTATTATTATATTAGAGAATGCCACAAATCTGATAAATTGAAGAGTGTACTAATGAGAACTATGAAACATAAATTGTATGAAGGTAAGATTAAGCACACACATACATAACTGTAAGTTATGAAAAATAATGAGATAAATGTAAAAGACATAAAATGGTTCCAACTCAATACACTCCAATAGAATAATTCAAGGGATGTAAATATAGGAGGTAAATGTGTAGCCTCCTCTAATAATAAAGGCAACCTCCACCGAGAATAATGGTAACCTCCACCTAAAACTATCTAGTCAATAGTCAATTGGTCAAGGGTAGAAACTACTTCTAGATAAAATAGTATGGTCAAGAGAACACTTAAAAAAGAATAACCCATAAGTATAGGAAAATTCTAAGTGAGGTGGAATATTCTGAGTTAGATAAATAAAGTGAGAAAATTAAATCGTATACTAACATATTAAAATAGGTGATTGGTTGTAGGTTCATTACCATACCATAAAAGTGTCTATTCAAAGTATTAGAACATAAGAAAATAAATCCTACACTATAAAGATCATCAGGTTGAGTTTAGTGATTGAGAATCCTTGTTACCTAGCTATGGTAGCACCCAGGTAAGGACCCTTTCTCCCTTGAGGCTCTTCCATTTTGCATTTGGGGTTCTTTAATGAATTGGTGATTATTTGAAATATGGTTGTTACTCCATTAAGATTACTACATGTATTCTAAGGATTTTTCTTCATCTAAAATGGGTGTAGACATTATAAAAATTACATATACCATTTTATTGGCTACTTAATGTTCAAATAAGCCCTCTCCTCTTTGGAGGGTTTTTTCTCTTATAGGTGATTCAACTACTCATCTAGTCTAGCCACTCAATCGATGACATACAATGTTTTAAAGGTTGAGCTAGGAGGTGAGGTTCTGAGTGATGAAGCTTTCTTCTCATCCATTGTAGTAATTTTTCAATTTCATAAATTTTGGTGGAGCATAATTAACTTGCATGCCTAGATTACGAAGCATTAGAAACCTGTCTTGGTTGGCACCTTCATTATTAATCCCTATGACAAAGTATTCTTAATCATTAATCTATCTTTCCCAAATGATAGAGATTAATTGTTGTATTTGGGCCCTTGTGCTTAGGAAAAATCTTTTCTTTGCATGAAATTCTAGTTCACTACTTTTAGTCCTATTATAGTTTCCTTTGTCATTGCTCCAATTTGGGCTCAGGATTCCTCATTTGCCTTTGTGAATTTTGTAGGCTTATTCTGTTCAAGACATTGGCATCTCCCTTGGGAATTTATTTCACTCTCTCTCTTAAGATTGAATCTGGCATATAGAATAGATTCACTTGAATATGCATTATGGATCTATTAAAAGATTTACTAGAAGTTATTGAGATCAATATTGGCATTAGAATATAAACTCAACACTTACATTGTGAAAGAATAAATTTTATATGTAGGAGATGTTTTAATCATAGGCATGTGGTTATAGATTAACCTAATAATTTTGGTGTTGAATCAGATAATAATTTTAAATTTGGAAAGTTTAGAGCTTCGTGGAAAGAAGTGGATGGGGAGAATTTGATAGTCTTTAGTAAGGATAGGGATATGGATAATGATGGCAGGGATAAGATAATGGTAAGGTTAAAGATAATAGTTATCTTTAAAACAATATTAAAGTTTATCCAAATCCTTTTGTGTCCTCTTTTGATATTATCTCTTCATGTTTTACAACTATGGTTGTTCCCTCTACAAAAGAGGTCTCTATTTTGGAAAATTTGTCTTTACGGTCTCCTAAAATTTCATCAGATCACTCATTGAAATGATTGAGTCCTTCCATTTTAGGAGTTCATCCTATGGAATTATTGGTGTAATGTTGGGACTCCCATCTACTTGGTATTAAGGATTATGATGCTAAATGATGGACAAAGGTATTAAATATGAAAAATTATACCTTTAAAAAGAACATTTATCATGTGAAACTTCACTCTCATAAGAAACCAGTAGTACCCAAAGGTTTCTTGATATATTTTAGTGGTTAGTTACTCTTTCTCCTTTTCTATTTAGGACTTTGGAGTTTAGTCAGTTTCTCCCAAGGTTTATTCTTTGATGTTTCTCAAGTTTTAAATTTTATGGGATTATTTTGTTTTCATGGAAAAGGTTTAGTGATCACTACTAACCATATCTTTATTTTATATTTTAATTTTTAATTTATGTTTGGGTTAGGGTCCCTATATATTTAATTTATTGTGAGATTATCTCTTTGATATTTCCTTATATATAAGATTTATATTAGTTATATTTGAAAATTTTCTCTATATTCACCATTTCTTAGGCCATTCATCCCCCTTTTTAAATTTATTACTTTAATTAATGATTTCCTAAATATTTTATATTATTATCACTTTATTGTGGGTAATCATGTCTTAATATATGATTTAATTCATTGTTGTCATGACCCTTATATCTCTCTTTATTTTAGCTAAGATTTAATTTCCCTTCGGTCATCTAGTCCTATTTAGCTTAATTGTCTAAGCTTTCTAAACTTCACTTACATTTTCTATCATCTTTGGTCTTTTAGTCATAATTTAGACTTATCATATTGTCTTGTTGATTTTTCCATTAATTTGTAATTATTTTATAAGATTTAAATATACCTATATTCCTTAACACCTCCATGTATGATCACATTTATTTTAATCCATATTTAGTCTTGTATCAGTAGAGATATATTTATCTATTCAATTTTTTATTAAAACATTTAAATTAAAATTGTCCAAGATAGGACATTAACTATATAAATGGCCAATAAAAAAAAATGCACTTAGATGGTTTTTTAATATATAATAACTAATTCGTACAAGAGAGTCCTCAAAAATAACTTTATATTTGCTTAGTAACTACTCAGATAAGGGAATGAACATATTGTTAAAACCTACTCATAATTTTTTGGAAAATATTAGAAACATGCAATGACTATTATTGTCCTTTATATTCCAAAATTTTCAAAATTTATTATGTTAATATTTTCATGAGTATAATTATACAGTTTCCATTATATATGATTACTATGCACAAATTTTAATATTTATTTTATCTTCCTTGAAATCCCTTCTTCAATTTTGACACTAGATTGACTTACAAAAGAGGGTTTCAACTATGGATTGGATATGCCCAAATATTCCTATGTGAATGATGGAGTATTTCATATGTTACAATAATAAAACATTGTCTCAAACTACACATAGTTATTTAACCTAGGTGTGTGTTTGATTAATCATTATCCATAATAACCCAATGCAAAGCTTTTGATTTTGACACTATAAAAAGTGAAAATTTAAGCTTGTGTTTTATTTAGACAAAGATTCATGCTTGATATTTAGAAGGATTTTTAGTATATGTATTATTTTATGTTAGTGTTTTAATAGAGAGTGAGTGATTTATTCGTATGGATAGGACATGCTAAGATGAGTGCTAAATAGGTATGGCCTTAAGATAAATTTAAATTTATAAATTACTCTATGACATATCCCCTCATTATCGATAAATAAAATTAAATGGCAACCCAAAGAATATGTCATAATTTAAAAAGTATCCATTAGAAGTTCTTGGACACTACAAAAGTGGAACAAACCTACATTAAGTGTAAGTGTTTATATATTGTCAGTACTATCTAAAAAAGGAAAAATAATGATTTTAAATATGGTGAAATTATGCTTAGAATTATGAAACATTAGTGTAAATAATATGGAGATCCTAAATATGTGTAATAAAAAATTAGGTTTGTTAAGACAGTAGATAGGTAACAAATATGGAAAAATGTGCACAAATGTAAAATATGTACACACAAGTCATCTATGTAAACTATATATCAAAACTCATGTTATAAAGTGTTTAATACAAGATTTATATATTTTTAATTGTAATATACATTTTCTTCACTTTCCATGAAAAATCCAATGGTATTTGTATAAATAGTTATTTTTAAATAATAAGTTGATGTATGCATATGTTACATTAAATTATTTTATCCTTCTATGTCATTTTTACTATATTTATTTTCATGGTTTTATGTTTGTATGCTTCTTCCCTAAAACCCCATCCTAGATTACACTCTTGTGATACATGGTAAAATTTTGGTGGGGAAAATATCTACACCTATATTTTTATAGTTCTTGAGAATATCTTCTACATGAATTTTTGGTGCATCAATTTCCCATAGTACTCATCCAAAGGAGTTCACTAGGAATGAGTTTGTTCATTTTTTGATTTTTGTCATAGATATACATATTATCTCATTATACCTATTTATCATGACCATCATGACTTCAACTATATTTTCCTCCCCTAATTATTTTTCTCACTTCATTCCTCATATTTTTCTTAGTATATTAACCTTTTCTTGATACATCTATCTTAATCAATCTAGAACTATATATCATTAATTTTATTTCCTACAAAATTGACATGGTTGATCTAGATTATTTTTTAATAAATTGGATAGATCAATTTAATTATTCCATTGATTCCTACTAAAATAATCAAGATCAATTTTACTAGTTACAATTTTTTGTTAGACTATCATGGATGACCTAGTACGATGTCATTCTTAGTAGATTATAATCAATCAATCTAAATAGATTCCATCAAAATTTATGATGGATAAATTTTATGACTTTGATCATCATGTATTAGTTCCTATATTTAATTTTAATATAATAATAAAAATCATGTACACTTATTTTTAATAAATATTTTAATATAAGTATCTAGGTGATGTAGAAGAATCTAAGGGTTTTTTTAATATTGCATCAATCAAAAAATAGTGTGCTTGTGTGTTTAATTGATTCTTTTTCAGATGCTTACTAATTCACCAAAAAATATTGATTTTTAAATGATATTTCATGAGTTTATTTGTCTATGTTGCATAAGGATACAAATAATTTTTAAGGTTATCTTTGTAGTTTTTAATGACTATTCATGTGGCATATATGTTATGACATGAGGAATATTTTTATGAATGTCCAAGTGGAAATAATTTTATGACCCAAGGAATTTTACTATGAATAATAAATTTTCTCAAGTGGGGAAGAAGATAATTCAAAGTGACATTCAACCCAAATTTGTTTTGAAGAATGAATTCATTTTGAGGTTAGATAAATGAATTTGCACATGCAATTGATATAAGGTAGATATTTTTTATACATGTTTATGATGGAATTGAAATGGAAATATGACTAATAATATATAACTAAGAACAGATCAAGGGGAATGATGCATGTGAGAACACTAAAAATAATGTTTGAAGATGTTAGATGACTGCATGAGAGTTAAAATCATCTTTGTGAATGTAATAAATTTATGAAGACATTAGTGTATATGTCAGGGTGAGTAACTGAGCATTATTCTTAATGTTTTTTTATTTGAATTCAAAGAATAAATACTATTTAATTTTTTTAATTACATGAAATTATGGTCAATTTTATTCCATGATGGGGTGTCCAAACCAACATTGCAAAGATTAATCTAGTCTTTAATTAGAACCCCTCTCCTATGGTTTCATCATTTGGTATTAGAGTAAGGTATTTTCTTTATATGTTATGTGTGTGGATTATGTATTAGTTAGTTTCAATATGTGAAAGACAAGTCTATTGTGTGAGTTACATGTATGAAAGAGAAAGTTTCACATATTTGTTGTAGGTTTGAGAAAAGTCTTGCAAGTTGAGACAAATTTTGAAAATATCTATTTTGAGTCAATATAAGGTTGTGAAAAAGCCTATTGTTGATTTCAGAGGATAATGGCATATAAATTAAAATAAGAGTAGGTGTACAACATGACATATATGTTTAATTAATCCTGGGCAAGATTGGATATGATGGGAATGATTAGATAAAAAGGGATATGTTCTAACTATAAATGAAGATGATGGAGAGAACATAATGATAGTTTTTTGTCCCTACAAGAAAGGTTATATGTTTTATAGAGTGTAAAAAAAATTCAAGAAAAATTCGAAAAGAATAAAGAGACCATCAAAGATCATGTTGAAGTAAATAAGTAAGACTCCTTGTGATTTTTTTAGTTTTGTTTAAAAAATCCAAAATAACTCATAAAATGGATAGTTGATCTGGAAATTTGATTTGAAAGGAATAATATTAAATAATCCATAAGGGTTAAGAATAAAAATTTACTTAATGTGGAGTTACCTCTAGGTGTTGGAGAGTTATCCAATATAATATAGAATATAAAGGAAATACAAAGATAATGATCTAGTAACATATGGTTTGCAAGTTGATGGATCATGTTTTGCACTCAAATGGCAAGTACAATGGATGAAGAAGCTTAATCTTTTGAAGGTTGAGAGGTAATAAAATAATAATAATATATTCATGAGATGCAATATGAGAGGGAAGTATTGGCAAGGATAAGTAAATGTACACATATAAGGAAAGGTAGGTTTCCATGTGTGAATCCCAAATATGATTTCAAGAAAAAAAAGGTAGAAAGATGGTTTTTAGAACCTTATAGAGGAATAAATCCTCATGGAAGAGGATATGGAGGGTTTAAATGAAGAGGATAAAAAATAGAGTTTAAATTTTAGATGGAGGAAATGACAATGGTGGTTGATGTCCAATTTTATGCACTTAGGGAGGAATGTGAAGATGAGAAACTGATGAATACATCAACTAGAGAGGAAAATAATGTCAAGGGTAATATTAAAATCCATAATTTTTCTAAATTTTATTTATGTGCATGTTTGGAAGAATCCATAGAATGTGAAGGAGAAGAAAAAGAAGGAGAAAATAATATATGGGAAATAGAAAATGGTTTTGAAATCATCCAATAGAATTGAATAATATTAAAGGAGTTTTTAATAGGAGTTAAATCAAATAATAGATTATGTAATTTGAATATTAGGAAAAAAAATTAGGAATTTTTTTGTTGTTGACCATGATGTAGCATATGATGAAATAATCCACATGAGTGTAAAAGGAGTAATAACCAAAATAGAGGAATTTTGAGACCCCATATGTGATGAGGGATATGACAAAGGATTAATTCAAACTCTATGGAAATAAATTGAAGAAGATAATTTGATTTTTATATTATCTAAAGTGATTAAATAAGAGTATTTTAAGATTGTTAGGAATGAATAAGCCATAATAAATATGATTGTGATAAAAGAGAACATGGAATCAATGAAAAAAGAGGAGATGAAATTATAGGAGAGTAAAAAAATAATAATCCAAAAAAAATTTGATTGTGAGTGAACAAAAATTAGAAATATTTAGGTGGGAGTGGGTGAACAACATTGGGTTCAAACCCATAAGAGAAAATATGCAATAAGGAGCATCTTGGTAAAGGTTGTTAGACAAAGGTAGGTTTCAACCCATAAGTTGATGGAGAGGGTAAAAAATTATCCAATGGTAGAGGAATATTTTATATGTTTGGTATAATCCCACAAATTAATAAATAAAGTTAAAATAAGAGAAAATGAGGAAAGATGTGGAACTAGCTAGAAGCTAGAATTAGAAGATGAAAATAGAGATGCAACTAAAATACTTGGTTTCTTGAAAGGTAACACCAACGACATTAAGCTTCATGGCCAAAATACTAGTTTTTACACTCATCCCATGTATGTGAGTATAATCTCACATTTTAAAAACCTTGGATGTGTGATTCAAGAGCATCCAAGGGTTTGTGTAATCTTGCATCATCAAAAAATAGTTTTTTTGTGTTTGTGTGATTTGTTTCATTTATGTGTCTTTTTTTCATGGTTAATCATTCACCACTAATTATTGATGTTTCAATGATATTGAAAATATTTATTTGTGTGTGTTTGTGTGAGGATATAAATATAGTTCAAGATTATGTTTGATTTCTTTAATGATTATCCATGTGGCATGTATATTATGACATGAAGAATATTTTTGTGAATGTCAATGTGAAAAAAATGTTATGATTTAATGAATTTATTAGGCTATTTATTAATCACTCTTTGTGTTTATAATTAGTTGTAGAGAGATTATCTATAGATTGTACATTTCATTTGAGGTAATAGTGAGAAACTATTATGTATATTAATTATTTGTTGTGTTTGTAATGTATGAATGATGGCTTAGTTGTGGTTAGAGTTTCTAGGAGAGAACATACATTTTAATGAGTGCATATTTCACTTTGACATCATATAAGATCAGCTATACGTAGCTATTACTCAGCCTCCAAACACTATTTCAAGTGCTTGTACTTTTTTTTGAAAACATTTCATGTTCTGACTCCTCTATTGTGGGTATTTCCAGTTTGATTATTATTTTCACATGTCATACCATTTAGTTTGGTCAATTTTAATTTATTTAAATATACATGTTTTTGGAATTTTGTTGGTTTTACTAGGTCATACTCCTTTATATGTTTTATTGCACGTAGATATATAGTTTTTTATTGATTTTATTGGTGGAGTATTTTATTGAGTGGCTTCAAACTCCATTGCATATGCATTGAGTTGATACCACAGTCCATTTCTATCCACTAAAAAAAATTATATTGGCATTGTGACCTTGTTCAACATTAAATATTCATGGAAAGTGGAACCCACCTAGGAATGTTCCAACATCTCCTTACTCACCCATTTTATATCCTATCTCTACATAGTGAACTCTACAACTGATGATTTCATGTGTGGTTCTCCTTAGCTACAACATTATTTTTCAATATTTTCATCTTATGTTGACTTATAATAATCCATGGCTTGTTATAATAAACAACTCACTTCAGTTGAACTTCAACCTTAAGGATTTGTGTTTGGAATTTAATATTAACTTGGTTGATATTCATAAGCTAATTATGGAAATAGACTCCACGGTCATATTGATTGCATGTAAAGGTGTGACTTAGTTTGGTTTCTATTTTTTAGTCTTCCAAAATTGATAGGTCCTTATTCCTTTAATACATCTCATTGAATCATTGGAGATAAACATTAGTGTATTTTTATTATGATCAATATTTTATGATTTAGTATTTCTATTTTGGCTTCGAGTCTCTAGTAATATAAATTTATATGACCTATATAGTTATCTCATATTTCATCACTATTATATTTTAGATATTTATATTTTATTCCATATTATTAGTACCATTTTTAGTCTTTCCTAATGCAAATTTCTAGTTAGTTTTGTTTTTCTGTTTGTGGCTTATTTTTTGGTAGATTAGAGGATTATTGTTAATATGTTATGTGGGTAAATAAAATAGTGCTTCAATTCTATGACTACTTTTATATTATTGCATTTTAGCATTAACATATTTTTAGAGGATTATTCATGGTTATATCTTTTTTATATTGTAGACTCTATCTAGTCCACTCACAAAATTCCATTTCATCTTTCAGGAGTACTTATCAACATTGATCCATTTATACGAATTTGGGTTTTCACCATAGGCTATCAACTACTTTAATTTACATCGACAACATAATAACTAACACATACATATGGACCAATGCCTTCAGTGTGAAATAATTAGGTAGGATCTCTATTTCAATTAAATACATAAAATTTTAATTAAAATCATTAACATTGTTATGAGAGAAACTAGAAATGAGAATATTACACAAAATACTTAAATAAATAATTCAACATGCTCAATGTATAATAACTCACCAAGATTAGGGAAAAATATCATAGTAATGTGTAAATATTCAATGAATAATAACAAAAGTCCTAGAATAGGAATGCAACTTCTAAGTCTAAAATGACCAATCAAAGAGTAGCAACCACTAACCAATGATAATGAATAAGTGTAACTCTCTATATCAAAGTAAACCTGAACAAGCTAAATTAGGGGTAAAAATGATCCATGTGTGTAGGAATAGTGAAAATAATAATATTTAATGAAATTAAATATCCAACAGTAATACAACTCCATACCCTACCTCTCCCCCCTCACCCCATAAGCACAAATTAGGTTAGTTGAACAAATGGGTCTATATAACAATGCCTAGTTAAGTAACCATACACAAATAAAATCTCATTTATTTTAAAAAAAGAGAAAACCCATAGGAAACCCCCCTCTAGAGAGAGAGAGAGAGAGAGAGAGAGAGAGAGAGAGAGAGAGAGAGAGAGAGAGAGAGAGAGAGAGAGAGAGAGAGAGAGAGAGAGAGAGAGAGAGAGAGAGAGAGAGAGAGAGAGAGAGAGAGAGGACTAAAAATTACCACTAAAATCTACAATGTCTTACAACTATGTTGAATCCTACATAGGAGCGAATAGTGGATTAACCTAAAATATTAAATATTTCCAGCAAGTTCGTTATGGATATCCAACAAATTTTTGGTACCTATACAAGAAACTATGCTCCTCATACATAGTACATGGGCCAACTACTCCATGAAATGATGGTGCATTAAAAGTAGAGCCAAAGAAAGCATTTGGAAAGCCTTGTAAGTATGTAGTAGACTACTTGATATTTGATGAGTCATGAATCAATGTACCTAATACATGTAATGTTTAAAGTCAACTATAAGTAGGTGAATCAAGAAATAACCCCTCAATATCTAGAAGGTGACAAGGAAATGGTAGAGTTGTGTACCCATAACTAATTTAGTCATTTATGATATAATAAGAGTCTTAAATATTAAATATGATCTAAGTCTCAGAAATTTCATCAATTCTAGGTGATTGTGGTGAAGATGAATCTAAAAGAGAACAAGGGACAAAGTGTCAGAAGGTATATAGGTCAATTTTGATGATCAAGTAATCCTACTACCAATATAATATCATTGTAAAATTCTTTGACAAACATTGAATCTAGAGTGAACTTAATTCACATACTTGGACCAAGGTGAGTAATATGGTAAATTAACATGTGATTAGTTGAAATTTATACTCAGGTAATTTTTGAATATTCTTTTACTCACATCAATAGACACTCTCCCAAAAACTTGTGTATAATTATCATCACCCATATAAATAATAGACATGTCACATGGTCCCTAAGAAGTAAACTTAATATATGAATATCCCATGTGATGTGATGTGATACACTAGAGTAAATAAATCATCTAGGAGTTAGAGGTACAACTGCAAATAGGGCCCTGCCTTTCACGTTGTTCTCACATTTTTCTTTTGACTTTTTTTACCAATGTCATTTATGTTGGAGGATTTTAGGGTTGGCAAAGATAGTTTTATAGACTTAGGAACACCTATGTTATTCCTCATAAAAAGTATTTTTAGGTGGTCAATTTGATTATTAAATTTTTTTCTTTCATCATGCCACATGTGTAATACCTAGATTTGGTCCTCTCATTTTTAGGTTTAACACTAGAATATGAGGTTTCATTGGGCGATTTGGAGGTGAGAGGTTTCTGATCCTTTTTTTGATAATTTGTATTCTATTTATTCTTTTCTTTTGTTTGAATCATTCTCTTTCTCATTCCCATCAAATAGGGCTTATTGTTTTTATTACTTTATTGTGCCCATTTGTATCAACTTATATTGATCAAGAGTCAAGTTGGAAATAAATGATCTAAATGAGACATCTTCCCTATGGTTCTAAGAGCACATTTTTTGGCATGGAAAGTGGATACAAACATAGAGTAATCTAGACCGTATTTTGAGATAATGGATAAAACAATTTTACTATCTTTCTTATCTATTCTATAAACATGTGTAATACAAAGATTTGGTCCTCTCATTTTTATGCTTAACACTAGAATATGAGGATTCATTGGTTGATTTGGAGGTGAGAGGTTTCTGATCCTTTTTTTGATAATTTGTATTCTATTTATTCTTTTTTTTGTTTGAATCCTTCTCTTTCTCATTCCCATAAAATAGGGCTTGTTGTTTTTATTAATTTATTGTGCCCATTTGTATCAACTTATATTGATCAAGAGTCAAGTTGGCAATAAATGATCTAAATGAGACATCTTCCATATGGTTCTAAGAACACATTTTTTGGCATGGAAAGTGGATACAAACATAGAGTAATCTAGACCATATTTTGAGATAATGGATAAAACAATTTTACTATCTTTCTTATCTATTCTATATTTTGTTAACTATAAACTCAAATATTTATGTTTAGTGAAGAAATTTTGGAGTGTGTCAAAGTCACCTGCGCTGAAATGGATGAGTTTATTGTCTAGTTCAAGAGCTCTTATCAAATTGTGACTCCAAAAACATTTTCTAATTCATGCCATACGTCATTATGTATTTTAACATATTCAAATATTTAATGTGAAAATGTAAATCGAGAGAAATAGACAAACTAGGATAACCATGTGCTTGATCACACCTATTAAACCATTTATTTTCATCTTCATCTACTATAGGTTCAGTTTCCTCATTTTATTTGGAACTAATTTAATATAGTAAGAAGTGGAAATTACCAAGAGTCCATGATGCAATAAAATAAATTACAAAGCTGAATGTGCAAGAATAAGAACACGCACCATAGCATCCCCCCTGATCTAGAAATTTGTAGACCCCCCAAATTTAGAACTTTATAATTTTATTGTATTTCAAAAAATAAACAATTTCAAAGGAACAAGCATGAAAAACCATACACTTTTGAAGTAAACAATACTCTATTTTAAGTTACCAATCAAAAGTTATAGTGAATTTCATTTTCTTTATTTAAATAGTCTATTTTAATTAAAATTTACACTAAAAATTTTAATTCACTTTTCTACTAAGAAATATGCAAAAAAAATTAGGTTCCTATGAAAAACACTAAGAGGTTGCTTTGTAAAATAAGTAATCCCCCTTTTTAGCGGTGACTAAGGTTTAAACACCCATATGACTAGGGGTTAAGCCCTACGATGTATGCCCTCTCTCCGCATGATGTAAACTGAGATTATGATGTGATTGGGAGAGTGATGTTACAAGTATTTTTACAACATTTTAAACATAAAAATGATGGTATTTCTTGGAATAAAATTGTCTACATAAATCTCAAATTAACAAACATAAAATGTTATTAGTAAACATACAATGCTAGGGTTGAAGGATAGTTATACCACCCATGAAAGTTCAACATTATTGTTGAAATTGAGACAAGGTAATGGTTAGATATGAGAAAGTGTGTAGGTTTTGAAAAGATGTGAATGGACTACATGTGGGTTTAAAAATAGCTATAGGTGGATCTATAGGTAAAGAAAGGAGATTGGGTTTGACTTAAGCACTGCAAGGTGAATACCAATGTATATGTTTAGGTTGGCTCTGAAGGAGTCTATGGGATGATAAAATAGAAAATAAATAACTTATTATGGATATCCATATGTAAATTATGGAGGTTGTAACACTACACCATTATTACATTGAAACCCTTCTTGTTCACTCATCATAAAAAAATCTCAAGTGGTTTTCAAAAACCACCTTGTATAAGAAGACATAGAGTAAGAGTGACTTCAAGCTACTCAGAATGGCGAGGCTAGCTCCATAGATCCATCAAAAGATCCAACTTATTTTGTATTCATATCAAAATGATGATCAATATATGTGAATAATACCACAACTATAGAACATAATTTATACACTAAAGCAAAAATGAATAAAATTATGGTTTTGTGGGAAAATAAGCCAAATACAACAATATCAAGATTTTAAAAAACTAATAGTTAATACAAAACCAAATAATAAATAAACTAGATTGGCACTCTAATACCATGTTAGATCATTAACCATAATATTTATTTCAATTAAATAAACAAAATTATACGTAAAAGTGTAAACATTATTGTGAGAAAAACAAGGAATGAGAATATTGCATAAATATTTATATAAATCATTTAACACAATCTATGTAGAATAGATAAAAAAATATGTATAAATAGGTGATTAATATGTAACTCTTCCATGAATAGTCATAAAAATCAAAGAATATGTATGTACCTCCTATGTCTAAAATGACCAATCAAATAATAACATCCACTAACCAATGATAATGAACAAGAGTAAATCCCTATGTTTAAGTACACCTAAACAAATTAACTCAAACGTAGTAATAATTGAAATAAAAAAATAAAATGAAAATAAATATCCTATAGCAACATTTAGACCATTGAAAATGTTTAGCCACACATCATATTTCCATCATGAATATTTATTATCATTTCTATTTCAACATTTTTTGTGATTTGTTAACTTTTTCCACCAATTGCTTTGTTAAAGACTGCTTATCTGAAAGTTTTGCATTCACAAGGATTTATTATAAACTTGTTATATTTATTGCATTTCTCATGTTTGGTTTTCTACGTTGGACATTTAAACTCTATCATCATCACACAACCAAAAATATTATGTTTGAACTTTTTTTTTGTGAATAGGATCTTTCCTGGGTCTGATTTTCTTACCAATAATACACTTATATAAGTTGCATGTCTATTATTAGGATTTAATGACCTACCATTTTGATGTTGGTGCTCAAACTAATGTTATGTTAGTTAATAACTGGGTATGTATTTCCTATTTAAATGTGTCTTGCTTTGTACTTCCCTTCAATTCTTTTAAAATGGAGAATGATTTTTTTGGCCAGACCTAGTTAGTGTAAATAGTATGACTAGACCTTATATGTGTTTTTGACAAGGTATTTAAATATAGGAGAACATGATATGTAGGTGATAAGACATTGACCTAACATTAATTGATTATGTAATGTGGATTATATCAAAATCAAACTTTGGGTTGATTGGTTATGATAAAGAGACTTGGAATGATTTCTCTTTCCACCCTCAACTAGACATAATTGGGATCCTACCTCACCTTTAGTTCCTAACCCATACAAACCAACTCCCAAAATTGGTCCATCATCTTTCATGGGTCTTTCAAATTTTTGACCTCCCTCTCGCCAACCAAATGATGTTTATTTTGGGCTTCATTGACATTGATTTGGTTTTGATACAACCATAAACCTAGCTATACATCCATTAATGCTTTGAATCTTATTATTTTTAAAAATAATTTAAGTGTTTTATTTAAAACATAAATAAGTTTTTTATCATTAAAATACCTTCTATATTTCTTAATAAATATATATTTTGAGGTCTGGTCTAGGGGGAGGTCAAAATCTCTCAAAGGTATCATAAACATGTTTCTTTATCTTACCTTCTTTCTTAAAGGTCATTTTTATTGTATTTATATCTTCTATGCCTACACTATTTTGCTTGTCATCATAGTTTTCAAATTCATAGACACATTTTCGATGGAGTTTGATGTCACATTTTGAGTGTGAATTGTAATACTGATGCCATTATTTGTACTCATAGATGCATTTTTTTCTGGTAACTGACATTTATTATAGGAGATCAAATTTTTTATCATTTAGCTATTTTTCACCGGTATTATATTTCTTGTCCATAGGTATGAACTCTAGTATGTTTGAACCATTTATCTCTTTAACGTACAACACATGAAAAAATAAAATGCATATGCATATTCACAAAAAATAGTTATAGAGAGATGTGTTCGTCAACATTCCATACTTGATTGATGATAAATGTATTGTGTGGATTGCATCTTGAGAATATGAGGCACATTGTTTCATTTTCTGCCATCTTTAAAACATCATTTAATGTCACATTATACATACCACATCACCTAAGGAAACTCAACATGTTATTTTAGCATTGTTTGGGGATGTCACTTCACATCTAACTATTTATCTTTCTTCTCCTTCCTCTCTTACTAAGGATTTTTTTATTGGTGGCATTGTTGATGTTCTTCCACCATCTTCTCCTCTTTGTATGTAGTAATTATTAATGATGATATCCATGAGGAGCCTTTGGCATCTTTGGTTCCTCCCATTGTTTTTTTTTGTTCTCTTTCCATCATTTATAAGGACATGTTCCTTGAGGATTAGACACTTTAACCACCTCCTCCTTTTGTTCATGCTACATATTTGATTATTAGTCATCACTTACATGATGTATTTTCACATTCTTGACATATTGTTGAATATTTTGATACTATTATTATTGCACCTATTATTCATTTTGTATGTGCGTCATTTTTATTAATTTATAAAATAAAATATGAAAATAATGAATTAGAAGTATTATATTCACTATTTGATTCACAAATAATACTCTGTAATATGCTATATACAAAAGAAACCAAATGGAATTCAACATCAAATTAATATGATAGACATTCATTTCCATTTTATTAGTTCATAATGTAATTTTACTTAATTCAAAACACATCCACTTGATATTTTTTTATAATTTGACCTACCATACCCTAATAAACCCATTTTTCATGTTATTGGTATTGTTGTTGATGATGATTTTGGCCCTACTATTGTTTCACATTATATATATCCCACTCAAGTTCCACCTGTATATATGCATACACATTTTGAGAATCATATCACTAACTTTGGATCTCACATGATTCATTCCATGGGTCACAGTACTAGACTTATGGACATTATTAAGTGTCAATATAACATTACTACCATTATCTATTATCTTTAGTGGATTGATCAACATGATATTACTTATGATGTAGATGTTTCACTTAGATTACTTAATGAGATAGATCTATCCATTATGTGATCCATTCTTTGTGAGAAAACAAATATATTTTGATTGAATCATTAAAACCAATCAATTATTTTGAATTCAACTCATTAGCATATTTATTAGGAAATCATTATGCTTCTCTTTGGTTATAGAGATAGAGAAGTTATAGAATATATATTTTGTTTAAGATAATAATGAGAGACTATTATGCATATTTATTATTTAGTAGCTATTCCATGTCCATGAATGATGGCTTGGTCATAGTAATGGTTTTCAAGAGATATATTGTGTTTGCATGAGTGCATATTTCATTCTAACATTTCTTATGTAGGTTTAGTCTTTCTCAATGTTTTTGAATCTCAATAAGAGTATAAAAAAGGTATGTATTTTTTACCCTTTAGAGTCCCAAATTAAGTACACTTATGTTTCCATCCTTTCCATTTGAGATCTAAACCTATGAGATATCTTACAATGTCCTACAAGTATACTCAAGGTAAACATCCCTATCCAAAATATGTTTCCTTTATTTACATTCTTATATAGTTATATTTTTATATTTTTAGAGTAGTACTTTTTTGTTACTTCTCTCCTTACCTATATTATTCTAGTCTAGGTCACTTAAACCTATGAAAATAACCATATTTATATTTATTTTATTAAAGCTTAGGTTAATTTTAATTACGTAATAGCTATAACCCTAATAATAATTCAACATTATATCTTATTGGTTTACATTCTAAAATATTAGATCTAGGTTTACATTATGTTTTTATTTTTTCCTTGCAGTTTACTTATTATATGTATGAGACACCATTATAAAAAAGACTTACTTATAACCTCCATGAAACCTTTTAAATTTTACATGCTCATAAAAAAGATATACTTATAGTCATAAAAACACTCTAAGTATGTTAACTGTAAAATACGTATGTAACATTTATTTGTCACTAATCACTATTATTAGTTGAAACAAAACATAATTTAATATAGAAAGTAATTACAAATATCCAAAAACTATTGTCAATGTATAGATAAGTAAATAATTACACTTCATCAGGTATAATGTTTCAATAATAATAAATATATTATACAAGGTTCATCAGGTCTATTGTATCTATGGTAATACCAAGTGTAATTTCCAAATAAGTACTACTATGAGGAGGGAGAGCATCATCCAAGAACTTTTAAACATCAACCATAGGCCATCGATCCTCCACACAATCTCTTATCAGGTAATGACCCTCCCTTTATGGATGAGTAGATAATGTTGGTGTGAGATTCTAGAGAGACAAGCTAGTACCCATGTGTTGTAAGATTTCTAATACATGATGTGTCCCATAAATAAAATGTGCTAACATGATATCACATAAATATATAGATCATACATATGAAATGATAATGTCTAATTAAACGTTATATTTTCTAATGTTTTCAATAGTTAATTATCTTTAGGATTAGTCAAATTCATACACACCATTTGATCAGATTACCCTCATCTAGCATTAATGATGTTAGTAAGCTAATGGAGTTCATCTAAGTACTTATTTAGTACCAACAATACATGATTTGGTTAATATATACATAATAAACAAATTCATATATATTACTTCCTACTAGCATTTATAAAACATGCTAAACATAGGAATAATCAAAATGCATACATTTATTCCACTAAACGTATGAATTTATCTCCATTATACTATTTATCACATATATAAGTACCATAATAAATATAGTTCATGCTAAACCAGGTATAATTTGTGTTTAGAATACATACAACTCATTTTAGAAGTAGATTCAAATATAATGCATTCTATGAAGAATAATAATATCATATTCTATTGTTCAAATATATGACTACCTAATTTAAAACAACCAGTCCTAATAAATAAATTCATAATACTCATGAATACATAATCTTTCATTTTAATAATAATTGTTATAGTTTAGGGAGGTTGTATGCATATAGTTAGAATTTCTTACCTCTCAAAATCTTATTATTTAATTTTACTAATAAACAAAACTATAAACATCAACAATCAACCCAATACACCAATATATGTTATAATATTATAGTAATATCTAAATATTTAGATAGATATATTTCATTTATATATGAACTTATACATATTAAATATAAGTATACTATGTATTGCATATAAGTAATCAATAATATATAAATAATGTATATGAAGATCAAAAATCATTTATAGTTCTTAACCAAAGACTTCATATGTTTTCAACAATCATTATAATATTCCTATACAAAGGATATGGTCAGTTATGAGATATTAATATTCCAAAATATTAATGAACCGAGTGTTATAGTCAATAGACTTTTTACATCTATATTCTACTCTTCTTAGGTCAAATTTACCTCTAATTTAACATAAAAACACTCATATAGTTTAGACTTATATAATCCATGGATTTATTTTACAAATTCACAAAGTGTTGAGTAACCACCTATTTAGTATTTTTATTGGGAACTGAGACTTAAGACTATGTTTTTCGAGGCTTCTCCACTATTAATCACTTGAGATCCATATCAAAATAATTTATTTTTTGGGAGATAACATTTACTCTATATTCACACAAACCCTCATCAATGGATTGGAATTTGATAATGAAAATGCTACATGGAATCATCTAATCCTTCTTTAGGGAGTTCACTTTTAGGAGCAAAGATCATGAAAAATACGTGGTTAGTTAGTAGAGCATTGGTAGGCTTAGAAGTAATGAAGGTAATTTTGAAAAAAATGATAAAATAGAGTCTACTCCAATAAGCATCTTCTCGAGATTTTAAAAAAATACATGAGATCAATTCATATACAAATAGCCTATAGTTTTGATAAGACATTTAATCCCATCCTTGTATTAATACACCTTGGTTTTGATAAGACAAATGAACTAGATATGTATTAAGATGCCATGGTTTTCTTTATCTCTTTATAAAACATAATAGAAAAACACAAATTACTATTTTGATAGACATTAAACACTCAATCCATCCTCATATAGCCACACAATTTTTATATAACAAATTTATATAGTGTCTATACATATATAACCTAAACACAATTTGTTATTTCAATATAGTTTACATACTCAGTTCATTTACATAGAGCTTATTCAGTTTGTTGTTTCACATGTAGTCATATATATCATTAGTTTGAATACCAATTATCCTTAGTTCATTCCTATATATATATATATCAATCATTTTTTTAAAAAGCATACACTATATGCATCATTAGTTTTGATGTTTTTCTATATGTGATTGTATATGTATATTTTGATGTTTATATTTATATATTATTTTAACATAATACATGCAGTACTATATACACCATATACATGCACATACACTCAGTCAAATAGATTAAGGTGCAATTTGATATACATTAGTCCATAATTTAACTATACTCAGGTTTTTTGTTTTCTAGAACATAATGCCTCCACACATGTATCTGTTATTTGGATAAAATACTATACATAGATTATATATCTATAGTTTTCTATTTTGGGAATTAAATACATCCAATTCACTATTTCTAATATCATTATAGAAATTTTTCTATCCATATTATCATAGTTCATACATTTTTTTTTTCCAAATTTAACAATATTTTAATAACTTTAGCTTCTTAGTAATGTGTCCAAGGTTGAAATGGCATGATCCATCAAACTTCCTCCATTCACCCTACTTTCTCTCTCTCCTCTTTGCATTGTTATCCTCTTCTCTAGTTTGTGTTCCTTCTTCTCTTCTCCTCATCTCCTCCTCTCCTTTCCTATGCCACACACTTTCCCATCTTTACATTGAACAGATTTTTTTATTTTATTTTTTATACATTTTGCCAAAAACTTCCACTAGTTACCACCAACATTACTTTCTTTCTTTGTTTTATTAAATAAATTTTCTCTTTGCTTTAAATCTTCCATTTTAAAGCTTCGTCACACTCTCCTAAATTATTGATTTCTTATAATTTGCATCCAAATCATGTTTTAAATTTTGTTTTTAATTTTACCCCAAGTTTACTCAATCCTTGCTTAATATGTTTTATTTCTTAATTTATAAAAATATAATACAATATAATTTGATAATTATATTATGATATATTATAATTGATTTATTCACTATTAACTCAGTATAGATAAATAATAACAATTGGACTAATATAATTTGGTGACATTCTTTTACTTTGAAATGGTAAATCAACAAAAAATATATTGAAACACAATGGTTGTTAAAATAATGTAATGGTTTTTGTTTCTACATTCTACAAATTATCTAAATATATATATATATATATATATATATATATATATATATATATATATATAAACACGTTTAGCCATATAATTATATTCTTGAATATCATAAAGATAACTAGTTAATGTTCTAAAAAATTACAAAGATGTGATGATTAGTCTACATACGATAGTATAAAATACTATTCCTACAAATTTACATTTTCAAAAACATTAATAATCATGAATACATTAACATGATATAAACTCACAGTAACATTATTCATCCAAATATAATTATAATAACTATAATGTAATCACACAAGGTTAATTACACATAAGCATTAAACTAAGCTACCACACAACTAACATGCATAAAAAATTATCTAAATGCAAACAACATAAAAAAAAATGTACTAAATCTAATAATTCAAGAAATGCATATAGCGAGTACTATCTAACATGGTATGTGTATGGGTTCTATTCATTCCTCTCTCATTACCCAATAGCTCCATCTACATCATCCTTTCTAATGATGCTCTCCCTTCATCATGATCTGAGGGATGAATAACTCCTGCATCAAACTCAGAATAAGTAGATAGTCAATCCTGTAACATCATGATACATACATATTTATCATAAAATATTTCTTAATAACAATCAACATTATCATGATGTAATGAATATACAATATATCTAACTCATACAAATAAAATAATGTAAATAAAGTAACATTCAACTATCCAATAATAGCATATGACTTAAAACTTAGTTAATAATAATCAAATCAAATTACCAACCATAAAAAACTTTAAATATTCAACTAAATCTACTTTGTGACATATCACGATGTAACAAAACATGTGTGTGAAGGATAAACCTCTAATTACAGGAACCATGTGAGGTTATAATGTGTGTGTGTTATGTTAAATTTCATAAAGAAAACATAACACATATTAAATTAATGTGAAATTCAAATAGTGTTAGCAAATTTAATTTAAATTCAATTGGAATGAATTGAGGAGAATAGTACTGATATACAGGGATATAACAAGGTTAAATACTTTTGTTCTAATGATAGGAAGCTGAATAAATCTCTTGTGATTCATCGATATTTAAGGTATGAAAACAAATGCATATGAGATAGATTATATTCTTAGGGTATTCTATTTATCACTAAGACTTTGTATGCCATAGACCCTAGGCCAGATGTGCATGTTACATATTCATGCATATGATATGATAAGGAAGTAAAGGCTTTGAAGGATTAAAAAGTAAATTGTTGTAGTCATTTCATATTACTCTTATGTGATGTTTTAACTTCCTCCAAATGCATGGTACTTAAACTACTTATTTAGATAATTACTCCAATCAAGACCCTTAATTATTAAAAACCTGAGAATTTCTACCTATAAATACTCATGGTCAAAAGATATAGATGACGTGTGGTTTTCATATGAGATAAATATTTATATGAGGCATAAAGGATTTCATAGGGATTTTTCTATGTGCAAGAGTCTTGGTGCAAAAAAGTCGTAATATTTGTCTGTGCATGTAAGGGGGGTAATAGGAAGGACTCCAAGCTTAGTTTTACAAAATTTATGTAGAAACACAAATGAGTAGTGTCAATTCATTTGTGGATACATATGAATCATGCTTCCAAGAGGAAATATTTATATGTTGTATATCATCAATTTTATATCTTATCTAACACATTGATTTCCATAATTCTTTTGCCTGAAAATATGTGTTTAGCAGATTCATCCCACATTTCAAAATGGGGACATACATTATACTTATTTTATCCAATATATAAACTATAAACATTTAGAAAATAAATCCATATAAAATGATAATTTTATATGTTAACACCATAAGTGCACATAATACAAACATGCAAAGACTATCTAAAACTAATGGTGTCCTAGTAATACACATAAATTTCTCTAATATACTTAGAATTTAAATTATCAATATCAATCACATTTGAAATTGAATAGTTCACAAGTGAAGGAAACATAACTGAGTCACCTACGACTTTGAAGGAGACATAACTGAAGATAATTATTGAATAAATGAATTACCCTTGACCTTTCATTAAATAAATGGTAACTAAGTAACTATGCTAAGTAAAAGGTGAAATGTCAATAATGGGTGTGTTGTTTACTATGTCATGTGATCATAATAGGTGTGTTGTTTACTGTGGAGAATGACAATAATATGAATACAAAGTTTGAATATTATCCTTATAATTTTATAGGAAAGGTAGAAAATCTCAATATAAAATCGAGGCAAAGAGGATCTTTGAAATATTTCAAACTGAGTAAGAATAGATGAAGATTTATATTGGTTAAGATGATGACACACAAAAGAAGTTAATGGCACACATGTATGCAATTAAATATCAATTCAACTCTCAACAAAATAACTATTAGATTTTAAATCGATAACATCATTAAACATCAAAACATATCAATGTATTTTGACTTTGATTGGAGCTAAGACTAAAAAAATATTCCTTTTAGGGAGGCCATAAAACAATTTTCATGTGATAATGATTATTATTTATTTATATTTATAGTTTTTAATTTAATTTTTTTTGGGTGTGTGCATTTTTTATTTCATACCTTTAGTAAATGTTAGTATTAAAATCCCAATTTCTTTGTCAGTCCTAAATTCTTTGTTGGTGATTGTTATAAAATAAAAATAGATAATTGAGACAAGATAAAAATGAACTATCCTTTCAATGTTGAGTACTTATCTAAACAAAGAGACATTTATATTATGCTTGCACATTGTTCCATATGGAACAACATATTACGATGGTAATTGTTTGTATTACTGTAAGCCATGACAATATGTGATCTCCTTTCTACACAGATAAAATTCGTATAAATTTTTTTATTTATTTTCATGAACTACACATTAGGTTAGGAGAGAGAAGATTTTTCATTAAAAAATAGAAGACCAAGGAATATCATGAAGAAATGTGTTCACCTTATATATGTATTTATTTATTTATTTATTTTTAAATTGTCATAATATTAATAATATCAAACTCTAGATATATGAATTCCAATTTTATTCATATTCTCTATAAATTTTTAAGTAAATCCCTCTTGTTCTCAATCAACGAATAGTTGTTGTTGTTGTTGTTGTTATTATTATTATTATTATTAAATTGATTTTTCTTACATATTTATTTCATTTATGCATTTTACTTTTGACATGAACCTTGTAGTGTGTTTTCACACATGCTCACATTAAAATTAAAATATAAGTGACACAATTCTGGTGCCAATATATTTTACAACATTTATTTCTTTCATGCCCCTTTTTCCTATCTGCTTACAACTTATCGAGAAATAATAACTTACATGTTTTCTAAACACGAAGTAATATTTTATCGAAATTAGGTATCTCGCAAGAGGGTTGTAAGTAATTATATCGATCTTGTGAATTTGACATTATGCCAATAAAATAACTTTATTAGAAGTGAGAAATGCAAGTGTGACATTTATTCAAGGTAAATCTAATTTTTTTAAGGTAATTCCTCTTTGGTGTAGGTATACTTTCAAATAATAAGTTAATTTATCTATGAAACATGTATAGTGTTTAATGACTATCGATTTTCTAGATGATTTATAGCTTTTTAGGATATTTTGGAGATCTCAAACTAGGTATGGAGTTATTAGGTTAGTGTGGTTTAAGTTAGACAATCTAGTTTATTTGAATATATATAAATACTTAAATATAATTGAAAGTACCTTTAATTTTTCTTTTCCTTTGTGATCTTTTAATTTATGTTTTTAATTATTCTTTATGATTGTGCTCTTCACTAATATTTATTTATTTTTGATTTTTAGGTTCTTTATTTTATATTTATTCTTTTTTTTACTTTATTAAAAGTAAAAATATTTTTTATTTAGATTTTTTAAATTTTGTGTCAGGGTTTTTGTTATCTTACAGTAATCGTAATTTTATTTATTTTCAAAAGAGGATTTTAGTGATATTTTTCCTTTGATGATCCTCACATCAAATGTCTATTCTCCATATTATAATTATAATTTATATTTCTTGACATAATAATTACAACATAATATATATTAGACTATATATTATAATTTAATATTGTATAAATATATATAAGTATTATTATAATTATCTTTTTATCAAATAATTAATAAGAATTAATATAGCCCATTTCTCAATAAATAAAATCAAGTTTAAACTACCAAACTTTTTATAAAAATTATATACATATTTCAAAATCACTACACTAACAAACAGTAGATTAAAACCAAAAAGAAAAAAGAAACACCACCCTATAGTAAAACTAATCCTTAAAAGTATAAATTTAATACATAATCATCAACATGGTCCTCCCATGGTGTGGAGTAGGTGATCTCCTTCCCCTTCTAGAAGGAATGGAATCAAGAGTCCATTGTGTACCCCTTTCTATGGCATCTGAAGCTTGCATTTGTTGGCTAACAACTTCCAATCTCTTACTTCTTCAGTTTACAACCCCAAAGTTTCATTTGAAAATCAAATCCTTTTTCAGATGAATGAAGTGAGGTTCGAGTGAAACCAAGACATCTATTGAATGAGATCATATCTCTTCCAAAACTTTTTGTGTCCCTTAGTGGACAACAACCCTATAGAGTGTGAAAAGCCTTGTTGGAAATTAAAGTGTAAAGGCACTTGTCGGTAGAGCTCCTTAATTGATTCTTCCTTAAAATTAAGTAGTTGATGAAGGTTTTATTTTTCCAACATAAAATTTGGGATGACGTGCTACATGAGGCACAATTTGAAGAATAATTTGCCTAAAGATACCCTATTTGATTGCACCAAAAGCAATGAGAAGGCAAACCTTTAAATAATAGAATTGAGTTGGAGAGGCAAGAAAATACATGAATTTAATAGACTTGCATAAACTGACAAATTTTTATGTTTTAAGTATGAATTATCAACTATTTTAATGAGCCAAACAACATAAGAGCTCATCTATCAGAAAAGGACCTCATATCATTATAGGAAAATTATATAAGAAAATGCTAATTGGAACAAGAGAAATAATCATGGAGGTAAGGTAAAATAAAGGTGAATGGGGGCTCATAAACACACCAGGACATTCAAAATACCATGAGCTACAACTAAAAATCATACCCTTATCATCCTCATAAACCAATTGTATCAAGAAGACTCGGCTACCTAGTATAAACACCTCTAGAACCAACACCTTAAGCCAAGTAAATTTACTCCAATCATGGAAAATTTTCACAAAAGCTTGTGGATCCAAAATATGATAGACCAATGATCTGACTTCTTTTTTTATTCCACAAATTAATTACTATCATTAGCTATCCAAAAGAGCAATAGGTAGACAACAACTTATGAATATTATCTAAAACTAAATCCAACTCAAATTCATCTCCGTTCATCTTAGGAGGATCTCAAAGGACATGACCTCTCTCAAATCCTCCTATATGAGTTGTCAGAGAGAGGGTGTTAGACTGGAGTTGGATTGGAAAGGGGATTAAATTGAATATTGCACTATGTATAAAATTCATTGCACAAATGAAAGGAAATAATCTGAATTAGGGCATTCCAAAAAAATGGGATTCCTTGAAGGAGAAGCAAAGACTGATGTCTTTGCTCTATGTTTGTATTGAAGGTTCTCCTCAACACCCTTGTTGGTAAGGACCTTGCTACTATTATTATCTTTTAGAACTCACCCATAATAGATCATCATCCATGACTCACTAATCACACTTTATTCGTTACCACTCACCAACAACTTGCCATCTTCCTTTTTAATAACAATACCAAATTTTAAACTATATATCAATGTCTACATGGGGCTGGGCCTAGGTCTGTAATGTTTGGAAGTGTGTTTCACTTTATTCACATAGAGAAGTTTGACTTGTACCCTAAGATATCTCCATAACCACTCCAAAATATAAGTAATGTGAAAATATGATACTATACATAACACATATAAATTAATGATTAAATTTGAAACCAAAATGATCTAAAATATTAATTCCATCTACTTAAACTACAACTTAAATTTTATATTTAATATCATTATTAATATAATTAAAATATAATAATATATATTATTTAATTATTTATATTTATCGAATACGTGGATAGCTTCAATCACTTATTTATAAAAAACTTGAATGGCTGATTAACGGAATAAGCAGCCAACCACATTCTCATCCCTCATCAAATCTTGAATTGCTAATTAACTGTTCATTTTCCTTAATCAATCACTTACTCACATTCTCTACATGACCGTCAGCACCCTAAAAGTTAGGGTGTGCAAACATTGTCCTCTTACGACAGCGGCGGCATTAACGACAACGTGGACAGCTTCAACTGACATCTTTAGCTATAAAGGGAACATCATCTTACGCGAGAATAAGATGTCCACGATTGTCGGTGACTCGTGTTAGGTTAGCCCCGGTGTAACCCTGGAAAAGTTCCAGTGGACTTTCATGGTACGCTTTATTTTTCATCCTTGATAAATAGAAATGTTCGGTGACCTCATTTTCATAGAAAACTGTAATGTAATAGCACTTATTTCCATCCACTGATCTTTGTGCATAGACTTCGCGCCGTGGGGTTGGCGTTTCTTGTGCATAGAAAACTGTAATGTAATAGGTGAGAGGATGAGCTGCAACAAACATTACATTACCCGTTTTCTTTAAAGGGCTTGGTTTGTTCTTATCATGGATTATGAGGAACCAAAGGAGAGCAAACGTCGACGAACAGATGGCAATATGGATGGATTCCAAGAATTTTTAGCTTTGGTGGACAAAATCCAAGCGACGCACCGACTTTGTAAAGAGAAGTGTGTGAATTACAACTCTGCAGGCAAGACATCCGCGGCTGAAAATGTGGGTGGCAATGTTACCAAGCGTCAAAATCCATGGAAGCCGTCATTCGAGTGGGAGGATTTTTCTAGCCTCTCCCGTAAAGTTGGCATCTTTACCAAAAGGGATTTAACTTCTTCAACAAAAGACAACGCAAGCGCTTCAGTGGTGTCCCAAACTAAAGATAAATTTATTCGTGTGAGGAATTTTGACTTGAATGTAGAGCCCATCTCAGAAGATCACGAGGAACACGGTGACTGATTTGTAAGAGGAAATATGATGTATTTATCACAGATTTACTGGTTTAGTTTAAAACTCGCAACAAATCTTAGCATTACATATCTAATGTTTTCAGTCCGTATTTGAAAGTTCTTTAATCAAAGTTTAGCTCATATTCGTTTATCCATTATCACGAGATTCATTATTATTTTTTTAATGATGGATTGGTAATGCTTTCTTTTTCCGATGATGGTTTACGGAATATCATAATTTGTTTTAGTGAAATAAATCTCATAACTGATATCTTTAAGGCTTCTTTTCCTAAATCTTAACATGTTTGCGAATAAATGTATTCAGCTAAGAAAATACTTTACACAGTTTCTAAGCAAAATAGAAACTTTAAATAGTTTTTGTGTAAGATCTCTTTTTTAGATCTTAACATATTTGTAAAAATATGAAGTTTTTCTCCATTTTTAAACATTATTAAAGGATTAGAAGAATTCGTACATTTGAATTGGTTTAATGTTGAAGATGAAAGATTTATATTCTCTAAAATGAGGTTATAAGTTCAAATCCTGCAAGGATAAGGTATGTACGCTTTATATTTGAAAAATAATTATGTACCTTTTATTTTTTCTGATTAAGAGGTAGTCTTATATGCTGTAGATGAGATAAAATATGTATGTACATATTGACAACAAGAGACGGTCTCATATACTACAAAATATCTTACAAATCTATGTGTTGTATTTTAAGTATAATTAAGTGCCTCCTACATACTAAGAGTAGGAAGTAGTCTCATATACTGTAAAATACCTTCCAAACCATAACCAAAACACTTTATAACATAAATATTTTATTCTATACAAACTTCATGGTAATCCATTCTAAATTTTTAAAAGTTTCATATCATGTAATGAGGGAGGATACAAATTGAGTTTTATTCAGGTAACGGAATATAAACTCCTAAGCTCGGCACATGGTGGCAAAAACACCGCTCTTTTATGGGCAGTGCGCCCTTTGCTGCACCACATCGAGCAGCACAGATCGAAGGAAGTATGAAATACTTATTTTATTTTAATTAAAATAATGAATAAAATTATGTGCATTTATATAAAAATCCACCAGCTTCATCTTCTCTTTAAGACTGGTGTGCACAGAACCGCTAAAATGCTCGTTGGCATCAGGCATAATACATCTTTTTTAAACATGACATGCGCAGGCTATTCTTGACTTGGTTATAATAAATTAAAAACCGCCTTTTTAAACAGCGGCTGCGTTTGAATTGACTTGTATGTGCCCCGCGTATATTCACTCGACGTGTTTATTACTTTCAGACTGTTGGCAAGAGACAAATATGAAATCGCTTGATCAGCAGTTGACGTTGTTGTCCACAAAACAACCTGTTCAAACTGTTCAGTCGTTTGTTCCGCAAGAGACATTATTGCCCACAAAATAGATGCGTTATACATTTACAACTTTCTGAAAAATAACGGAAAATATGGGGAAAAGAGAGTCATTTTTTTTTTGTTTTAATCAAAACGTACTTATCCTGTAAATTTGGGAGAATAAATACCACTTACACATTAATTTTTAATTTAAGATCACAATATAAAATAATGACTAGCAATAAATAAATAAATAAATTATCAAATATAAAACAATTATTGTAGTGCTATTAATCATTTATCTCATTGTGGTCAATAGGGGACTATATTAACCGACCTAAAATATAGTTGAAATTTTTCAAACACTAGTTATAAGTGAACATTTTAGGTATCGTTTTTAATAAATATATATTTAATCTTTTGAAGTACTCTGTTTTAAAATGAACAGTCATAATTTTTGAAGGTAAATGCTTAACAAATAATTGTGGTAAAAAGGTATCAGATAGGATAAGGACTACTGTTATATTTTATTGCATTAAGGATAAAAATCCGATTCAAAGTTAGTCTTGGAGTTGGAATCACGAGCGTTTAATCACAAAACCTTTAAATGAAAGACTTATCTAGATTTGCCTACCCTACCTCCCATTCTAGTTTTGGTTTGCACCTAGTTTCAAAGCTATAAGAAATCCCCCAGGAACATTTTTGCAAACAAACCTAGATGCTGCGTCTTTTTCTCATACTACCTTTATGAGAATATTGGTGAATGTTGGTACCTCAAAGGACCTCCTTGAAAAAATCATTATGTAAGTCGTTGATTGCTCTTGGTCTCAACCCTTCGATTATGAAGGCCTACTATTGTGCAACCTTAGTTGCTTCAACACTGGTCACCTGACCAAAGACTACAGTAACATTATAAAAAAGAAGGAAATATCTTGGTGGAACAACGTTTTCCATGCCTACCTCACAGTGAATATCAATGAATCTAATAGTGAGGATGTTGTATCATCTTCAGATAAGTCTGAGCCTTCTACTTAAAATGAGAACCCTACACGTTGTCCCCCCATAAAGGATGACTTTAAGGTTGATTTATTAACTCTATATGAGAAAGAGTTGGATTTAGTTTCAGAAACCCTCACTATCATTGGGGAAGTTGATTTAAATCTAGAAGTCCCAAGGGCATAATAAATGGTTTTGGTTTTAGTGGAAGACAAAAATCAACCCTTTAAATCAACTGAAATATACATACCACTTGAACCTAAAATTGTGGAAGATATGGTCAGATGGATGAAAGTTAATAAAATGAAAAATAACAGAAGATCAGAGGCCCAATCTTCCAATATGATCCTTCATTTAGGAGGACATAAGAAATGCATAAATATTGCTTGACCTTTTCCCCAATCGATCTTTGTTTTATAGAGGACATGCAAAACATTCATATATATTTTGTTGATTTATCCTTGGTAGCAATAATTTTGTTTGTTTTTGGCTAGTTTTATTGTACGGCCATGCTTGGCTTTATTTTCTTGTCTTTTTTATTTTCTTTGTTGTTTAGCCGACTTCATTACCATTGAAAGAGGTGTCCCACTAGAGTATGAATGTAATATCTTTCTCTCCTTTGTTTTTGTTTTGGGATCTTCAAAACCCATGATTATTCATGCAATCAAATAAAAAAAATTATATGACAAGCATGGTCAATCATAAAATAAAATTATTTATAGCTAGTATTATATATCGAATATTAAAAATAATATAATAAATTTATCTAGTTACAAGTAAATGCTCGAAATGGTGATTTAAATTCACTTTTAATTGATGGCCACTTTGCCGATCATAACAATTGCTAAGATTGAATTTTAGAATCCCCACAATGAAGTAAAATTAAAAAAAATGTATTTTCTA
Source organism: Torreya grandis (assembly GCA_037957365.1). NCBI lineage: Eukaryota > Viridiplantae > Streptophyta > Pinopsida > Cupressales > Taxaceae > Torreya > Torreya grandis. The sequence continues at coordinate 585,003 of JARHVA010005701.1, forward strand.
AATTTATAATGAATTGGTATTATTATGATTATTCTTGGGAAAGTAACAACAATGGAAATTACAAAGTATAATATAAGTGATTTTTTAAATGTAATATAAGAGAGTGGTTTTACTTCAAAATGCAATATATTTATATACATAATTTATAAATTATTAGGTTTAATCATTCTAGATTTATTGATATTAAATAATAAATAAGACGTAATTTATTATATTTTTATATTAAATGATAAGGTTTATAATTGTATATTTATTTATCAGAAATTAAAAGACAATCCTAAAAAACAACTAGTGGAAAATTAGTTTATATGTTGAGGTAAACAAAACTTAAAACACTTGGGAGAAACAAACAATCTTTTTCTTGTGCACCCTTTCAAAAGAATAATTTTTTAAATTAGAATGGATATTTTTTTTCAAATACAAATATGAAAAAACTAATTTGATTTTTTTTTTCTTCTACATAGGGATCCCAAAACATCTAATGTTATTCCAAAATTGCATATAAATATTTGAAAATGTAATCTCCTTCTCTACAATCCTAATAAATTTTCATAGACCAATAAGGGCATGGGATAAATTGTGGGGCACATGTTATACATCAATTATTATAAATCCTCTATGCTCGAAGGAATTTTTAAAATAAAACCCAATGCAACTTAGTAAGTGATCTATGAATGTAGGGCCTAGTAATAGTCATATATGATTTTTTAGACTAACATGAATGCATGGCCAAAAAAACAAATTCTTTAGTTCTGCTTCAAATGACTAAATTAAAGGTATTTAATTTTATAAATGGATTTATAGATAATAAGATTTGTGTCACACTCAATCATTCCTTCTCTTAAATATACTAACATACATATATGTATATACGATTTTGTGAACCCTTTGCACATGCAAACTGACAAAAAATAATTACAAAATGAAGAAATTTCAAGTAAATAAAGCAAATGAGAACCTAATAAGAGGGAAAATTATCAATAAGCACCTAGCTTGAACCAATAGTCATGAAAAACATAAGTACCTTGTACATATAAATTAGTTATCTACATAATGTCTTACTTTTATGATTGCATACATGTAGAAACATCAATGTAAATTTGACATATGGGTAGGTATAATATATCTCATCCACTTGTAATAGTTTTATAACTCAAATTAGGAATAATGGTCTAGTTAAAGGGAAAGGAAAGATAGATTGTCTAATTTTCTCTATAATGGGTTGTGAATGTCTTAGATTTGACATATATACTCTTTTGTCCTGAAACATATAAAATTTAGCCCCTATAAACATGTGAATAACATTTATATGTGCATAAGTTTATAAAAATCAATGGTTTGTTGAAATCAATAAACTGAGAATCATAACTAGTACCCCTAGTTTTGGTTGGTGGATCAGAATTAATCTTAATATAAGTCTTCAACATCTTGAATTCTATGTGAATCACTTGTGAATGGCATGATAATAATATATGCATGGATAAATGTTTTATAATATAATCTAATGAAATATATAACTTATAAATTATAAATGATGCATTCAATGTGATTGGAAAATGTGAGGGTACCCTTAAATTAGTTTCATACATCTCTGAAAAAAATTATATGTAAGTATGCTCCAATAAACATCCATGTCTTGAAACACATACTAAATCTTAGATGCATTTTTAGTAAAATTTTTGGTGATAAGTAAGTATGATGTAAAAAAGAGAATAGTATTATAAAATTAAATTGAAATATATCCAATATTGTGAACAAATATCATATTTGGGGTATATCTCAAACTATCAATGTTTCACTATCCCCACAAGGAGGAGAAAAATAATGTGGAATGTCTTGAATCTTACAATGTATAGATAGTAATGAATAATCTCTACTCTTTTCCCAGTGACCTATCACCCCCCATTATAATACATTGGCTAAACCTTTAAAACATAAATATAAAAATAAATAATGATATGCATTATTATGTGTAAGATAAAAAATAAAAGAATTAATGTATAACATATTAAGATGTCAATGGGAAAACATGTATGTCATACATATATTCCTTGATTACCCATAAGATTAATCTATATATGCACTAGCTGGAGAAAGCACAAGGAAAGGTATCCAATTAAGTACAACATTTTATGCATGTGTTGAAAGGGTTCACCATTTTTTGGACACAAATTTACAAAATTCACAAAACTTGACCCATGTCAAAATAGATTATTTCTTACATTCATTTCTCAAAATATTACAACCAAACACATTCACTTATTAATGACAAAATTAGGCTTATTAATTTTATTAACATGGAGGAATAAACACACAATACACTATCTAATTTCTTCATAGACTTATACCTTCAATATGGAAATATAACACCTCTTCCAAATATCAAAAAACATGAAAATCTAACATACTTGATCTCTATCCAATCTTAAGTAGAAGATCACCAAAAAGTGCCTTTTTATGATTTAGGTGGGGAATGGTCTATCCATGCATCTATCCCATTTGAATCTTTACATTCCATGGCATTCTAGACCAAAATGAATCAAGATGAATTCCAAGAGTCATAATATGGCGTTACACAACTACAATAGACCTGAATGAGTGTTTTTGGAACATTGAAATTCATATTAAATGTACTTTATGATTTTTCCCAAACTAATCTCTTGAAAATATCTAAAAATCTTTCAAAACATCTATAAATGACCTCTAGGCTGAAACATGCACTTCCCAAAGCTACATAACACTAAGAAAATGTTTCTGACAAAAGATAATGCCTCCAACAAAATACAATACTGCTTACCAAAGCTAATGTCCTCAACCAAAGACAATGATGCCAACCAAATACAATACCACCTACCAAAAAGAATGTTTTTTTTTAATCAAAGATAGTGTCATTAAACAAAGATAATGCCTTTAAACAAAGACAGTCCTGCCAAACTAGAAAATAAAAAAAAAAGTAATATAAGTAGGGATAGTTTTAGAATCTATTTATATCCAATTGGTTATAATCAGATTTTTTCCATTTTAAAAATGGATATTTCGATGAAAATGTACATTAGTCAAATAAATGAAATTTTATACAATTTTATATATTTATGCTTCTAATCACCTTATAAATTATGCTTAAACCTATTTGAGGACATATTTTCACCATAATTACTATGCATGTGTAGTTTTGATTCAACCAAAAAATTTAGGAGGTGTTTATTAGTTATTTATAATTACCAATTATAGATGTATAGTGAAAGTGTTGTTTTTGTGTGTGTGTACATGTTTTTCTCTCTGTGTGTGTGTGTGTGTGTGTGTGTGTGTGTGTGTGTGTGTGTGTGTGTGTGTGTGTGTGTGTGTGTGTGTGTGTGTGTGTGTGTGTGTGGTGGGGGAGGGGCACAGGAAGAGGGGGGTAGGGCCATGGGGGGTTGGGTATGTGTCTGTGTGCACATTCATGTATATGTACTTGTTTCCTTGGTCTACCTTAGTTTTCTATTACAATGCTTTAAGTTATGTTTTCTTTGCCCAACCCACCTTATTTTACTAAACTAAAATGTTTATAGTGTGTTGTGCATCAAAACATGGTGGACCATTATAGATAATTATTTTAGGCAAACCCACCACACTTTTTAAGTTCTTTTCATTTTTTAAACATGATAAGGAAACATAGATCACTTTCATTAAAATATTAATTACACAACATTTCCATAGTAGGGTTTGATCCTTTGTGGGGATTTTTTCTCCTTTTTATATGGCTTAAAATTTTTATGGAATTCATATTATCCATCATGAGTAAATTACAAAACTATAAAACCATTAGTTATCTTAAAATTCCCTTCCCATTAAATCATTAGTTATTCAAACATACTCATTTTGTGCATTGATCACTAAAAAATAATAATATGGCATTCTTAATGGAGGTAACAATAAAAAAAATAGTTATATTCTCATTCATACAGTATGTAAATGAGTTTTGTGTGGAAGAGACATTTTGTTTCACCAAAAGGGATGTATTTTTTTATTTACAAAGTTAACTTTTGTAAAGTAAAAGAATGAAAATTAGTAGTCATACCTGATGGTCATTTATTCATATCACCTTTTATACACAAATCAATAAAAAATAAGATATTATTTTGTCAAATGTAATGGTATAATATGAGGTTGTGTATTCCTTCATATCATAATGCTATGCCCAAAGAGGAGACATTACATTTAAAAGTGATGTAGAGCAATAGTGAAGTGGTGGGGAAGGGAAAGGCCATAAGAGCATGAGAGTTGTGATTTAAATCAAGGTGACTTGGGTGGTGATGGTGAGGGGCCATACTAAGGGATTTTAGGTGGGTATGTTATATCTCTTGTGCAATTATTTATTAGAATGGATATATTTTTTTTTTTTTTACTTAGACTGGAGGTATCGGTACTGCACTGCTCCTTCGAGGGAAACATTTACAGTATGGACCCCCTAATCCTCCAGTGCCCCCCAATAAACTTTTTAACGTGACCGGAGACGAGGGGAAAGTAGCAAGCCATCTAGTACCACGGGAGCGGGGGGTCTTGAACATCTGACCCGCAGAGCACGATGGAAATACCTAACCATTTGAGCTATCACCCCCGCCCATTAGAATGGATATATTAAACAATAATAAATACCATAATATTATAGTACAATATTAAAGATTTATATTAGATTACAATATTAATATAATATATAGAAGACACAATGTAAATTTCCATTTTGGTAAAGCTTAGTTTATTAAAGTAAATGACTATAAGTCAGTACTCATACCTCACCTGAAACTAATGACTCTCGACACCATATGAATTTTTCTTCACATAGTGGTAAGAAACAATAATCATATATTTCTAATGGAAGTGATGGTATAGAATGTGATTGTGTATTATTTCTTATAATATCATAATGAGGTGGGTGGAGAGGAGACAACTTATTTCATGATGACCATGAGTAATGGTAAAGTGGCGTGAAAGGGATAAACAATACAAAACCATCAAGTGGTGAAGGTGAGCTAAATAGTGATGGTGAGGAGGAATTATAGGGTATTTCATATAACATCATGTATAATAAAATCCAAATAATACACCAAACTTAGATTTAGTGCATCTATTGAATTTACATGACTTATGCACATTGTAAAGGGGTGTGTAGTTTACAATGTGGTAACATATTTAGTTGGTTGTTTTTTATTATTAAGGGGATAAAGAAACATGAGTTTTATTTTTAATGTGATGGGGCTCCATGTTTGATGAGTGGATCGAATCTACATTAAAATATTGTTTATGTGGGGACAAGACATTGAGGCACTAGATTTTATATTGTAGCTTATGTTAATCCATTCTATAAATATTTTAACATCCAGAGTTATAAATTAGGCTTAAAAGCATACAGAAACACCAAATTTGGATCCATGGAAAAAAAGGCCAAAAGTCATAAAGAACATGCAAGTGTTGAAGGATTTAAACATGCATTTGGTGATGATGATATGTGGTAATTAAAGAATTAAAGAGTTGTTCTAAAATGTTAATGATAATAACACCAGATCATTGTTGCATTAGTGACTTGGTTTCTCATTATGTTATAGTTGTTTTGAATTTAATTTTTAGAATAGTTATATAATAAATATAATAATATTATGATATAATATTACAATTTAATATTATAATATTATACATTAATATTATATTATATTATTAATATAATATATAACATATAATATGTAACTTTGCATTTTGGTAAAACATAGTTTAGTAAAGCAAAATGTTTTAAACCATCAATCATACCTTATTTAAAACCCATTAACACTAGCCCCATATCACCTTTTGTGTGATCATCACATAGCAGTAGGTAATAAAAATCATATATTTATGATGGAGGTGATTATATAAAATGAGATTTTATATTCCTTCATATAGTGTCATAATGAGCTATGAGAGGAAGAGATGTTTTGTTTCAAAAGGAACTTGAGAAACGGTGAAGTATTGGGAAGTGGTTAGGCAATAAAAAACATGCAAGTAGTGAAATATTTCAAGGTTAGTTAATTGGTAACGGTGAGGGGAAATGAAATGTTATTTTAATGTGATATCATGCACCACAAAGCCCCATATCATACACTAGTAGGGTAGTTGTTGGATTTACATGACTTACACACATTGAAAATGGACTATATCTTACAATGTGGAAACATCTTTGATTAGTTATTTTCTATTATCAAGGGGAAAGGGATGGCATGAGAACTAATTTGATTGTGATAGGGATCCACATTAAATGAGTGGTTCAAATATACATTACATATTTTTTATGAAGGACAATACATTGAAGTATTAGACTCTGTCTTATGGATTATGTTCATCCATAATGGAGATATATTAACATCTAGAGAAATTAAATTAGGCTTAACAACATAAAATAACACCAAAGTAGGAACCTTAGAAGAAAAGGTGAGGCGATAAAGAACATGTAAGTGTTTAAATATTTCAACATATGTTGGGTAGTGATGGTGAGTGGGAATGAAATATTTTAAGTTTTATTTTAAATTATGAATTAAAACATCACCAAAGTATTAATTCATTAGTGACTTGGTTACTCATTACATTATATCTCTTATAAATTTGTTTTTAGAAATATGTATTAAATAATAATAAATATTATAATATTATAATATCAAAATATAATGGTAAAATATAATAGAATATACAAATATCTAGAGAGTATTATGTGGATCTAAATTATTTTATTCTATTTTAAAGTAAATTGATAAAACCTTTAAATACAATTATATTATAATATATATGTAACCATTACTTTATAATAAATAAACAATAAATCCAAAATATAAAAATAATAAATAAATATTTGTTTCAAAGAACATCAAATTAATTTTAAAATACTACTATCATTGTTTCATGGTAAGAGATAACTAATCCTACAATTAAGATTTGAGATATGCACATTTAATGACATTTAACTTCCCTAAGAAGTTACCTATTTTTTAGGTTTTCTGAGATGAGCTCGAACGTAACTCGAGTCACGGTATGTGTACAATTGAGTTTGTGTTAGAGTATTTTGGGAGTGACATAAATATTTAATGGGAGCAAAATATATGGTTAAGCCCTATAAAAATATTGATAGGACTTGATTTCATATAAGTTTAAAGGGCTTGAAACATGGTTTGAGGATATTTGAGGTGATAGTCTAGTTGTGATTTGTTCTTGTCTCAAGTATGTACATATAAAAATATGTTATTGTTTCAAGTAGATGCAACCAATCATATTTTATTTTTAACCTAAAATGTTTATTAGATTTCCATTAGATATTATTATTTAGTAGAAAATAATCCCATTTTTATTTAGTCAACATAGAGGTTTTTAATGGTGAAAAATGGATAAATCACTTTCCTCTCTAATAGAGTATTTGTACATAATTAGTGTCAATTTAATAGAAAATAATGTTTATGCATATAATAAAGCAAGTGAAGAGGTTTTTTTTATCATATTTTTCACTTGCCCATTTTGGGTACCGTTTAAGGTGAACTACAATCTCATGGGAAGTTAATTTGTTTAAATAAATATTGAACATGGTTTCTAGAATGAAAGAAAAAAGGGGTTTTCAATGCAAAAGTAAATCACATCATAGAAAAATTTATCAATTGTCTATGAGATGACAGGGTCACTTCATCTTACCCACAAAAAGTGGAGTAGAATACACATTATACTAATTTTTAGCATAAGAATATATAAAGCCCTAAATATTGAGGCAAATGCCCATAAATTAAGAGCAATATAAGCATGATAAAAAATTTCATAGAAGGCCCAACTCTTAATATGAATTAGTTTAACATAAAATGGAAAATAAATAGGATAATATTAGCATATTTGGTTATATACATACATATATATATATATATATATATATATATATATATATATATATATATATATATATATATATATATATATATATATATATATATATATATATATATATATATATATATATATATATATATATATATATATATATATATATATATATATATATATATATATATGGTAAATTTCACTATGTCTTAAGAACACATATAAGGGGATTTGAATAATGAATCAGAAAGGCATATAAAAAAAAATTGTTTGCAAAAGAATTAATTAAATTTTAATTTTGAAAAGTATTGTTGTGAATAACACCCACTCATAGCCATAATAAAGGAAAATAAGGTGGTAGAGAATATTCCTAATGCAAAGTAATTTTACAAAGGAGTTTGTATTATGAACAAAAGAAAGGACTATGTGGAAAAAATGACATATATAATTCTAAACTTCATGAATATAAAAGAGAATTATGTGGAAAAAATGACTTTTATAGCTATAAAATCTATAAATTTTCAAGAAATTACTAGGCTTCAAATAATTGATTCCTAAGCTAGCATAGCAGAGATAACCAAGTTGGATTTGAGATTGTATGCAAACCATTTGGAAGAGTTCAGAGATGAAGCTTGAATTCTATAGACATGAGCAAGTAGAGACCAACAAAAGACATCCAAAAATAAGGAAATAAATAAAGGAGACTTTTAAGTAATGATAACATAACGAGGACTCAATAAAGTCAAGATAAATATTAAAATGATTAATGTTTAAGAAGGTTTGAGGGGAAAGGCAAAAAAAAAGTGGGAATCCAATGATTTATAGAAATGAACATAAAAGCATGTGAATATGGTATTAACAAAATTAAAAATAACATTGACACAAATTATTTCCTAAACATTGCTTATTATTATTATTATTATTATTATTATTATTATTATTATTATTATTATTATTATTATTATTATTGTTGTTGTTGTTGTTGTTGTTGTTGTTGTTATTATTATTATTATTATTATTATTTTTTTTGTTGTTGTTGTTGTTGTTGTTGTTGTTGTTGTTGTTGTTGTTGTTGTTGTTGTTATTATTATTATTATTATTGTTATTATTATTATTATTATTATTGTTATTATTATTATTATTATTATTGTTGTTGTTGTTGTTGTTGTTGTTGTTGTTATTATTATTATTATTATTATTATTATTACACTACCTACAAGATATACTAAATAATAACATCTTCACATGATTTATTTTATGACTAAACAAGATACCCTTGGATACATATAATGTTTTGAATCATTAAAATATCCTAATCCTAGATAAATCTAGGATCCTAGAAGGGGTCTATGGATATGCATGAATGTGTCTTATATATAAGATCCAATAGACTAGATATATATATGCATGGATGCATATTGTATCGAATTTATAGCATGGGCTAGATACATGTTGCATCAATGTGTATCCATGTACAACCTATTAGATATTATATACAATATTCATCTACGCATATCTACATGTTCATCCTATATCTAAATGCAACTTGAATCCATCCTATTATAGGTTGGATACAAGATCCATCCATGCATTTATATAGGTCTAGCCTATTAGATCCTAGCTACAAGATGCATATGTGTATATCCAAAAGTCACCTATAGGATCATAGATGTATTTAGGATTTATGATGATCTAATTCCAATATTTTATAGATGATCTAATACATTAAATATATCAAAGGGTATCTTATAGGTAATATGATTTTTTATTCTTATTTTCAATCTCACTTTATGAGAAGTCAAATATGAACTTCAAAAAGAAAAGAAAATTAAAATAAGGTATAGGGGAAACCTTAAAAGTAACTTTAAGTATCCATACTAGTACTATGATTGGATACCATAATGTTTTAATACCAACAACTTGTCAATCTACCACAACCCTTTGGTCCTTTAGGGGTTTACTGTTTAGTAAGTCTTATGTAGTGAGTTTAAATACTTATATGAGATCATTATGAAGATTTCTGAATCCTCATTTGACAAACCAATTTAAAAATATCTTGATCATTAGTTTGATCCCATCCTATTAGTTTGTGTTCCATGTATAGAGCTATGAACGAAAGGTGATAAATTACCAAAGATGGTCCTTAAGATTCATGTTATCAAATAGTCTCAAAATCACTATTATTTTACAACCATAAAATTAATGATCGAAGGTGCAATAAAATAGTCACTAAAAATTAGGTTAAGACCTATGGGATTTATGTTGGCACCTATTTGTTTGTTTTAGAGTAAAGTTATCATTTAGTTCATGTTTTAATTTATATGTTTTAAAATTGTTTAGAATTGTTTTTAAATATGTATTTTTAATTTAATTATAATATTTTCATTTTCTTGGCATTAATGAAGTTAAAATGCATAGAGAATGGAAATTTTACAACAAAACTATGGCTATGATATTATTTTCAAATGGATATACATATATATATATATATATATATATATATATATATATATATATATATATATATATATATATATATATATATATATATATAATCAATGTGTTGGTATCATTATTATTATTCAAGTGGTAACTCACAAAATATCCATTTACATTATGATAGAGAGTCACTCCAAAAGCTAATTTAATAAGTATATAATAATTATCACCTATATTTGCATCCTTGAAGAGGGCAGTGTGCATTGTAAATTCATATGGTAAGGTTTGTATTGAAAGTTACTTTTTATCAAAAATGTATACTCCTAGTTTGAGTTCTAGGAAACAAACAAGGGTTTCATTGAAGATAAATACCTTATTGTCATATTTTAAAAATATCAACAAGAACCTTTAACAAGAAATATTAATTTAAAAGATCAACCAGAACCCAAATTTCTTTTTCATGATCAATATCATGTTTAACAGGGTTCTAATCACTTTTAGGCATTAGATACAAGTGATAATATGAATGATCATGGCATATCAGCTTTAAGACAATATGGTACATAAAGTATTGATAATTTAATTTCCTGAGTAGTTCATGAAATTCATAACTACTCTAAAAAGAGTAAGTCACACAATTGAAAATTTTTAAATATTTTTAAATTTGATTGGATTTGGAAATATACTTTCATTGAACCTATTTTGAATGAATATACTAATGAGATATCAAAAGAGTGCAGGTGCAATATATGTATTTGGAAACTAGGGAGGGAAAACACTTGAAACTAAAACTAAATACCATAAATAAGTAAGTAGGGAAGTGGATTAAAACAAAACTATAAAGGGAGAGGATAAATTAGTTATATGATGTATAGAAAAATAGGAGTCTATTCATGTAAGGTATATAAGTGAATATATCTATAAAAATAGTAAAAACATAATGCAAGTGGAAGAACCATTGCAGCTTTATTTTAAAAAAATATGTGAATCATCCAAATATCAATGATTTTATAAATTTACTTATATTTTACATTATAAACAAAGGTTAATCAATGACTAGTTATCTAGGATATAAGGATATGCTATAATTTATTAGCATCATTAAATTTACAATACTCATCGATTAGCTACTAGTGGTTGGGAATAGGATAACTGTCTTTCTCAAGTATAAACCAAGGATCTTCAATAAAAAATAAATAATTAAAGATAAATAACACTATCACTTGATGAAGTGGAATCCATTAATAATGCATATTGGGTGTGTATACATGTTTACACTATTGTGAACGATGTTCATCAACATTAGTTTCTTTCCATTCATAAAATGAAAGAAAATTTAACTTCTCAAAACATTTTAAAATTGGTCAAGAATAATTTGAAATAAGTTTGTGGCATGGATAATTTATTAATTACAAAAAATATTTTTTGTGTAGGGGGGGATGGATCATTGGTTATGCAAGTCAGAGAAGTATTATTTATGTAAGGATAATAGAAATATTACTAAATATCGATTGAAACATTGAAATAAATGAATACAAAATAATATCATCAGCTTGAAAAGATCAAGCCATAATGTTCAAACAAATATTCTAAAGTGGAAAATTGAATATAACAAAGAAAAATCCATATGATTTTATAATAAGGTTTGTCACAAAAAAATTTCACAATTACAACTTTAAGAAGTAAGATTAATTTGAGAAGAAGAGAGAGAGATCATGTTTCTAGCAAGGAAATGAGAAGAGAAAATCACTTTTGTAGAGAAATAAGAAATAATGGGATTTACAAAGAATCCCATGATTACCTTACAAATCTCCTTTGGTATGTGTCACATGTGGCCTATTCCCTTAGAGAGTGGAGGGAAGTGTGTCCCAAGTGGGAGGAGTTACTTGTGAAAGTAATTCTTAAATCCTTATGGGGAACAAAGAGGTGAGTGATACCTCCCAAAATCCATATTTGTCTAAATATATAATTAACAATAATTTGAATTTCACACACACCTTAAGACTAGGGATAAGCATATAAACCTATTGGAAGGACCCAAATAAAGTTATTTCGCCAACACTCCTTCTTAAGGTTAATTTGGTGTTACCAAAGTAGAAAAAACTTTTTACAAATAAAGAATGGATTTAAAATTACATATTACCCCTCCTTAATATAAACTTCCTTCAAGAGGATTTACAGTAGTTTAGAGAAGAAATAAAATAAGGTGCCATCAAAATTTACAAGGATGAAAGTGTGATGACCAAGAATATCCAAGAATCATCTTTAGATAATGTGGTCAATCTATAATGTAACAATGATAAAAGAAAAAAAGTAATGATACACAAACTTGAAGAATAAAAAATCTACCATGAATATTTCAAGTTAAGTAACCATTATGCTAGAATACAATCTACATACATAATGTAATAAAAATACATGTACAAGTAGGAAAATTTGAGAAAAGACAACTTCAATTAGAAAGTGCATAAACTTGCATCAAAATAATTTAGTCAAAATCTTAAAATAAAATATAATGAATTAAATATATTCACATAATTAAATGGATACAAAGAAAATGTGTCACTTAAAAAAGATAATTTTGCACGAAGTATTATAAAAATTAGTGCAAGAAAACGTATCAAAGTCTCTATAAGATTTATTAGTTTTAAAAATCCAAACATTTTTATCTTTACAGGTAGAATATTTATTATTTTGCTAATAATTCAATTTATTATGCGTGGATTTATCACAAGATTTACATATATGTAATTTTCAACAATTACGTATACAATACCCATTTTTTCTACAATACGCACAAGGTTTTACAGTCTTAACTAAAACATGTGAATTAGAAGTACTATAATCAAAATAATTTAAATTATAAGTCCTTTGATGATAAGGAAAATAAGATTATGAATTTACATTAGAAGCATAAAAATCATTAAAATTAATACTTTTACAAGTTGCATAAGAAGTAGGGAAAATAGGTTTGAGAATACCATCTTCGCACTTACCAAGTTCACCACCTGAATAGTCCATACAATGCATCATTTTAAATTTGGGGTTGATAAAAGAAGTGTTTAAAGTTATATTAGGTGTTTTAAAAGAGTAAGAAGGTTCACCATAATTATCACCATAATTATAACTATGAACATGCACAAAATATGTAATTTTTTCATTTACAACATCAAAAGAACATTACATTTTCTCTACATGTGCATTAAAAGACCTTTTCAAAGCAATAATTTTGTCATTTTGAGATTGAATTTCATGTTTAAGAAGAGCCATCTCATCATTTTTTATGAAAAGAGTTTTCATAGTTTTCTTAAAAGCCAAATTAATAGATAATTTAAATTCCATTAATGCAATGAGAAGCAAATATGTAAGTGTTATAAATTTCATCAAAATTGCATTAAAATCAATAGAAAAATGATAGTGTACTTATACAATAAAGTTTTTGACACATATGGTTTAACCAAATTGTTAATGAAATTACCATGTTTTTTAGTTTAAAAGAAAAGATATCAAATGAATCAATGAACTTGTAAATTTATGTCCACACCAAAAATCCAAATAGAAAAGCTTTAAAAAACAAATATTATGATTTAAATCATTTTAAAATATTTGATATCATTACAAAAATTTGTTTCGATTTATGTTTCAATAAAATGAATTTAGTAGTTTGATTAAAAATTTGCATGTAAGACAAAAAAAAAATGAAAGAGGATTTTTGTTTTTTGTTTTTGAATTTTAATAAGAATATTTTAACAAACACAATGTCATATACATGAATAATAAAAACCTTTCACTTTCCCTTTTTAGCCCTTATAGCTTAACAAGAAAATTCCACATGAGTTTAATTCATGAACATAACATTTTAAATGAAGATTCCAATTTCCACATGGAAAATAATAAAATTTATTGGATGAATATTTCTTATCGCTTTTTCATTCTTGAACAAAAAGATAACAAATTTCAACTAAAAAGCCAAATTAACATTCAAAAGGCATAACATGTATGATAGAAATGAAATAGACAATCGTTTATAATCAAAATGCTTAGAAGTTAGTAGATAAATTATGTAAACCACTCATGAGTATTAAATGACAAGCGTCAGATAGAGGGTAAATCCATAGCTGACAACTAGAAACAATAATGAGGTGAAATAAGTGTTCAAAAGGAAGACAAACAATAATGAGGTGGAACTTGAGTGGGATATATATAATGTGAAACAATATTAGGGCAAAAATCATCATCAACAACAATAACAATAACATGAAAAATGGGTTTATTAGGATATGGTAGGTCAAATTATAAAAAAATATCAAGTGGATGTGTTTCAAATTTAGTAAAATTACATTATGGACTAAGAACATGGAAATGAATGTCTAACATTATTTTTTGATGTTGAATTCCATTTGGTTTCTTTTTTATATAGCATATTATGGAATATGTTTTGTGAATCTAATAGTGAATATAATACTTCTAATTCATTAGTTTCATATTTGATTCATAAATTAATAAAAATGAGGTGTGTACAAAATGCATATTAGGTGCAACAATAATAGTATCAAAATGTTCAATAATATGTCAAGAAGGTGAAAATAAATCATGCAAGTGATGACTAATAATCAAATATGCAGCATGAACAAAAGGAGAAGGTGGTTAAAGTGTATAATTCTCAAGGAACATGTCTTTATAAATAATGGAAAGATAAAAAAACAAATAATAGGAGGAACCAAATATGCCAAAGGTTCCTCATAGATATCATCATTAATAATTACATACTTACAAAGAGGAGAAGATGGTGGAAGAACATCAACAATTCCATCAACAAAAAAATCCTTAGGAAGAGAGGAAGGAGAAGAAAGATATATAGTTAGATGTGAAGTGACATCCCCAAACAATGCTGAAATAACATGTTGAGCTTCCTTAGGTGACGTGGTATGTATAATGGGACATTAAATGATGTTTTAAAGATGGAGGAAAATGAAACAAAGAGTCTCATATTCTCAATATGCAATTTGCACAATACATTTATCATCAACGAAGTATGAAAAGTTGACAAGCACATCTCTCTATTACTATTTTTTGTGAATATGCATATGCATTTTAGTTTTTCATGTATTGTAGGTTAAAGAGATAAAGGGTTCAAACATACTAGATTTCATACCTAGAGACAAGAAAAATAATAATGGTGAAAAATAGCCAAATTATAACAAATTTGATCTCCTAGAATAGATGTCAGTTACCATAAAAAATACATCTATGAGTACAAACAATGGCATCAGGATTACAATTCACACTCAAAATGAGACATCAGACTCCATTGAAAATGTGTCTATTAATTTGAAAACTATGATGATAAGTAAAATAGTGTAGGCACAGAAGATATAAATACAATAAAAATGACCTTCAAGAAAGAAGGTAAGATAAAGAAACATGTTTATGATACCTTTGAGAGATTCTGACCTCCCCCTAGACCAGACCTCACAATATATATTTATTAAGCAATATAGAAGGTATTTTAATGATAAAAAAGTTATTTATGTTTTAAATAAAAAACTTAATTTATTTTAAAAAATAATAAGATTCAAACCATTAAAGGATGTATAGCTAGGTTTATGGTTGTATCAAAACCAAATCAATGTCAATGAAGCCCAAAATAAACATCATTTAGTTGGTGAGAGGGAGGTAAAAAAAATTAAAAGACCCATGAAAGATGATGGACCAATTGTGGGAGTTGGTTTGTATGGGTCATGAACTAAAGGTAAGGTAGGATCCTAATTATGTCTAGTTGAGGGTGGAACGATAAATCATTCCACGTCTCTTAATCATAACCAATCAACCCAAAGCTTGATTTTGATATAATCCACATTACATAATCAATTAATGTTAAGTCAATGTCATATCACCTACATATAATATTATCCTATATTTAAATATCTTGTCAGAAACACATGTAAGGTCTAGTCATACTATTTACACTACATGGGTCTGGCCAAGTAAATGCATTCTCCATTTTAAATGAATTTAAGGGAAGTACAAAGCAAGACACAGTTAAATAGGAAATACATACCTAGTTATTACGTAACATAGCATTAATTTAAGCACCAACATCAAAATGGTAGGTCATTGAATCCTAACAATAGACATTCAACTTATATAAGGGTACTATTGGTAAGAAAATCAGACCCAGGGAAGAGCCTATTCACCAAAAAAAGTTCAAACATAATATTTTTGGTTGCTTGATGATAGAGTTTAAATGTCCAACATAGAAAAATAAACATGAGTAATTCAATAAATATAACAAGTTTACAATAAATCCATGTGAATGTAGAACTTTTAGATAAATAGTCTTCAACAAAGCAACTGGTGTCAAAAGTTAAGAAATCAAAAAAAATTATGAAATAAAAATGATAATAAATATTCATGATGGAAATATGATGTGTGGCTAAACATTTTCAATGGTCTTAATGTTACAATAGGATATTTATTTTCATTTTATTTTTTTATTTCAATTATTCCTACATTTGAGCTAATTTCTTTAGGTGTACATAGACATAGGGATTTACTCTTGTTCATTATCATTGGTTACTGGATGTTATTCTTTGATTGGTCATTTTAGACATAGGAGGTACATACATATTCTATGATTTTTATTACTATCCATGAAAGAGTTACATATTAATCACCTATTTATACATATTTTTGTTATCTAGTCTACATGGATTGTGTTGAATGATTTATATAAACATTTTATGCAATATTCTCATTTCTAGTTTTTCTCACAATAATGTTTACACTTTTACGTATAATTTTTTTTATTTAATTGAATCAAATATTGTTGGTAATGATCTAACATGGTGTTAGAGTGCCAATCTAGTTTATTTATTATTTGGATTTGTATTAACTATTAGTTTTTTTAAAATCTTGATATTGTTGTATTTGGCTTATTTGCCCAAAAAACCATAATTTTCTTCATTTCTTCTTTAGTGTATAAGTTATGTTCTATAGTTGTGTTATTATTCAAATATATTGATCATCATTCTAATATGAAGACAAAATAAGTAGGCTCTTTTGATGGATCTATGGAGCTAGCCTCACCATTCCACAAAAGCTTGAAGTCACTCTTACTCTGTCTCTTCTTATAGAAGGTGGTTTTTGAAAACCACTTGATGTTTTTTTATGATGAGGGAACAAGAAGCATTTCAGTGTAACAATGGTGTAGTGTTACAACTTCCATAATTTACATATGGATATCCATAATAATTTATTCATTTTCTAGTTTATCATCCCATAGACTCCTTCAGAGCCACACTAAACATATACATTAGTATTGACCTTGCAATTCTTAAGTCAATCCCAAGCTCCTTTCTTTACCTATAGATCCACCTATAGCTATTTGTTAACCCACATGTAGTCCATTCACATCCTTGAAAGCTTCCTTTTGCTACCACAACCTACACATTTTCTCATATCTAACCATTACCTTATCTTAATTTCAACAATAATGTTCAACTTTCATGGGTGGTATAACTCTCCTTCAACCCTAGCATTGTATGTTTATTGATAAAATTTTATGTTTGCTAATTTGAGATTTATGTAGAAAATTTTATTCCAAGAAATACCATCATTATTCATGTTTAAAATGTGGTCAAAAGACTTATCACTCTCCCAATCACATCATAATCTAAATTTACACCATGTGGGGAGAGGGCATCCATCATAGGGCTTAGCCCCTAGTCATATGGGTGTTTAAACCTTAGTCATAGCTAAAAAGAGGGATTAATTATTTTACAAACCAACCTCTTATTTTTTTTCAAGGGAACCTAATTTTTGGTTGATATTTTTTATTAGAAAAGTGAGTTAAAATTTTTAGTGTAAATTTTAATTAAAATAGACTATTTAAATAAAAAATGAAATTCACTATAACTTTTGATCGGTAACTGGAAATAGAGTATTGTTTACTTCAAAAGTGTATGGTGTTTCATGCTTGTTCCTTTGAAATGGTTTATTTTTTTAAATACACTAAATTTATAAATTTCCAAATTTGGGGGGTCTACAAATTTTTGGATCATGGGGGATGTTATGGTGCGTGTTCTTATTATTGCACATTCAGCTTTACAATTTATTTTCTTGAATCATGGACTCTTGGTAATTTTTACTTGTTACTATATTAAATGAGGTCCAAATAAAATAAGGAAACTAAACCCATAGTAGATGGAGATGAAAATAAATGATTTAATAGATGTGATCAAGCACATGGTTGTCCTAGTTTGTCTATTTCTCTTGATTTATATTTTCACATTAAATATTTGAATATGTTAAAATACATAAGGATGTATATAATAAATTGGAAAATGTTTTTGGAATCACAATGTCCTAAGGGGTCATGAACTAGAGAATGAACTCATCCATTTGAGCATAGGTGACTTTGACACACTCCAAAATTTCTTCACTAAACTTAACTATTTAAGTTTATAGTTAAGAAACTATAGAATAGATAAGAAAGATAGTCAAATTGTTTTGTCCATTCTATAAAAATATGGTCTAGATTAGTCTATGTTTGTATCTACTTTCCATGCCAAAAAATGTGCTCTTAGAACCATAGGGAAGATATCTCATTTAGATACATGTATTTCCAACTTGGCTTTGGATCAATATAAGTTGATACAAATGCACATAATAAAGTAATCAAAACATCAAGTCACATTTTATGGGAATGAGAAAGATAAGGATTCAAAAAAAAAGAGAATAAGTAGAATATAAATGATCAAAAAAGGATTAGAAACCTCTCACCTCCAAATGAATCAATGAAACCTCATATTATTGTGTTAAGCGTAAAAATGAGAGGACCAAATCTAGGTATTGAACATGTGGCATGATGAAATAAATTTTTTTAATAAACAAATTGACCAGCTAAAAATACTTTTTATGAAGAACAACATATGTTTTCCTAAGTCTATCAAACTATCTTTACCAACCCTATAATCCTCCAACATAAATGACAATGGTAAAGAAAAGTCAAAATAAAAATGTGAGAAGAAAGTGAAAGGCAGGGACCTATTTGTAGTTGTACCTCTAACTTCTAGGTGAGTTATTTACTCTAGTGTATCACATCACATCACATGGACTATTCATATATTAAGTTTACTTCTTAGGGACCATGTGACATGTCTATTATTTATATGGGTGATGATAATTCTACACAAGTTTTTGGGAGAGGGTCTGTTGATGTGAGTGAAAGAATATTCAACAATGATCTGAGTAGACCTTTCAACTAAGCACATGTTAATTTACCATATTACTCATGTTGGTCCAAGTATGTGAATTAAGTTCACTCTAGATTCAATGTTTGTCAAAGAATGTATTAGGATTGCTTGATCATTAAAATTGACATGTATACCTTCTAGCACTTTGTCCTTGGTTCTCTTTTAGATTCATCTTCACCACAATCACCTAGAGTTGATGAAATTTCTAATACTTAGCTTATATTTAATATTGAGGACTCTTCTTATATCATAGATGACTAAATTAGTTAGGGGTACACATCTCTACCATTTCCTTATCACCTTCTAGATATTGAGGGGTTATTTATTGATTCACCTACTAATAGTTGACTTTAAACATTACATGGATTAGGTACATTGATTCATGACTCAAAAAATATAAAGTACTCCACTGCATACTTACACGGCATTCCAAATGCTTTCTTTGGCTCTACTTTTAATGCACCATCATTTCATGGAGTAGTTGGCCCATGTAATATGTATGAGGAGAATAGTTTCTTGTGTAGGTACCAAAAATTTGTTGAAGATCCATAATGAACTTGGTGGACACATTTACTATTCTAGGGTAATCCATTATTCATTGCATATACTTTTAATTTTTAGTAACTACAAAGGGCTCCTATATAGGATTCAA
The DNA here is from genome assembly GCA_037957365.1 of Torreya grandis. NCBI lineage: Eukaryota > Viridiplantae > Streptophyta > Pinopsida > Cupressales > Taxaceae > Torreya > Torreya grandis. The sequence goes on from JARHVA010005701.1 coordinate 605,208, forward strand.
GATGGTTGTAAGCCATTGTAGATTTTAGTGGTAATTTTTAGTCCTCTCTCTCTCTCTCTATTTTGGAAGGGGGGTTTCCTATGGGTTTTCTCAAATTTTTTTAAATTTATGAGATTTTATTTGTGTATGGTTACTTCACTAGGCATTGTTATCTAGACCTATTTGTTCAGCAAACCTAATTTGTGCTTATGGGGTAAGGGGGGGGAGGGGTAGGGTACAGAGGTGTATTATTGTAGGATATTTAGTTTCATTACATTATGTTATTTATACCATTCGTACACACATGGATTATTTTTACCCCTGATTTAGCTTGTTCTGGTTTACTTTGACATAGAGAATTACTCTTATTAATTATCATTGGTTAGTGGTTGTTACTCTTTGATTCATCATTTTAGACTTATAAGTTGCATTCCTATTCTAGGAATTTTGTTATTATTCATTGAAGATTACACATTACTATGATATTTTTGCATATTTTGGTGAGTTATTATACATTGAGCATGTTCAATTATTTATTTAAGTATTTTCTGTAATATTCTCACTTCCATTTTTTCTCATAACAATGTTAATGATTTTGCTTAAAAATGTATGTATTTAATTGAAATAGAGATCCTGGATAATTATTTCACACTGAAGGCATTGGTCCATATGTATGTGTTAGTTATTATGTTGTTGATGTATATTAAAGTAGTCAACAGCCTATGATGAAAACCCAAATTGGTATAAATGGATCGAAGTTGATACGTACTCCTGAAAGATGAAATGGAATTTTGTGAGTGGGCTCAATAGGGTCTACAATATAAAGAAAGATATAACCAGTAATAGCCCTCAAGAAACATGTTTATGATAAAATTCAATAATATGAAAGTAGTCATAGAATTGAAGCACTACTAAAACATTTATTTACCCACATAGCATATTAATAATAATCTTCTTTTCTACCAAAAAATAAGCCACGAACAAAATAACACAACTAAATAGAAATTTACGTTACTAAAGACTAAAAATGGTACTAATAATATGGAATAAAATAAAAATATCTAAAATATAATAGTTATGAAATCTGAGTTAACTTTCTAGGTCATATAAATTTATATTACTAGAGACTCGAAGCTAAAATAGAAATACTAAATCATAAAACATTTATCATAATGAAAATACACTAATGTTTATCTCCAACGCTTCAATGAGATGTATTAAAGGATTAAGGACATATCAATTTTGGAAGACTAAAAAATAGAAACCAAACTAAGTCACACCTTTACATGCAATCAACATGTCCATGGAGTCTATTTCCATAATTATCTTATGAATGTCAACTAAGTTAATATTAAATTCCAAACACAAATCCTTAAGATTGAAGTTCAACATTGGTGAGTTGTTTATTATAACAAGACATGGATTATTATAAGTCAACATAAGATGAAAATATTGAAAAATAATGTTGTAGCTAAGGGGAGCCACACATGACATCATCAGTTGTAGAGTTCACTATGTGGAGATAGGATATAAAATGGGTAAGGAGATGTTGGATCATTCCCAGGTGGGTTCCACTTTCCATGAATATTTAATGTTGAACAAGGTAACAATGCCAATATAATTTGTTTTAGTGGATAGAAATCAACTGTGGTATCAATTCAATGCATATGTAATGGAGTTTCAAGCCACTCAATAAAATACTCCACCAATAAAATCAATAAAAAATTATATATCTACATGTAATACAAACATATAAAGTAGTATGACCTAGTAAAACCAGCTAAATTCCAAAAACTTCTATATTTAAATAAAGTAAAATTGACCAAACTGAATGGTATGACATGTGAAAAGAATAATCAAATTAGAAAGATCCACAATATAGGAGTAAGAACATGAAATGTTTACAAACAAAAGTACAAGCACTTGAAATAGTGTTTGGAGGCTAAGTAATAGCTTCATATAGCTAATCTTACACCATGTCAAATTAAAATATGCACTCATTAAAATGTAGGTTCTCTCCAAAAAACTATAACCATAACTAAGCCATCATTCAGACATTGCAAACACAACAAATAATCAATATACATAATAGTTTCTCACTATTACCTCAAATTAAATGTACAATCTATAGATACTCTCTCTACAATAAATTATAAGCACAAAATTGTGTAATAAATAGTCTAATGAATTGGTTTCACAACAACCTCTTGGTTTTAATGATGCATTCAAAATAGCCTAGATTGCTTAAATAGGTGCACAACAAATATTATTTATACATACAAAAATACAACAACTATAAAAACCTCCAAGTAAATATTAACTCTATTAGTGAGTGTGAACATGCTCACTCTATAAATAATAAGTTTCCGTCTCCCAATATATCTTACTAATGCAAGCATAAGATAGGGTGTCCATTTAAGGATTGCATTTATCTCTATTTTGTAGGGATATATACTCTCTCATGGACAAAAACTAAGCATGATTTCATGGAATTGACAAACTTCAATAATATTTAATCATTAAACTTGATAATAAAAAATCAAAACTAATGCACAATTACTCACCCTCGTATAGACACACATGCCTATAGAGGATTATTACATGGAGATTATTTTGACTCTAGTAAAGTCCTCCAATAGATATAAAATATTTGTTCTCTTATCCTTTACATTATTCCCCTAAATATGATCTCAATTATAACTAGAAAACTATTCAATTGCTATTTGTTTTCATTTCATCAAGAAAATGTTTGCTAGACATCCACCTTCTATCATTCGACTATACATATTCATTTTGGACCTGATAATGAATTTATTCCTCAAATTTTTTCGTAGTTTAATTTATCTTTGAATTATCTCCTTCCCAAATTGATAAAATGTTCTCTTAATACTAAAATTCATTGGATCATAACATTTTTCACACTTTGACATTCATAAAAATATTCTTCATGTCATAACATATATGCCACATGGATAATCATTAAAAAAATTAAACATAATCCTAAACTATATTTATATCCTCACACAAACACACACAAATAAATATTTTCAATCTCACTTAAACTTCAATAATTAGTGGTGAATGATTAACCATGCAAAAATAACGCATAAATGAAAAAAATCACACAAACACAAAAACACTATTTTTGGATGATGCAAGATTCCACAAACCCTTAAATGCTCTTGGATCACACATCCAAGGTTTTTAAAATGTGAGATTATACTCACATACATGGGATAAGTGTAAAAACTAGTATTTTGGCCATGAAGCTTAATATCCTTGGTGTTACCTTTCAAGAAACCAAGTATTTTAGTTGCATCTCTATTTTCATCTTCTAATTCTAGCTTCTAGCTAGTTTCACATCTTTCCTCATTTTCTTTTATGTTTACTTTATTTATTAATTTGTGGGATTATACCAACCATATAAAATATCCCTCTACCATTGGATTATTTTTTACCCTCTCCATCACCTTATGGGTTGAAACCTACCTTTGTCTAACCACCTCTACCAAGATGCTCCTTATTACATATTTTCTCTTATGGGTTTGAACCCAATGTTGTTCACCCACTCCTACCTAAATATTTCTCATTTTTGTTCACTCACAATCAAACTTTTGTTGAATTTTTATTTTTTTACTCTCCTATAATTTCATCTCCTCTTTTTTCAGTGATTCCATGTTCTCTTTTATCACAATCATATTTATTATGGCTTATCATTCATAAGAGTCTTTAAAGACTCTTCTTTCATCACTTTATCTAATATACAAATGAGCTGCTCTTCTTCAATTTATTTCCATAGAGTCAAAATTAATCCTTTGTCATATCCTTCATCACATATGGGGTCTCAAAATTCCTCTGTTTTGGTTATTACTCCTCTTACACTCATGTGGATTATTTCATCATATGATACATCATGGTCAACCATAAACAATTTCCTAAATTTTTTTCTTATTGTTCAAATTACATCATCTATTCTTTGATATAACTCCTTCTCTTTAAAACTCCTTTCATATTATTCAATTCTATTGGATGATTTCAAAACCATTTTCTATTTCTCCTATATTATTTTCTCCTTCTTTTTCTTCTCCTTCACGTTCTTTGGATTTTTCCAGACATGCACACAAATAAAATTTAGAAAAATCATGGATTCCAATATTACCATTGACATTATTTTCCTCTCTAGTTGATGTATTCATCAGTTTCTCATCTTCACATTCCTCCCTAAGTGCATAAAATTGGACATAAGCCACCATTGTCATTTCCTCCATGGAAAATTTAAACTCTAGTTTATCCTCATCATTTATACCCTCCGTATCCTCTTCTATGAGGATTTATTCCTCTATATTCTTATAAAAACAATCTTTCTACTTTTTTTTTCTTGAAATCATATTTGGGATTCACACATGGAAACCTCCCTTTCCTTAGATGTCTATATTTACTTATCATTTCCACTACTTCCCTCTCATATTGTATCTCATGAATATATTATTATTTTTTTATTCTCTCTCAAGCCTCAAGATATTAACCTTCTTCATCCACTGTACTTGCCATTTGAGTACACAACATGATCCATCAACTTGCAAACCATATGTTCCTAGATCATTATCTTTGTCTTTCCTTTATATTATCTACTATATTGGATAACTCTCCAACACCTAGAGGTAACCCCACATTAAGTAATTTTTTAGTCTTAACCCTTATGGGGTCTTCAATATTCTTCCTTTCAAATCAAATTTCCAGCTAAACTATCCATTTTATGAGTTATTTTGGACTTTTTTAACAAAACTAAAAAAATCACAAGGAGTCTTCCCTATTTACATCAACATGACCTTTCATGGTCTCTTTATTCTTTTGGATTTTTTCTTGAATTTTTTTTCCACTCTCTAAAACATATAACCTTTCTTCTAGAGATAAAAAAACTATGATTATATTCTCTCCATCATCTTCACTTATAGTTAGAACATAACCCTTTTATGTAATCACTCCCATCATATCCAGTCTTGCTTGGAATTAATTAAACATATTTTTCATGTAGTACACCTACTCTTATTTTAATTTATGTGCCATTATCCTTAAAAATCAACAATAAGCTCTTTCACAACCTTATATTGATTCAAAATAAAGAGTTTCAAAATTTATCTCAACTTGCAATACTTTTCTCAAACCTACAACAAATATGTGAAACGTTCTCTTTCATAACATGCAACTCACTCAATAGACTTGTCTTTCACATATTGAAACTAACTCATACATAATCCTCACACATAACATATAAGGAAAATACCTTACTCTAATACCAAATGATGCAATATTTCAAAAACCCTTAGATTCTTTTGCATCACCTAGATACTTATATTAAAACATTTATTAAAAATAAGTGTACATGATTTTTATTATTATATTAAAATTAAATATAGGAACTAATACATGATGATCAAAGTCATAAAATTTATCCATCATAAATTTTGACGAAATCTATCTAGATTGATTTATTATAATCAACTAAGAATGACACAGTACTAGGTCATCCATGATAGTCTAACACAAAATTGTAAATAATAAAATTGATCTTGATTAGTTTAGTAGGAATCAACAGAATAATTAAATTGATTAGTCCAATTTATTAAGAAATAATCTAGATTAACCATGTCAATTTTTTAGGAAATATAGTTAATTATATATAGTTCTAGATTGATTAACATAGATTTTTCAAGTAAAGGTTAATATACTAAGAAAAATATGAGGAATGAAGTGAGAAAATTAATTAGGGGAGGAAAATAGACTTGAAGTCATGATGGTGATGATAAACAGGTATAAAGAGATAATATCTATATCTATGACAAAACATCAAAAACTGAACAAACTCATTCCTAATGAACTCCTTTAGATGAGTACTATGGGTAACTGATGCACAAAAAATTCATGTAGAAGATATTGTCAAGAACTATAAAAATATATGTGTAGATATTTTTTCCACCAAAAGTTTACCATGTGTCACAAGAGTGTAATCTAGGATGGGGTTTTAGGGAAAAGACATACGAACACAAAACCATGAAAATAAATATAGTAAAAATGATATAGAAGGATAAAATAATTAAATGTAACATATGCATACCTAAACTTATTGTTTAAAAATAACTATTTATGCAAATACCATAGGATTTTTCATGGAAAGTGAAGAAAATGTATATTGTAATTAAAAATATAATTTTTTTTATTAAACACTTTATAAAATGAGTTTTGATATATATTTTACATACATGACTTATGTGTACATATTTTACATTTGTGTACACTTTTCCATATTTGTTACCTATCTACTGTCCTAACCAACCTAATTTTGTATTATACATATTTACAATCTCCATATTATTTACATTGATGTTGCATAATTTCACCATATTTAAAATCATTATTTTTCCTTTTCTAGATAGTATTGACAATAGATAAACACTTACACTTAATGTAGGTTTGTTCCACTTTTGTAGTGTCCAAGAACCCCTAATGGATACTTTTCAAATTATGACATATTCTTTGGGTTTCATTTTTAATTTTCCTTTATCAATAATGAGGGGATATATCATAGAGTAGTTTATAAATTTAAATTTATCTTAAGGTCATACCTATTTAGCACTCATCTTAGCATATCTATCCAGATGAATAAATCTCTCACTCTCTATTGAAACACTAACATAAAATAATTCATATCCTAAAAATCCTTCTAAATATCAATCCTGAATCCATGTCTAAATAAAACACAATGTTAAATTTTCACTTTTTCTAGTGTCAAAATCAAAAGCTTTGCATTGGGTTATTATGGATAATGATTAATTAGACACAAATCTAGGTGAAATAACTATGTGTTGTTTGAGACAATATTGTATTATTGTAACATATGAAATACTCCATCATTCACATAGGAATATTTGGGCATATCCAATCCATATTTGAAACCCTCTTTTGCAAGTCAATCTAGTGTCAAAATTGAAGAAGGGATTTAAAGGAAGATAAAAGAAATATTAAAATTTGTGCATAATAACCATATATAATGGAAACTGTATAATTATACTGATGAAAATATTAACATAATAAATTTGGAAAATTTTGGAATATAAAGGACAATACTATAAATTTAAATTTATCTTAAGGTCATACCTATTTAGCACTCATCTTAACATGTCCTATCCAGATGAATAAATCACTCACTCTCTATTGAAACACTAACATAAAATAATACATATCCTAAAAATCCTTCTAAAGATCAATCCTGAATCCATGTCTAAATAAAACACAATGTTAAATTTCCACTTTTTCTAGTGTCAAAATCAAAAGCTTTGCATTGGGTTATTATGGATAATGATTAATTAGACACAAACCTAGGTGAAATAACTATGTGTAGTTTGAGACAATATTGTATTATTTTAACATATTAAATACTCCATCATTCACTTAGGAATATTTTGGCATATCCAATCCATAATTGAAACCCTCTTTTGTAAGTCAATCTAGTGTCAAAATTGAAGAAGGGATTTCAAGGAAGATAAAAGAAATATTAAAATTTGTGCATAATAACCATATATAATGGAAACTGTATAATTATACTGATGAAAATATTAACATAATAAATTTGGAAAATTTTGGAATACAAAGGACAATACTATTCATTGCATGTTTCTAATATTTTCCATCAATTTATGTGTAGGTTTTAACAAAATATGTTCCCTTAGCTGAGTAGTTACTAAGAAAACATAAAGTTATTTTTGAGGAATCTCTTGTACGAATTAGTTATTATATATTAAAAAACCATCTAAGTACATATTTTTTATTTTTATTGGCCATTTGTATAGTTAATTTCCTATCTTGGATAATTTTAATTTCAATAGTTTAATACAAAATCAAACAGATAAATATATCTCTACTGATACAAGACTAAATATGGATTAAAATAAATGTGATCATACATGGAGGTGTTAAGGAATGGAGGTGTTATGGATTAGCCTTATAAATATAACCTTACTACTAAAATCAACAAGACAATATGATAAGGCTAAATTACGACTAAAAGACCAAAGATGATAGAAAATGTAAGTGAAGTTTAGAAAGTTCATACAATTAGGCTAAATAGGACTAGATGACCCCAGGAAAATTAAATCCTAGCTATAATAAAGAAAGAAAGAAGGGTCATGATAACAATCAATTAAATCACAGATTAAGACATGATTACCCATAATAAAGTGATAATAATATAAAATATACATGAAATCATTAATTAAAGTAATAAAAGTAAAAAGGGGGATAAATGGCCTAATGAAAGGTGAATATAAATAATTTTTTCAAATATAACTAATATAAATATTATATATAAGGAAATATCAAAGAGATCATCTTAAAATAACTTAAATATATAGGAGCCCTAACCCAAACATAAATAAACAATTAAAATATAAAATAAAGAGATGGTTAGTAGTGATCGCTAAACCTTTTCCATGAAAAGAAAATAATCCCATAAAATGTAAAGCTTGAGAAACATCAAAGAACAAACCTTGGGAGAAACTAACTAAAATCCAAAGTCCTAAATATAAAAGGAAAAAGAGTAACTAACCAATAAAATATATCAATAAACCTTTGGTTACTACTAGTTTCTTATGAGAGTGAAGTTTCATATGATAAATGTTCTTTTTATAGGTATAATTTTTCATATTTAATACCTTTGTGCATCATTTAGCACCGTAATACTTAATACCAAGTAGAGGGGAGTCCAAACATGACTGCAAGAATTCTATAGGATGAACTCCTAAAATGAAAGGACTCAATCATTTCAATGAGTGATCTGATGAAATTTGAGGAGACCCTAAAGACAAATTTTCCAAAATGGAGACCTCTTTTCTAGAGGGAACAACCATAGTTGTAAAAGATGAAGAGATAAAATCAAAGGAGGACACAAAATAATTTGGATAAACATTAATATTGTTTTAAAGATAACCATTATCCTTAACTTTACTTTTATCCTTATCCCTACTATAAATATCCATATCCCTATCCATACTAAAAACTATCAAATTTTCCCCCTCAACTTCTTTCCACCAAGCTCTAAACTTTCCAAATTTAAAATTATTATCCGATTGACCACCAAAATTATTAGGTTAATCTATAACCACATGCCTATGAATAAAACATCTCCTGCATATAAAATTTATTCTTTCCCAATCTAAGTGTTGAGTTTATATTCTATTGCCAACATTGATCTTAATAACTTCTAGTAAATCTTTTGATAGATCCATAACAATGCATATTCAAGTGAAGGTATTCTATATGTGACCTTCAATCTTAAGAGAGAGTGAAATAAATTTCCAAGGGAGATGCCCATGTCTTGAAGAGAAGAAGCCTTTAAAAATTTCAAAGGTAAATGAGAAATCATGTCCCAAAATGGAGCAATGACAAAGGAAATTGTAATAGGACTGAAAGTTCTGAACTACAATTTCATGCAAAGAAAAGATTTTCCCTAAGTACAAGGGCCAAAATGTAACAAATGATCTCTATCATTTCAGAAAGAGACACAAATGATTAAGAATCCTTTGTCATAGGGATTAATAATGAAGGTTCAGACCAAGAGAGGTTTCCAATGCTTCGTAATCTAGGCATGCAAGTTAATTATGCTCCACCAAAATTTATGAAATTGAAAAATTAATGTAACGGATGACAAGCAAGCTTCATCACTCAGAACCTCACCTCCTAGATCAACCTTTAAAACATTGTATATCATCGATTGAGTGGCTTACACTAGATGATTAGTTGAATCACCTACAAGAGAAGAAACCCTATAAAGAGAAGAGGGTTTATTTGAACATTAAGTAGCAAATAAAATGATACATGCAACCTGTATAATGTCTACACCCATTTTAGATGAATAAAAGTCCTTAGAATATAGGTAGGAATCTTAATGCAGTAACATACACATTGGAAACAATCACCATTTCATTAAAGAACCACAAGTGCAAAAGGGAGGAGCCTCAAGGGACAAAGGGGCCTTACTAGGGTGGTACCATAGCTAGGTAACAAGGATTGTCAATCACTAAACTTAACCTGATTTAATTTCTTATGTTCTAATACTTTGAATAGACACTTTTATAGTAGGGTAATGAACTTACAGCCAATCACCTATTTTAATATGTTAGTATAGGATTTAATTTCCTCACTTTATTTATCCAACGTAGGATATTCCACCTCACTTAGACTTTTCCTATACTTATGGGTTATGCTTGTTTAAGTGTTCTCTTGACCATACTGTTTTATCTAGAAGTAGTTTCTAGCCTTGACCAATTATCTGTTGACTAGCTATTTTTAGGTGGAGGTTACCATTATTCTAGGTGGAAGTTGCCTTTATTCTTAGAGGATATTACACATTCACCTCCTATATGTACATCCCTTGTATTACTCTATTGGAGTGTATTGAGTTGGAACCATTTTATGTCTTTTGCATTTTATCTCATTATTTTTCATAACTTACTATTATGTGTGTGTTTAATCTTACCTTCATACAATTTATGTTTCATAGTTCTCATCAATACACTTTGCAATTCATCAAATCTATGGCATTCACAGATATAATAATAAGAAACAAATAATATATTTTTATTTAAAACATTTTATATGAAATGATATGTGAGATGATTTTAATCTCATTCCAAATTGTCATTTATTATTTAATTTAGTACATAATATGCTTTTACAAAATAAATCATATATACATATACAAATAAATATTCATAAAACTGTTAAATTTAAATCTCTATTATAATTAACACAATGTGAGATACAAAACATCCAAAACTAATTTTTTTATGCAATTAATTTTAGAGGAACTCTATTTATTATTATGTTATAAAAAGATAAATCTCAAAACCAAAGCTATTGTTTAAACTTTGGGTCAGTAGATTTAGACTCCTGTTGACCTATGACATTTCAATAATTATTTCACATTTGATTAAAATAAATTTACTTTCCTCTCCCACAGTTATTTTTATATTGTTGTAAATGTGCAAGGATATTATTTGTTGTCAATAATGTTTCTTATCAAACAAATGATTGAATATTGGTGTATTACATGATAGGTTTTGTGAGAAAAAAATGTCTATTACACCTGAGTGAACATGTATATGGACACACAAGTCAATTAAAATGCTCAACTAATGAAAAGCATGATGCGATGTAATGGGATCCTCAAGATTAATGTAGGACTAGATTGTAACATGAGTTTGGTGTTTCACACTTAACATAGTTCATAGTGAGTGGGTATGTAGAGACTTAACACGAGGCTTCTAAGCATTACAAATTGTGGGAAGCTATGATATAATAAAAAAAATTTGTTAATAAAACTAAAATTTTGGATTTTGTTTCACTTCTAAATGATCTATGAAAAGTAAGGTGAGAGTGGATGTTCTATTGATAAGTAAAAATCTCGGCATGTATGTGAAAAAAAATTACAACTTGATTTATGTTGATTAATATTTTATATTATTTTAGATTTAGTTATCTAAATGATTTAAAAATTGAGACTATTTAAATAATATGATATGTTTCTTAAATAATTTATATATGAATGTTAAAATAAAATTTAAATTAATTAATTGTACTTGTTACTTATATAGATAGCCCAAAAAATAGGGTACATAGCTTATTTCCATTCTATTCCAATTTATTTCCATATAAATTCATTATAAATGCCCTAAAATAGATGTAATGTCCCGAGGATTAGAAGAGTGAGTGACTGTCTTAATATGGTTGCATAGATCTGTTAAAGCTCATATGTTTGTAGATATAAAATATGTATTTTATCTTCCATAAGTATGTTATATGTTTTTTCTAGTACATTACACTACATAATTTCTCTCTTACCTATCTATATGTTTCCTATTTAATTTTAGTTATTCATTCGTATATATAAATTAGATTTGTATTGTAGTCCTAGCTTCATTTTTTACACTTTTATTATATTTTAAAATAGGGCTTGAAAGATGTGTTCGGTCACCCCAATCACACCCTATTATATGGTAAATAATTTTTTATGTTCTATTACCTTGAATAGGGATCAAACCACAATATTTTTTAAAATTATAAACTTTCACTTTTTCCATTCTAAAAGCTTCCACAACCATACATAGAATCCTTTATAGATCTTACATGAGTTCTTCCTAATAAAAATTTGAGTTTTTCCTCCTATATATATTAAAATATGGTATTAATTACTTGAAAATGATAATCTTGATGTGCATTTACCTCACATGACTTGATTGCATAAAAAAGCAAAATCCATCATTCTCTCACACTTTTATGCCATCTTATGAGTTTGATCCTTCCTTTTGTTGTTACAATGTTAAGGAACTAAATTTTTCATTTTTAACCTACTTTTAAATATCATGTAAAGACACACTTACAAATTCAATTTATTCCACCTTTACATAGGTTACTATTCTAAGTTTTGGTTAGTATCATTAGTTGATAGTCACCCGATCTATTCAGAACCAACCCTCTCTTGCAAAAAATACATTTAAAAAAAATGTTTCCTCAGGCAGTGGCATAATAAATTAAGAAATTTAACTCATGTATTATAAAAATAAAGATTTAATTCAAAAGGGTCTTGGTACATATCAGTTACACAACTATACACTATTGGACACTGAGAAAATCTACCTTATTATTAAAATAAATAAATTTGTCACTAAGAATAATCAAAATCAAAGTTTGGAGCACATTAATCTATTTCAAAAAAATAATGTAAATTAGCAAAGTTAAATCATTTGATTCATACATATAGCAAAGGAATAAAATGACACAAACACACTTGGTGGAAGAACTACGCATGGATTCATTTCCATCCTTAGATTATTCGATATGTAGGCATTATTAAATCATAAAACATATGTGACTAGGATTATATCAACCCATTACGCTTTGTCATTTTTTTAGGTTTCTATCCCTCATAAGTATATCCATGGTTTCAATGTGAAGGACACTAATTTATATAGTTTCACATGTCATCAGGGTTTCGGATTGCACATAAAATTCTTAAAAATATAGGTGAAGATGATTGTACAATCATAATCCCTCATTTCTTCATAGGTTAGTACTAAACAACTCAATCTAGTATTAGTCAATGATACTGACTTAGATTGGCAAAACCTACCACATAGATAAAATTAAAATTCCAAATTCATATGAAGCATAGGCCTCCATTACTCTGATTTCTACTTCTAGAATATGGTCACAATCAAATAGTCAAACTTAAATGGTAACTACACATTTGTTTATTATACTTACTATATTTAACATATGACACTTGTCGAATCATTACAATCATTTTCATTAATTTAAATTTAAATGTAAGTTTTGATGTTATGTGTTCACATATGTATTATTATACCATTTTATATCTAATAATTTTTAGTCTTGATTGCATTAATCTAAATTATAGTTAAACATATTGCTGAACTCGTACACGTATCAAACCATGCCAAACCCTATGCTTCCTTTAAGGTTTCATGCCTCCAATGTTTAGTGTTTTTTGTGCTAGTGTTTCACATTTTTGTTTATGATTAGCATACAAAAAATATTTTTATACTTCAATGGTTTTGTATTTTTGTGTCTTAGTGTTTCAGACCTAATTTATCATTTCATACATAATAAAATGTTCTCGCCTTTAGCCATTGCATAATCTAATCTTATCTTTTAGCCTTAAATTTTTAACTTTGAACCTATTTTTTTATTATTCCATAATAATACACATTAAACATAACCATAAAAAATCAATATTATTAGTCAACACAATGATGAAAGTACTCTTTTCATGTTATTGTACTAGATATTAGATCTTATTTTGATTAATTATATAAGCAAATGGGTCAAAATAGTCAAATTCAAATGCATAAATTAGGCCAAAAATAATGAATAATACTAAACCTTACTCAAATATAATTTTTTTAATATCTAATAACCATTTCCTTTTGTTACCACTAGGAAAAAAATGGCATGTGTGACCTCACTCATTCTCACTACTAAAAATTATATATTGCCTACTAAAAAATGTATTATTAGAAGTATCATGAAATTTGAGACCACAAATATTCATGGCACAACTAATTAAGATCAAATAGATTCCATCGAGGGTCAAAATTTTAATGAATATATTAACTTCAATCCACATAAAATTGATTTAATTTTATATATAATAAGAGATGAGTAGAAAAAATTCACCAAAGCTACCAATTAACTATTACGATCTCTACTACTAGTAATATTCTTATGCCTATACCTCTTATGAACTATGTAACATCTACCCAAGTTTTTGGGTATAAAAAGACCACCAAAATATTTCCATACCTATTCTTACATAGCCAATCTTTACCCCTCTGATGATGAATACACATGTTCCATTACCAACCTCACCTATTGCACGATCCATTATTGTAAATTTAAGTCATTCATATGTATCAACCCATTTTCCTAGTGATTTAGTTGTGTGAGATATTAACCAAATGGATTCATATAAATACAAAAAAAAAAACACACTTATGACTCACTAAGAACTTATATATCAAATATTTAGACACTGTTGAACATTGAGAAAATTTTATCTATTATTCTCAAATTACAAGTTAGTCACTAGGAATAGTCATCAAACAACTATAAAACACACCAAGCCAAGTCAAGAGTAAATATTTTCAAGTGTAGAAATAAAAATTATAAGATCATTCATATCAATGGGAAGAACTACATGTGTTTTGACTTCTCTCTCTAACTTCCCACTCTTAAGTATTGGATATGTAAGTATTGATCAATTATCAACCAAGGTGATTGGGGTCAACTCAACCCATTACAGTGTTAGAATAATCTTATTTATTACATTGTCTAGTTAAGCTAATTTATGTAGTTAAGTAATCAGTTGTATTACAGTGGTTAGGTGCTTAGGTGGTGTAGATATCTATCGATAGTTACAAGACAATATAATCTCTCTCTGTATATAAATCTATTATTTTTCAACAAATGAATCGATGTATTCAGTCATTATTTTCCTTCACTAGTATTAGAGAATTCATAATGAGATCCTGAGTGTTATGAGGGGCACTTACAGTCTGCTTTACCTCTGAATATGAAAAGAAGATCCTTAGTGAGATCATTCAATAGGTTAGGATAAAGTCATGCAAAAAATGCAAATGTAAAGTTGTTAATCAAAGCCTCTGAACTATTGGTAGAACAACCCAAAACATGTGGCATAGAAGCAAAAGCCTATAGAGTGAGTCTAGGTAAATTAGAGAATTTATTTTCTCGGTAGATGCCTACTATGGAATAATCAATGAATCCAATTACATGAAGATCTTAATGCATATTAGATCAAACAAACCTATAAAACATGATGTAAAAGAGAATGCATGGAAGTTAGAGATATAAAATCCTATTGTAGAAGAGTCAATGCCTATAAATTATGATGGCTATAAAAGGAAGCATTCCTTAGAATGTTAGACTCAACACCTAGTAGTGGTTGGTTATTGGAAAAGGGTTTGTGGTAATATGAGAAACCATTTAAGTGTAGTAGAAACCTCCTACATCCCTCTAGGTTTATGGTCAAACTGTAGTAAAAAACCATATGGGTTTGTGGTAATCCTCATAATTCAGGAAACCATTGAAGGTGTTAGCAGAGAAAAGTGTTCCTATAACTTCTAATTTTTTTGTAATCTTGCAAGGAAAAATTGAGATGTCACCAAGACCTTGAAGCCACAAGGATGGCATGCCACCTCAAAAAGTGAGTAGGCTACGTGGAGAGTGTAAATATTTTTACAGTGTTTGTAATAAATGGGGGATCACTACCTAGAAATATTATGTTTATAGAAATAATGTAATAAAGGGGGGAATGTTAGCATAATTTGAGTTATTACATTGTCTAGTTAATATTTTTTATGTAGTTTAGCAATTAATTATATTGTACTGGTTAGGTGCTTAGGTGGCATAGGGATATTTTGGAAGTTATAAGATAAATGAATCTCTCTTTATATATAAACCTATTTTTATTCAATAAATGAATTGATGTATTCAGTTATGGTTTT
Organism: Torreya grandis; assembly: GCA_037957365.1. Lineage (NCBI taxonomy): Eukaryota > Viridiplantae > Streptophyta > Pinopsida > Cupressales > Taxaceae > Torreya > Torreya grandis. The sequence goes on from JARHVA010005701.1 coordinate 621,284, forward strand.
CCTTCATACACTTATCAATATTTTTTTAGGTTTATATCCTTCAAAGGTGGAACTAGGGTTTCAAAGAGAAGGATGTCACTTTTGGGGTTTGTGCACATTATTATACATCAATATCGCATACAAAGAGATATCACAAGAAGACATAGATAAATGTATAGTCACAAAGAGCCATAATAAACCAAGATAATAATGTCCATTTTAGTCAATAACATCCATGACTTCACCCAAATTTGACATCAATTACTATGCATGCACAAACATTTATCCTAAGCCTACTTCAAACCCCTTCCTACTTTCATATATAAGTATTAGTTAGTCAATAAATTAAAAAATCTAGTTATCTTTATATCTATAGTGCTTTATATATTTAACATATCCCACATGTCAAATTAGTTTGACCATTTTATATTTTGATTCATGTTTTATTTTCATAATTTATAATCCAATTTATATTCATGTTTTTATCTTAATTAGGGTTTAAAATTCTAAATTAGGCTAAAATAATGATCAAAAGTATACATTTATTTTTTTAAACTATGATGTCTACTTTTATCTCGTGCTATCAATATTTTTCAATCCAACTTGTACAAAAACCTATGAACATTGATTATTTTACATCTAACTTATAGATAAGAGCTTTGCAAAAACATATCTCTATATTTTTGGCATGGTATTTTTAGACACCTAAAACTAGCCATCGATAACCTCCATCTAGGCTTTTGACCAATTTTCATCCAAAATGCACAATTTAGCCTAAAAACACAAAAACATGATAAATGATGTGAAACTAAAATATTCAAGTGCCAATTTTGGCCGGGGTATCCCTAAATCAGGTAATACAATTTATGGGTAATCTAACTTTGATCAGATCATTTTGAGTCAAAATTTCAATTTTACACTTGGGTGCTCTGGATTGATATTTCCTATCAAATCTATTACACAAGATGCATGATTTCATTATTTACTACTGGTAAAATCATAAATAGGATAACAGATCTAACGCATCTGACAGTGACATCCAATTTTAATCCATTCAAATTTTGGACCAATAACAAGGCATTCTAATCAATTTACGTAATTTGTGAACAAAGTGCTTAATCATGCTTAAGAGATAATTAACCCAATTAGGGCCTAATCAAGAATTCGATGGAAACTTATTGACTACGTATTTTTGGAAATGAATATTGAATATCTATATCATCAGGTGAACTCATTTCTTGGAAAGACATACCTAAGCCATAAATGCCACAAATATCAAGATTCATGCCTTCCATGCCTATTAATTACCCCTTCTTCAAATGTCATGATGAGGATAATTATAAAATTAATTTAAAAAATTGATTTAATCCTTAACCACATATCTCAATCTTAGGATGAATGGTTCAGGTTGATTCTAGACATTCACAAAAATCTATAAATAGAGAGGCTATGAACATCATGTCCAAGACATAATTATGCAAAGATATAATGTAGAATTGATTACAAAGATTAAATAAATTAGTGTTACCATGCTAAAATGATTCTAATCCAAGCAAAGCCACAAACCAAAGGTGCCAAGGTGAGATGGAGGTAGCCAAGCTTTCACTGCACAGGATTTCATGAATACAAAACTGAGCAAGCCACTACTACAAAGGCATTTGGAGCATCGAAGGAAGGTGAAGGAATTATTATGTTTTATTCCTTATCTTTTAGTTGTGTTTATCAATTGTTTTTGTAAACTAATCTCTCCCTAGTATCTAGGCCTATAGATGTTATGCTAGTTAGTGTATTTCTTTCATTTTCTTTTCATTTTAGAACTAACACCATACTAACCATCCTCTTTTGAGTCAAATTTATAGATCACATATGGCACACCCTGTGGCACTAGACACATCTTACACATTAAGAGTATCATTTTGTAGCTTTAAAGTATTCATATGGACCCTTAAAACTCTTGCAAATTGATTTTCTAACTTTATTTTGCCATTTTTGTTTGTCATGGTTTTTACATAGTAACTAACATCGGCTAATAAGATTGACATCGATAGGATAGGTTAACTAATGTTGGTTAGCAGAAATAACATTGGTTGTATACCTATCGTAAGTCACATTGGTATAACCGATGTTGATTAGATAATCAACATTGCTTAGAAAATGCAACCATCATTGGTTATATAAACTGATGTCAATCACCGTGTTTTTCTTAAAACATAGACCTAAGAGATATTTTTATAAAGTTCAATATTTCAAACCCAAAAGAGCTTCAAGGCTAAAGGACATGCTAACATTTTTTGTCATAGGACCAAGCTTAACATTTGCTAAAAATATGTTTTAGATCACCTTTTACATGCTTAAAAATCAATTAGGAACTTTGTTTTAGTGTTTAATAAAAAATTTAGATATTTATGGTGAATGTTTTCAAAGTTACAACTAAGACCAAGGGTTCAAATGAACACCACCTCACTTTCCTTTGGGTTTAAAAATGAACCCACCTTTTTAAATATTTTCATATTTACTTAGTTGTTTAGATTAAATTTTGTTTAGCAAAAAGAGGGATGTTGCATGTACGCTCTTCCATTTGTCCCCTTTAGGGAACCCTTGGAATCAAAATCACCATTCATATTGAAAAAGGCCTAGCTTAAGGCTTAGAAAGAATGTCATCTAAAGCACTCCCCAAAAACTCATCAAAGTTTATGTCACCTTGAAAATAACCCTAAAGTCTTTCTCTTAGTCTTTTATTTTCATGCAAACTTGGCTTATGAAGGGGATGTCATTACCTCCCTCAAGTTCCTTAGAGAATCTTTGACCCATGGTTTCATCTCCTGGCATTGAACTTACTTGCTCCTAATCCGATTTGCACATGGGATATATCTGTATTTAGACATCGCATTACACTAAGTGAACAACAAGATGTAGTGGTTGTAAAAAGGACCAGACCTTTTTATAACTAGCCAATGTTATGGTCACCCAATTTTTAGGCTTGTCTTTTACATTTTTTTATGTGAAAGTAATTCTATAATTGATTCCCCTAGAGATGTTTGAAACTTGCTAGTTATAGTCAACCCCATTTTTACATACCCTTGCTAGGATTTAGACGATTATACTTAATGTAGTTTTCGATCATTTTTTTTTGGTATGTCTTGAGAATAATACTTTTATTCTTTTTCATAAACCATGTCAAAACTAATTTTTATATATGTCACTCTTTTGTCCAAAGAGACATTATGCTATCCATTTTACACCACACTTGTGCTTTGAAATTTTTTAAAATTATTTGTGTGTGTGCCATTTGATTTGAGGAGGGTAGTTTTATGCTACCCAAATCATGTCAAAACATTTTTGAGCCTTTTTAGTCTTTTTTAAACATAACATTGACCACATAATTTGAGCATGTTTATGTCATCAAGCTACTCAATTTGTTTCAAGACTAGCTTACCTTACACCAAAAACTATTATTTTAAACCATGTCATGTATACCATTTAGATATTTGTCATGTGCCATCATGATGTACAATCTTATCTAGCTTGTTTGGTCAAACCATAGTTTTCAAAGTTGATTTTTGAATTAACCTTGGTAAATTTGGATCCAAACATTGATTGATTTCTATTTAGGCCTTAATTCATGGAGTGGATACCTAGATCTTTCTCTTTTAGGTTGCATAACTTTAGTTAATTGATTATCCAAATTTGAAAACTATTGATGGGTTATTTGTTCAACACCTATCCTTATCATTATTTTTGCCTTTATTTAGGAAAACATAATCTTTCTTCAAAGAGCCTTTTGTCTTATGCCTTATGCCAACTGATCATGTTTATGTTTGATTCCATGTGCCATGTTTATGTCAAAGTTATTTCTAAACATGTTAAATTAAATCAAATCACATCATACCTATATATTTGAGCTTGGATTTTGACTCCATGTTTGGATAAAAGACCTAGTAACTTAAATTTTCCCTTTGCTAGTTTAAATCTTATTTGGAACACATTGACCTAGACCTTTGACATATTGGTTTTTATTCAGATACTTGACCTTTTGTGCATATGACATTAGACATTTGATGTTAGATTATTTTATGCCAAGTCTTATCGCAAATCATTTTTGAGATACAACTCCACCCCTTCAACCAAGTTAGACTAAGCTTGAACCATTTGTCCTTTGGACATAGTTTTTCAAAATTTATAGAACTCAAACCCTTTTTGTTTTGGAGATTTCATCATTTACATGTATATGTCTAGCTACACTTATGGTGGAGTCACATAAAATCCAATTTTTGATATAATGGCCACATAAAATCCCACAAAGAACCCCTATAGAGAAATATTTTCTAAGGAGATTTATAATTCTCCCTACAATACTCCATATGGGCAACATAGTCATAATCCACAAAATCCAAATCAATACCTTGATTATCATGAAGAGGCTTATGATGAGGACTTTGAAGACCCAACTATATATAATGTTGTTTTAGATATGGAGCAATACCCTCTTTGCAATAATCAGTACATGGAACATAGTCAAGAACCAGCTTATGAGCCAACTCACAACTAGGATGATATGGTTTATGAGGAAGACTTGGATATTTTAGCTTGTGCAAGCAATAAAGTTTCATGATGTCATTTTTTTATCCACTCATTGGCTACCCCTAACCCTCCTTTGGATGATACAATCTATCAAGCTCCCAATATATAAGGAATACCATTACCATTCCTAGACCTAATCCTTTGGCTTGTGTGAGAAACTTGGCTCCATAAGGCCCCTTCATCATTCTAGGACCTAGTTCTTTAGATTGTATGAGAAACCAAGCTTCAAAATGCCCCTTCATCATTCTAGGACCTAGTCCTTTGTCTTGTGTAAGCAATAAATCTCCATACCGCCTTATCGTTACCATTTCAATACTTTTTCCTTTAATTCGTATAAGCAATCATGGTCCACAAGGCCCTATCGTTATCCAACCATGAGCCATTCATCATCTATAACAAATCCCATCAAAATCTCAACCCATCTAATCATTCAAAGACCAAGTTGTGTTCAAACTTGGTATTTTCCAACTCATTAGAAACCAAGGCGAAAATATCCAACCAATCAAAAATGTTTTTGTTGAATTAACCATTTGTGATAATTTAACATGTGATGCATCACCTATATATCCTATATTAGTTATCAAGGAGTCTCACTCTGATGAGCCAATATTTACTGAGTCACTTTATAATGATTATAACCAACTTTGGGAAAATCATTACCTCAAGCATGTGCTTATTTTTCAAGAGCTTCCTATTCACAAGCTAGTGTTTGAGGAGTTGTCCCTTGACCTATTTCCCATCCTAGAGGAGTCTCACTTTGACAAACTAGTTTTTATGGAGCCTATTATTCCATCACAAGCCATTACTTATCTAAAACTAAACATTCAACAAGACATCATTCTAACAGAGTACACATCAGAGGAAGAATTAGATTTAGTGTCAGGTTCTATTCTTGAATTGACATAAAATTTACCTTCATAATTTGAATCAAAATCAGACTCAACATTAGAGTTAGAGTCCCTTGATTTATAATGAGATTCAGATGAAGAATATATTTATGGTTGTTATAACATTAGTTACGCATGCCTTATAGATCAATTTGAATACGTTTTCGATCCTTCTATAATTTTTGAGGATGAGTACTTCATTTTCAACACAAGTTATCCTAGTATCTTCTATAAGGATTGTGATGCCAGCACCCATTCCATTACCAATCCATAGTCCATTACCATCAACCAAAATAGTCATATCATTTACATTCCATCTCCTACCATTGTCGATTGGGATCAATAAAATCACACTTCGTTAAATTACATCCATGGTGACATAGTATTTAAAGAAGAGTAAGGAGGCCAAGACCACATTCATATAGCATAAGAACACTCTCCTAGTGAAACCTTTTTAGAGGTGCTAGGGGATAATCAAGGATAGAACTCAACATCTTCTAGTGAAACTTTTTTAGAAGTGCTAGAAGACAATCAAAGTCAGAGGTCAACATTCATTAGTGAAACCTTCTCAGATGCACTATGAGATAGTAAAGATAACTTCATTGGTGGTAACCTCATTGAGGCACCAATAACTAAGCACAAAACATCTTCAATACTTGATGAAGACAAAATCAAATATCAAATCAAAATAGCTTCCAATATACAACCTAATTAGATGGTAGCTACTCTCAAGATCTAACAATACAAAAATCTGGTGGTCCTATCAAGAGAATAGTTTTTTAACCCCATCACAACTAAAAATATGTTAAATTTAGAATCAACAACATTACATTTGACTGAAAGCCTGATCTTCATTTGTTTCCCCACAATTATACATTCCATTGTCATCTACCATTCCATTTCATAAATAAATCTATCATCTAACTTTTATCCCTATTTACCATACATGGCCACACTTTCCTTTGCAGAAGCTACAAGGATACCTTGTCTCAACACTTGAAATAATTAGAATTAATGACTAATAAAGAACATAAAAACATTTTTAGCATCCAAATATATAGGCCATTTTTGATAGAGTAGCTATTTAGATGAGGTGTGGGCTAGCAATTTATATGATCAAGTATTTTGTTTGTATCATTTATTGATTAGGGCATGCATCTCCCCATCAACAAGAACAATAGAATCAAAAACCACACCTAGGCCAACAACATGTACCATCCCATTATATTGTCATGCCATTACTATTATTACATATCCTTGTGTCATTATTACATATTCTCACCATTTACCCCATCACTTGGTGGCAAAACCTCTTAACATTTTATCCATCCTATCATTCCATTCTTATCTAGACCAAAGCCTATTTTTAGTCATCCCACACAATCCTATTTTGGTATTTCTTCATTTGGTTCTTCCTACACTTTTTGTGTGGGTATTTTGATCAGGATTATACTCTTATCAAATTTGTGTTTACAATGATAGTCTATGAAAGTAGTGTGATAGTTAATATGGCATGATATCTTTCTTCCTATAAAGTTTGTTTATGTGAGCTTGATTATAACTATTTATAGGCAAATTAGTGTTTCAGCAGTCTTACTACTAATTATAACCACCTATGGGTAAATTAATATCATTGACCTATGTTGTTGTATCCTATTTATAACTACCTATGGAAAAACTAGGGGCAACACTTGTTTACCATACATTGTTGTATCACCTTGCCTTTACTATTTTTATTTGACCACCCATTTGATATATTTGAGAAATTGTTGGGACCTAAATGGTTTTTCCTCACCTTTTATGTGGGTGAAACTATAGTGACTTGAGGTTCTACTCACAGACTATGTAGGTAGTGCTCAATACTTATTGAGTTCAGATCAATCACCCTTTTCCCTAAGCTCTTGCCATTTTTTGAGAAACCTAAGCCATGATCTCATAATTTTATGAACAATCTAAGCCATGATCTCATCATTTTACGAGCAACCTTAGTTTAAATTCTCTCATTGTTTTAAGAGCTTCATCTATTTTAGTGTCTCATCATTATCGATTGAGTTGAGCTACTCCAAAATAATTTTTAAAATATTTGAAAAATAATTAGAAAAGAATAAAAACATTGAGCACTTCTTTGACTTCAGGATTCAGGGAACCCTTACTAAGTTACAGAAAAACACTTGTCATTTAGTTTCCCCATCCTTTTTGGCCCTCATGCACTTGTCATTTTTCAAGATAATTCCTCTTCTTCTATCACATCCATTCTATTTTTTTCATCAGTTATCACATTATTCCCATTCCCTAGGAAAACTACATTTATCTTGAAGATTTTTATTAGATATTACATCCATAGAACTATGTAGGCAGTGTACACTTGCCTAGTACATATGGAGATAGCTCAGCTACCCCCTTCCTTTTCTTTTATTCCCCCATTTTGTTTATTTATTCAGTTTTCACCTATCTTCTAAGGAAAATATTCATAGGGCTTTTATTGCATTGTTTGTTTATTTAGTTCTACTTATTTTGTTTTTTTGTTATTCTATTTGTTTTCTTTTAGCACTGTTACCTTGATTTTATTTATGTGTGTTCATCAGGTGATTCCTTGCCCACACTTATACTCTAATCCATATATATTCATATGTTTATATTGTCATCATGGTTTCTATCATTGGTGCATTATTTTCTATTGAGTGTTAGATTATGGGGGTCAGTCCTTACACATATTTCAGCCTTGTCCTCATGATGCTATACCATGATGCCTACCGACATGTACTATAACAAACCTCAACTTCACGAAGTCTATTCAGCACTGACAATATCTCTTCATCACTGACATCTTGATTTTCTCCCACTCATATCCCAAATAGAGTAATTAACCATGAAATAATTTTAACCTTTATTAGTTCAAATGAGCATCTCCCTACTAGTAGGTTGTTTCAATTCATTATTACCCTCTATGTTAAGTAATCATCCTCCTCAACCAAGTTTGTCATGTTTTCTATAATTGGGGTCCAATGATTATAAACACCTATGGGCAAATTATTTCATATTGTCCCACCTACATTTTTCAATGATTATAACCACCTTTAGGTAAATCATTATGTTCTCACCACTTTCCTTTTTTTGCCCATAAAGGGGCATGTTATTCTCTTATTTGTTTATCCTAACCGGGGTAGCTCTATCTTTTCAATGATTATAACCACCTTTGGGCAAATCATTTTGTTATCATACCACGTTACCACTATCAGTGTATAATGTTTATAACTACCTTTAGACAAACCATTGTGCATAGTCCCACTTACATTCTTAATGATTTTGACTACTTTTTTAGTATCATTGTGTTTTTACCCCATCATCATTCCTTTCTTTGGTCCCCTTATTTCACTTCTTTATTTTTTAGGGACCACTTGCTAACCTACTTGTGCCAACTATTCCCTTGAGGGGGCATCATACAATTAGTTTATCATCATTATAGTTGTAGGCATACATGACCTTTTCATTTTTTGAGAAGATTTTACTATGATTATAGCTTAAAATTCCTTCCCAAATAAGGGCAAACTATAGACACCTAAAATTGGCCACTGATAAACTCCAACAAATTTTTTGGCCAATTTTCACCTAAAATGGACAATTTAGCCTAAAAATATAAAAAAACATTCTAAATGATGCTAAACTAACATATATAATTATTGATTTTGGCCATGGTATCCCTAAATAGGGTAATATAGTTTATGTACAAACTAACTTTGATCAAATCATTTTGAGTCAAAATGTTAATTTTGCACCTAGGTGCTTTGGATTGATCTTTCCCATCAAATCTCTTGCATAAGACACATGCCTTCATTATTTATTTTTTGTAACATCCTAGATGTGATAACGGATCTAACTAATCTGATAGTGCCTTTCAATTCCAATTCAGTTGAAGTTTTAACCAATAACAAGGCGTTCTAATCAATTTGGGTAATTTATGTATAAAGTGCTTAATCATGCTTAAGATCTAATTAACCCAAATTAAGACCTAATCATGAATTCCATAATAAATAGTTGAATACTTATTTTTGAAAATGAATATTGAATATATACATCATCAAGTGACCTCATTTTTTGGAAAGACATCCCTAGACCATAAATGCCATAAATATCAGGATTCTTGCCCTCCATGCCTCATCAATACCTTCTATGATGCACTTCATGCCTCTTAATTTATCTTTATTCTAATGTCATGATGAGGATAATTATAAACGTAATTCCAAAAGTTAAATTAATCCTCAACCACACATCCCAATCTCAGGATGGATTGTTCAGGTTGATTCTAGACATTTTAAAAATGCATAAATATAGAGGCCATGAACATCATTTCTAAGACATAATTATGTAAAGTTGTAATGGAAAATTGATTACAAAACTTTAAGCAATTAGTATTACCATGCCAAATTGATTCCAAGCCAAGCCAAGCCAAGCCACAAGCCAAAGGTGCCAAAGAGAGATGGAGGTAGCTAGGATTTCACTGCCAAGGACTTCGTGAGCACAAAACTAAGTAAGCCACTACTACAAAGGCATTTGGAGCATCCAACGAAGGTGAAGGAATTCTTGTGTATTATTCCTTTGTTTTTCTTGTGTTTGCAATTTTTTTTTTAAACTAAGCTCTCCTTAGTGTCTAAGCCTAGAGATGTTATGCTAGTTAGTATGTTTATTTGATTTTATTTTTATTTTGGAACTAACACCATACTAACCATCCTATCTTGAGTTAAATTCCTAGATCATAGTATTTGTCCAAAATGTGATAAAATCATGAGTATATTTATCAATAATATTTTACAACATCTTTATAAATATATGGACAATCATATCATGCCGGTATGTCATAAAATATATCTATTTCTTAGAAAATAACTCTACTCAATGTCATATATATGTATATTATGACAAAGATCATGTGAAAATATGGGTAACTCCCTTTTCCACATGCACACAAAAATAGTCATCTCATAAATTCTTATCTCACATAAAACTATATACCTTTGAAATGTGAGGAGACAATACGAAAAACTAGCTAAGATACATGCAACTAATTTATGTCTCCTATGAAAATGTACATATGTATGGATGCACAAAACATATAAATATATAGTCATCTCCACATGAGTCATATTAAGACATTAGATTCACACCATTTAACAATTTAATATGAAACATTAAACGATACTAGCATACATATCTTAGATATGTCTATGCAAAATATATCGATAAATATCATTCTCTATGTATCTATATCATATTGAATTGTGATATTAGTACAATAGGTACCTCATGAATGATATCTATGGATATATTTTACTTAGGTTTATTTAAGATATGTCTTCTAGTTATTTAGTAATATGATTAATTTTTAATTATATAAATACTTAATCAATAAACCCACAACATTCATATTAACTTTCTAGTTATGTATCTCATCATTATTCATATAATTATAAATATTTTATAATATATCTAAAATACATATAATTATTTTAACATACATATCATTATTTTACCAGATGCAAAAATTTCTCTATAAACCCTAATTACTTAATAATACAATTAATTTTTAAATATATAAGCACTTACTAAACCAAAAACATTCATATTAGCCTTGTAGTCATTTATCTCATCTTTATTCATACAATTATAAATATTTTATTATATATCTGAAATACATATATTTTTTACCATACATATCATTATTGTATTATGGTTGAGGTCACTGAGCATTTCAACTAGTTCTATGCACACATGTCTTAAGGACAATATGAAGCTAGTGTATTTAAATATAAATACACACATTTTTATTCATTATTTTAATTAAAATAAAATAAATATTCCATAAATCCCTCGATCTATGCCACTCAAAGTGGTGCAGTAGAGGGTTTACTGCCCATGATAGAATGGTGTGATTGCCACCATGTGCCAAGCTTGAGATTTTATTTTCCATTACCTGAATAAAACTCATTTTGTTTCCTCTCTCATAACATAATGTGAAACTTTTAAAAATTTAGAATGAATTACTATGAAATTTGTATGGAATGGAAACCTTTAAAGGTTTACATTGTAAAGTATTTTGGTTATGGTTTGCAAGGTAGTTTATAATATATGAGACCACCTCTTATTTATAGTATGTACGAGGCATTTAATTATACCTAAAATATACGACGTATATTTGGAAGGTAACTTATAGTATATGAGATTGCCTTTTATTGCCAATATGTACGAAACATTTAGTTGTGCTTCAAATACAAGGCATACATACCTTATCGCACTTACAACATTTGAAATCACCTCATAATCTAAATACAAAGTATACATACATTACCTCACAACATACGAAACCATTTAATAGTCCCAATAAAATGCACTTAACTACATTCCAAATAAAAAACCTACATACATTACCCATAAAAAATTTGAACTTATAACCTCCCTTTATATAATACAAATTATTCACCTTCACTACTAAACCAACTCAAGTGTACGAATTCTTACAATTCCTTTACAACGCTTTATATGCACGACTCTCAAAACGGAGGAAAACCTCATAATTTTGCATATATTTTAAGGTCTAGAAAATAGATCTTACACAAAAACTATGTAAAATATGTATTTTATTTGAAAACTGTGTAAAGAATTTTCTTAGCTGAATACTTATATTCGCAAACATGTTAAGATTTAGGACAAACAGCTTTAAAGATAACTGTTATGAGATTTATTTTACTAAATAATTTATGATATTCTGTAAACCATCATCGGAAAAAAAAAATAATAATAATGAATCCATCAACAAAAATAGATAGAATAATGAATCTCGTGATAATGGATCAATGAATATGAGCTAAACATTGATTAAAAAACTTTTATATACCGACAGGAAAAATTAGATCTGTAATGCTAAGATTTGTTGCAAGACTTAAACTAAACCAGTAAAGCTGTGATTAAAACAACATATTTACTCTTACACATCAGTCACCGTGTTCCTCGTGATCTTGCGGGACGCCCTCTACATTCAAGTCAAAATTGCTCTCACGAATAAATTTCTCAGTTCCAATATCTGTAGTTTGGGACACCACTGAAGCGTTTGCGTTGTCTTTTGTAGAAGTTAAATCCATTTGGTTAAAGATGCCTTCTTTATACGGGAGGTTAGAAAAATCCTTCCACTGAAATGAAGGCATCCATGGATTCTGACGTTTGGTAACATTGCCAACCACATTTTCAGCCGCGGATATCTTTCCTGCAGAGTTGTAATTCACACACTTCTGTTTGAAAAGTTTGTGCATTGCTTGGATTTTGTCCACCAGAGCCAAAAATTCTTTTAATCCATCGCCATTGCCATCTGTTCGTCGACGTTTTCTCAACTTTGGTCCCTCACAATCCATGATAATAATAAACAAAGCCCTTTTAAAAAAAAGAACGGGCAATGTATTGTTAGTTGCAGCTCCTCCTCTCAGGTAAATTCTATCCACAGACAGAAGCATCACCCACCCCACGGCGTGAAGTCCATGCGCAAAGATCAGTGGAAATAAGTGCTATTGCACTACAGTTTTCTATCTAAATCCGGTCACCAAACATTTCTATTTATGAAAGCAAAAAAATGACGTAGCCCTTGAAAGTCCACTGGAACATTTTAAGGGTTACACCGGGGTTTACCTAACACGAGTCACCGGCTCACCGTATCAGGCAGTCGTCGACATCTTTTTCTCGCGTACGATGTGGGTGAATGACGGAAGAAAATGAGCGGCTAAAGATTATGAGATGTGAGTGGCTGATTGACCAAAGAAAATGAGCGATCGAGGCTGTCAGCCTATTCCGTTGAATAGCTATCCACGTACCCGCTAATGCCAGCGCTCTAGAAGGAAACGCGCACCCTAACATAACAGGGTAATGATTACGCAACCTATCTTTTAGGGTGCCGGGGTCATGTAAAGAATGAGTAAGGTTCTCTTTATTCAGTTAAATATTAATTCACATTCAAAGTTGTCCACGTATTTCGATAAATATAAATGTATGTATGTATCATTTTATTTTATTTTATTTTATATAATATATATTATTATTATATTAGCAATAATATTAAATATAATATTTTGAAAGGTTACTTGGAGAAGATGTGATCAATGTTTTAGGTTATTTAGGTTTCACATTTAATCTTTGATTTACATATGTCATTTAAAGAGGAGTATTTTTACATCGCTTATATTTCGGAGTAGCTATAAAGACAATGTGGTATACTTGTCAAATTTCTCCATTTGAACAAAATGAAACATACTTCTAGACATACACATTGAGGCACACTCCCATATAAACTTTGAAATGTAGTCTAAATTTTATTATTGTTATTAAAAAGGAGGATGACAAGTTGTTGGTGAGGGATGCCTAATATAGTGTGGTCAGTAAGTGATGAGAGACGACCCATTGGAGGTGAGTTCCAAAAGATATTAAAGGTAGCAAGGTTCTCAGCAGACAAGCGTATTGAGTAGAACCTTTAATGGAAGCATGGAGTAGAGACATTAGTCCTTGCTTCTCCTTCAAGGAACCCAAATTTTTTGTAATGCCCTAATTCTAATAACTTATTTCATTTGTGCAACGAGTTCTATAAGAATTGATTTATTCGATCTAATCCTCTTTCCAATCGAAATTTGGGCCAACATCCTCTCTCTAATGATTCACTAGGGAAAGATTTGAGAGCATTCATGTCCTTGGAGATCCTCCTAGGATGAATTCAAATGAATTTGAGTTGTCTTTAGTTCTAGATAATATTCATAATGTCTCATCTTCTTCTTACGCTTTTGGATAGTGGATGATAGTATTTAACATATGGAAGAAGACAAGGGAGTTAGATCATTGGTCTATTATATTTTTTAAAAGCAACATTTTGTGGAAAGATTCAATGACTTGATTAAATTTACTTGGCCTAAGGTGTTGGTTATAGAGGTGTTTATGCTAAGTAGCAGAGTCTTCTCAATACAATTAATTTACGGAAATGATAAGGATCTGATTTGTAGTGGCTCATGATTTTTTGAATGTTGTGGTGTGTTTGTGAGCCCCTAATCATCTTTCATTTACCCTTCCTCCATGATCGTGTTCTCCTTTTCCAATTTGGATTCTCTTATATAATTTTCCTATAATGATGTGAGATTCTTTTATAATTTAATAAATGATTTCCAAGGTTGCTCTGTTTATTAAAATAGCTAATGATCTGTAATTGAAACATAAAAACTTTGTCAGTTTATGTAAATCTATCAAATTGATGTCTTTACTTGGCTCTTGGACTCAATTCTATTTTTTTAAGGTTTGCCTTCTCATTGCTTTGGGTGCAATCAAATAGGGTATCTCTTGGTAGATTGTTCTTCAAATTATGCATCGGGCATACATCATCTCAATTTTTATGTTTGAAGAATAAAACCTTCAATAATGACCTGATTTTAAGGAAGAACAAATTAAGGATCTCTATGGATAAGTGCTTTTCCACTTCCATTGCTACCAAGGATTTTGACACTCTATAGGGTTGTTGTCCACTAAGAGACAAATTTTTTTGGAAGAGATATGATCACATTCAGTGGATGGCTTAACTTTACTCGACCCTCACTCCATTCATCCCAAAAAGGCTTCACTTTTGAAATGAATCTTTGGGCTTTTGAAATGAAGAAGTAGGAAATTTAAAGGTGTTAGATAAAAAATGAAAGGTTTGGATGTCATAAGAGGTGGTACATAGTCAACTATTGATTTTATTCCTTCTAGAAGGGGAAGGAGATTGCCTACTCCACACCATGCAAGGACCATGGAATGACCATGTTGATGATTAGGTATTAGACTAATTTATTTTTTAATGAATAATTTTAGTATATGGTGGTTTTTTTATTTACTTTTGGTTTACTCTTGGTTTTAGTGATTTTGAAATATATATATTTTTTCAAATAATTTTGATGGTTTACTCTTGGTTTTATTTATTGTGAAATAGGTCATACTAACTCTTCATAACAACAACAACAACAAGAACAACAACGACGACGACGACGATGACGACGACGACGACGATGACCACGACCACGACGACCACGATGACAACAACAACAATAATATTGAAAGCTATGAATTATAATTATGGTATGAAGAATAATTAACATCTGATGTCATGATCATCAAAATAAAAATCTAATTAACATCCTCTTTTGAAGATAAATAAAATTATTATTATTATTATAGGATAAAAAAAATCTGATATAATATTAAATAATTTTAAATAAAAATATATCATAAACTAAATAACTAAATACAAAATAAACAACAATAAAATCAAAGATACACAAAGACTATAAAAGAGCACAAGCGCAAAAAGTAATAAAAACATAAATAAAAAATGCAAAATAAAAGAGAAAAATTAAACCATAATAATTTAGCAACTTTATACCCAATTTAGAATCTCAAAAATATTCTAGAAAGTCGTAAACTATCTACCAAATCATTAGTCATTAAATATTATTCATGTTCAATAAATAAATTAACTTATTAAAATTATTTTTAAAACTATACCTACATTAAATAGGAATAACCTTGAACAAATGTCAGAAAGGCTGTTCTTACTTTTAATAGAGGCGTTGTATTAGCATAATGTCAAATGCACAAGATAGAGATGGGTAGTTGTACAACTCTCTTGTGAGATACATGATTTGATAAAATATTATTTCATGTTTGCTAAACATGCAAGTTGTCATTTCTCAATGATTTGCAAGAAGATGGGGAAGAGGAGCATGAATGAAAAAAATTGTAAAATATATTGGCACCTCAATTATCTCACTTGCATGTTAATTATAATATGGATGTGTGTAAAAACATACTAAAAGGTACATGTTAAAAGGAAAATACATAAATGAAATAAATATGTTGGAAAAAACAACTAACTTTTATATTAGATTATTAATGAAATTATAGGAAGTAAAAAAATAATTATATAATATTCGATATATATAGTGATAATTGATTTAATTATTAAGAATGTAAAGGATTTGTTTAATAATTTGTAGAGAATACAAATCAAATTAGATTCATATGTAATAGAGTTAAATATTATATATATTAAGACAATTTAAAACAAATTAAATATTAAATACATAATAAGATGAACACATCTGTTTAGGATACTCTTTGTTCTTCTTTTTTCAAGTGGAAAATCATGTTTCTCCTACCAAAGTGTAGTTCGAGAAAACAAAGGAAAATTATTTGTAAGAGTTTTATGTACATGCAAAAAGGAGTGCCCATATTGTCATGGCTTGTAATATCACCAATTATCATCTTGATATGCCCTTATGTATGGAATAATGTGCAAGCATGGCATAAATTTCTCCTTATTTAGATAATTACTCAACAATGGAAGGGCACTCTATTTCTATCTTGTTTTAATTATCTATTTTTTTTATAACAATCATCAACAAAGAGGTTAGGACTGTAATCTTTGCACTTGCTAAATGTATGAAATAAAGGGCATGCACCCAAAAGCAATGAGCACATGAAAATGGTATTATGGCCTCCCAAAAAGGAATATTTGTTTATTCTTCAGGCTGAATGAAATTAGATCAAAAACAAAGCCCAGATACATTGATATGTTTGTGATGTTTAATTATGTTATTGATTCGAATTCTAGTAGTTATTTCTTTGAGAGTTAAATTGATGTTTAGTTGCATATATATGAACCATTAATTTCTCGTGTGTCATCATTTTCATTCATATGAATCTCCATGTATTCTTACGCAGTTGGAAATATTTGAAAGATCCTCTTTGCCTCCCTTGATTTTTTATTGAAATTATTGACCTTTCCTACTAAGTTATTAGGATAATATTCAAACTTTGGTTTTAGCTTAATACTATGCTTAATAATTATTGTCATAGTACATAGTAACAACACATTACTATCAGTGCATATTAAACACATCCATTACTGAATTTCTAATTAAACACACCCATTAGGTAGATATAGACTCCACTACAATAACAGTTTCATATTTGATAATTTTTTTTTTTATTTTTTTTTGCTGATTATTATTTTATGTGATGATTTTATATTCAAAATTAATATCTGAATGGTATTTAGTTTTACAAATTTACACTAGACACGATACAGACCACATCCCTTATATTACATTCCTTTCTCGTTATTTGCTGTTATTTTACAAAAAAAATTATTCGACAGAACAGAGTGAACAACGCATTTAGTTTGGAAACAAACGACTAAACAGTTTGGACAACGTTGTATATTGCTGATAAAATGATTTCATATTTGTCTCTTGCCAATAGTCTGAAAGTAATAAATAAACGCGGAGGACACAAAAGTCAATCCAAGAGCAGCCCCTGTTCAAAAAGGCGATTTTTATTTTATTTTGACAAGTCAAGAATAGCTGCTGTTTAAAAAGAGTATTATGCCCGAGGTCCTGTGCACACGAATCTTAAAGAGAATATGAAGCTGGTGCATTTAAATATAATTACACACGATTTTATTCAATAATTTAATTAAAATAAAATTAGTATTTCATGCTTCGCTGATGTATATTGCTCGAAGTGGTGCAGCAGAGGGCATAATGCCCATAAAAGAGCTGTGTGTTTGCCACCATGTGTCGATTTTAGGATTTTATTCTCTGTTACTTCATTTGTTATATGATGTGAAATTTTTAAAAAATTAAAATGATTTGTAAGGTAATTTATAATATATGAGAACACCTCCTACCTTTAATACATAAGGGGTATATAATAATACTTGAAATAAATTATATATATTTGTAAGATAGCTTACAGTATATAAAACTGTTTTCTATTGTCACTATGTATAAAATATTTAATTGCGTTTTAAATGGAGAGTATATATACTATACCTTATTTACAACATATGTCATTATCTTGTAACCCAAATAAAAACCATACATACATTACCTCACTTACAGCATACAAGACTATTTCGTAGTTCCAAAAAGTAAGATGCACTTAATTATGTTTCTAATATAAGTTATACATACCTTATTCGTTCAGGGTTTGAACATATAACCTACTTTTTAGGAATACAATTCTTCACCTTTACCATTAAACCAATTCAATTCTACAAATTTTATAATCCCTAATGTCACTATCTTGTAACCCAGATAAAAACCATACATACATTACTTCACTTACAACATACGAGACTATTTCGTAGTTCCAAAAAGTAAGACACACTTAATTATGCTTCTAATATAAGTTATACATACCTTACCCGTGCAAAGTTTGAACATATAACCTACTTTTTAGAAATACAATTCTTCACCTTTACCATTAAGCCAATTCAATTCTACGAATCCTTATAATCCCTAAATAACATTTAAAAACTGAAGAAGATTTGATATTTTACAAATATGTTAAGATCATTAAAAAAAAACTATTAAAAAATTTATTTTATTTGAAAACTGTGTAAAGGATTTTATTAACTGAATATTTTTATTTGCAAACATGTTAAGATTTAGGAAAGCGAGCTTTAACGATAACTGTTATGAGATTTATTTTACTAAAAAATTTATGACATTTTGTAAACCATCTTCGAAAAAAGAAAGCATAATGAATCCATCATTAAAAATAGAAAGAATAATGAATCTCATGATAATGGATCAAACTATATGAGCTAAACATTGATTAAAAAACATTAATATACGGACCGAAAAAATTACATCTCTAATGCTAAGATTTGTTGGAAGTTTTAAACTAAACCAGTAAACCTGTGATAAATACATCATATTAACTCTTACACATCAGTCACCGTCTTCCTCGTGATCTTCGGAGATGGCCTCTACATTCAAGTCAAAATTCCTCACAGGAATAAATTTATCAGTTCCAACATCTGAAGTTTGGGACACCACTGAAGCGCTTGCGTTATCTTTTGTTGAAGAAGTTAAACCCCTTTGGGTAAAGATGTCATCTTTACGGGGGAGGTTAGAAAAATCATCCCACTCGAATGACGGCTTCCATGGATTCTGACGTTTGGTAACATTGCCACCCACATTTTCAGCCGCGGATGTCTTACCTGCAGAGTTGCAATCCACACACTTCTGTTTGAAAAGTTTGTTCATTGCCTGAACACCTAACACGAGTGAGTTGAGGCTGTCGGCTTATTCCGTTGAATAGCAATCCCCGTTCATGCCGCCGCTGGTTTAGGGGAAGAGGACAATATTTGCGCACCCGAACTTTTAGCGTCCTGAGGGTCATGTAAAGAATGTTAGTAGGTGATTGACGAAGGGAAATGACGGCACCATAGGAGGACGATGTTGACGATTAGGCATTGGATTAATTATTTTTTAAGGATTATTTTTGTAAAAGTTTTTTTAATTTTTTTAAAGATTTTTCTTTTTAGTATAGTTATTTTTGAAATATGTATATAATTTTATTAGATTGTTTTTGGTTTTATCTATTGAGAAATGGGTTATAGTAATTTTTCTAAATTATTTGACAAAAAGATAATTATAATTATAATAATATATGTCTATATAATATAAAATTATAATGCATATTATAATAATATTTTTGTAATAATTATTATATTGAAAGGTATAAATTACAATTATAGTATTGGAAATAAACTTTTGATGTTATGATTGTGAAAGGAAAAATCTTTCTAACATCCTCTTTTAAAAATAAATAAAATTATTACTATAAGATAACAAAGACCTTGACACAATGTTTAAAAAATCTAAATAAAAAATATTTAAATTTAAAAATAAATAAATGTAATACAAAATAAATAAATAAATAATAAAAAATAAATAAAGATTAGTGAAGAGTACAAATACAAAGAATAATTAAAAACATAAATTAGAATAGCAAAAGAGAAGAAAAAAATTAAAAATACTTCCAATTACATTTAAGTATTATTATATATGTAAAATATATAAACTAAATTGTATAATTTAAACTATAATAACACAACTACTTCATACCCAATTTAAGATCTCCAAAATCTCTCATAAAGTTGTAAATCATCTAACAAAATGATAGTCATTAAACAATATTCATGCTTAATAGATGAAGTAACTTATTAAAATTATATTTGAAACTATACCTACACCAAGGAGGAATTACCATGACCAAATCGGAACTACGTTGAACATAGGTCATAGAGGGTTTTCTCATGTCTAATAAAGATGTTTTATTAGCATAATGTCAATGCACAAGACAAAGATAAATAGTTACAACCCTCTTGCGAGATATCTAATTTAGATAAAATATTACTTCATGTTTAGCAAACATGCAAGTTGTTATTTCTTGATGACCTGTGAGAGGACGGTGAAGAGGGTCGTCAAAGAAAGGAAAGTGATAAAATAGATTGGCGCCACTATCGTACTTTTATGTTAATTTTAGTATGGATACATGTAAAAACACATTAAAAAGCACATGTCAAAAGGAAAATGTGTAAATGAAATATATATATATATATATATATATATATATATATATATATAATTTATTAAGAATATGAAAGATTTGTTTGACAATTTGCAAAGAACATAAATTATAATGGAATTCGTATATCTAAAATATGATATTCTAAATATTAAGACAATGTTTAAAAATTAAATATTAAATACATAAGTAAAGTGAACATGTATGTTCATGATACTTTTAATTCTTTCATTTTTGAATGAAAAATCATCTCTCTCCCAACCGCATGTATAGTTCATGAAAATAAATAAAAATTATTTATAAAAGTTTTATGTGTTTAGGTAGAAAGGAGAGCCCATATTATCATGGGTTATAATACCAACAATTATTATCCTAATATGCTATTTTGTATGAAACAATGTGCACGTATGGCATAAATCTTACCTTGTTTAAATAAGTAATCAACATTAGAAGAGCACTTCATTTTGATCTCATCTCAATTATCTATTTTTATTATATAAGAATCATTAACAAAGAAGTTAGGATTCATAGAGAAGTTAAGATTATAATCCTAACTGTTATTAGAAGTTTGAAATTAAAGACCCACACCCCTTCCCCCCTTAAAAAAAATTAAATATAAATTTTAAAATTAAAATAATATCACATGAAAATAGTATTATGGATTTAAAAAAAGAATATTTGTTAATTTTTAATTCCAAAGAAAGCCTAGATACATTGATATGTTTAATTAGATTATTGATTCAAATTATAATAATTAATTCTTTAAAAGTTCAATTGATATTTCATTTCATACATGTGTGCTATTAATTTCATCTGTGTCATCATCTTCATTCATATGAATCTTCATGTATTCTTAAAAGATACTCTTTGCCTCTATTGGTTTTAAATTGAGATTTTTGACCTTTCCTATCAATACAATATTCAAACTTTATTTTTAAATTATTTTAATTAGACATAGTAAACAACACACCAATTATTGTCATCGTACATAGTAAACAACACACCCATTATTGACATTTCAACTTTTACTTAGCATAGTTAAATAATTTCCATTTATTTAATGAAATGTCATTTATTCATTTATCTTCACTTATGTCTCCTTCAAGGTCATAGGTTATTCACTTATGTTTTCTCCACTTGCGCATTATTCAATTTCCAATGTGCTTGATATTGATAATCTAAATTATAAGTATCTTAGAGAAATTTATGTCTTACTCGTACATAATTATCTTAGATAGTCTTTGCATGTATTGTTTGATTTTGAGAGTAGCTACCATCTGATTAGGTTGTAGATTTTAAGCTATTTTGATTTAATATTTTATTTTTTCTTCATCAAGCAGTGAAGAACTTTTATGCTCTACTATTGGTGCCTCAATGAGGTTATCTCTAATGAAGTTATCTTTACGATCTCATAGAGCCTCTGAGAAGGTTTTACTAAGGAATGTTGACCTTTGACTTTGATTATCTTCTAGTAATTCTATAAAAGTTTCACTAGAAGATGTTGAGTTTTGTCTTTGATTATCCCATAGCACCTCTAAAAAGGTTTCACTAGGAGAGTGTTATTTTTATATATGAATATGGTCTTGGCCTCCTTACTCTTTTTTAACTACTATGTCACCATAGATGTAGTTCAAAAAATTGTGATTCTATTGATCCCAATCAACACTGGTGGGAGATGGAATGTAAATGATATGACTCTTTTGGTTGATGGTAATGACCTATGGAATGGTAATGGAATGGGTGTTGGCATCACAATCTTTGTAGAAGATACTAGGATAACTTGTGTCAAAACTGAATTACTCATCCTTAAAAATTATAAAAGGTTCAAAAATGTATTCAAATTAATCTACAAGGCATGTGTAAATAATATTATAAAAACCAAAAATATATTCTTCATTTTGATCTCATCATAAATCAAGGGACTCTAACTCTGATGTTGAGACTGATTTTGATTCAAATTATGATGATAAATTTGATGTCAATACAAGAATAGAACTTGACTCTAACTCTAATTATCCATCTGATAGGTACTTTGTTACAATGATGTCTTGTTGAATGTTTATTTTTGTATAATTAATGGCTTGTGATGGGATAATGAGCTCCATAAAAACTAGTTTGTCAAAGTGAGACTCCTCTAGGATGGGAAATAGGTCAAGAGACAACTCATCAAAGTTTAGCTTGTGAATAGGAAGCTCTTGAAAAATAGGCACATGGTTGAGGTAATGATTTTCAGAAAGTTAGTTATAATCATTATAAAGTGACCCAATAAAGACTGGCTCATTAGAGTGAGACTCCTTGATAACTAGTATAGGATCTATAGGTGATGCATCAGATGTTAAATTATCATAAATGGTTGATTCAACAAAAACATCTTTCATTGGTTGGTTATTTTGGCCTTGGTTTCTAATGAGTTGGAAAATACCAAGTTTAAACACAACTAGGGCTTTGAATGATTAGATGGGTTTAGGTTTTGATGGGATTTATTCTAGGTGATGAATGGCTCATGATCAGATAATGGTAGGGCCTTGTGGAGCATGATTGCTTGTACGAGCTAAAGAATAAAGTCTTGAGATGGTAATGATAAGGCAGTGTGGAGATTGATTACTTGCAAAAGCCAAAGGACTAGGTCTTATAATGAAGAAGGGGCATTGTGAATCTTGGTTGCTCATACAAGCCAAAGGAATAGGTCCTAGAATGATGAAGGGGCCTTGTGGAGCTTGGTTACTCACACAAGCCAAAGGACCAGGTCTATGAATGGTAATGGTATTTCTTAGATATTATGGAACTTGATAGGTCGTATAATCCAAAGGAGTGTTAGGGGTAGCTAATGATAAAATAAGAAAAGGACATCATGAAATTTGATTACTTGCACAAGATAAAATGTCCAAGTCTTCCTCATAAACCATATCATCCTAGTTGTGAGTTGGCTCATAAGCTAGTTCTTGACTATATTTTATGTACTTATTATTGCAATGAAGGTATGGATCCATATCATAAAAAACATTATCTAAGTTGGTCTTGAAAGTCCTCATCACAAGCGTCTTCATGCTAATCAGGGTCTTGATTTAGATTTTATGGATTTTGACTATGTTCCCCATATGGAGTATTGTGGGGAGAATCATAAAACTCCTTAGAAAATCTTTCTCTATAGGGGTTCTTAGTGGGATTTTGTATAGCCATTATATCATAGGTTGGATTGTATGTGACTCCACCATATGTGTAGCTAGACATATCCATGTAAATGATGAAATTTCCAAAACAAAAAGGCTTAGAGTTTTATAATGTTTGAAAAACCATGTCCAAATGACAAATGCTTCAAGCTTAGGCTAACTTGGTTGAAGGGGTGGAATTGTATCTCCAAAATGATTTTTGATAATACTTGGCATAAAATAATCTAACATCAAATGTATAATGTCATATGCACAAAAGGTCAAGTATCTGAATAAAAACCAACATGTCAAAGGTCTAGGTCAATGTGTTCCAAACAAGGTTTAAACTAGGAAAGGGAAAAGTTAAGTTACTAGGTCTTTTATCCAAAGATGGAGTTAAAATCTAGGCTCAAATAAATAGGAATGATGTGATTTTAATTAATCTAACAAGTTTAGAAATAACTTTGACATAAACCTAGTACATGAAATCAAACATAAACATGATCAGTTGGTATAAGGCATAAGACAAAAGGCTCTTTGAAGAATGATTGTGTTTTATTAAATAAAGGCAAAAATAATGATAAGGATAGGTACTAAAATAATAACTCATCAATAGTTTTCAAATTTGGGTAATCGATTAACTAAAGTTATGAAACCTAAAAGAGAAAGATCTATGTATCCACCCCATGAATTAAGACCTAAATAAAAATCAATCAATGTTTGGATCCAAATTTAACAAGGTTATTTTAAAAATCAACTTTGAAAACTATGATTTGACCAAACAAGCTAGATAATATTGGACATCATGACGACATAAGATAAAGGTCTAAATGGTATACATGACATGGTTTATAATAATAGTTTTTGGTGGAAGGTAAGCTAGTCTTGAAATAAATTGAGTAGCCTGATGATGTAGGAATGCTCAAATAATGTGGTTAATGTTATGTTTATAAAGACTCAAAAGGCTCAAAAATGTTTTGACATGATTTGGGTAGCATAACACTACCCTCCTGAACTCAAATGGCACACACACAAACAATTTTAAAAAAATTCAAGGCACAAGTGTGGTGTAAAATGGCTAGCATAATGCCTCTTTGGACAAAATAGTGATGCATATACAAACTAGTTTTGACATGGTTTATGAACAAAAATAAAAATTTTAGTCTGAAGACATATGAAGCAAAAATGATAAAAAAATACATTAATTATAATCATCCAAATCCTAGCAAGGGTATGGAAAAATGGAGTTGACTAAAACTAGCAAGTTTCAAATATCTCCTAAGGAATCAATTATAGAATGACTTTCACATCAAATGATGTAAAAGACAAGCACAAAAATAGGGTGACCATAACAATGGCTAGTTATAAAAAGGTCTAGTCCTTTTTATAAGCACTACATGTTGATGTGTGCTTAGTATAGTGCGAAGTCTAAATATAGATATGTCCCATGTATAAATCCAATCAGGAGCAAGTAAAGTCAATGTTAGGAGATGAAACCCTAGGTCAAAGATCCTCTAAATAACTTGAGGGAGGTAATGGCATCCCCCTCATAAGCCAAGTTTGCATGAAAATAAAAGACTAAGAGAAAGACTTTAGGGTCATTTTCAAGGTCACCCAAACTTTGATGAGTTTTTGGGGAGTGCTTTAGATGACATTCTGTCTAAGCCTTAGACTAGGCCTTTTGAAATAAGAATGGTGCTTTTGATTCCAAGGGTTCCCTAAATGGGACAAATGTAAGAGCATACACGCAACATCCCTCTTTTTACAAACAAAATTTAATCTAAATAACTAAGTAAATATAAAAAGCTTTGAAAAGGTGGCTTCATTTTTAAGCCCGAAGGAAAGTGAGGTGGTGTTCATTTCAGCCCTTGGTCTTAGTTTTAAGTTTGAAAACATTCACCATAAATATCTAATTTTTTTGTTAAACACTGAAACAAGGTTCTTAATTAATTTTTAAGCATGAAAAAGGTGATCCAAAACATATTTTTAGTAAATGTGAAGATTGGTCCTACAAAAAAATTATTAACATGTCCTTTGTCCTTGAAGCTCTTTTGGGTTTGAAATAATGAACTTTAAAAAAAATATCTCAGGTCTGTGTTTTAAGAAAAACATGGTGACCGACATCGATTTATATAACCAATGATGGTTACATTTTTTAACCAATGTTAGTTATATAATCAACATCAGTTATACCAATTTGATTGATGATAGGTATACAATTGATGTCAATTTTGATAACTGACATTAGTTAAGCTATCATATTAATGTTTATCTTACTAGTTGATGTCAGTTACTATGTAAAAACCATGACAAACAAAAATGACAAAAAAAGTTAGAAAATCAATTTGCTAGAGGTTTAAGGATCCGAATGAATATTTTAAAGTTGAAAAATGATCTTCTTCATGTGTGGGATGTGTCTAGTCCCATGGGGTGTAGTATATGTGATCTATAAATTTGACTCAAAAGAGGATGGTTAGTATGGTGTTAGTTCGAAAATGATAAAAAATATGAATGAAATACACTAACTAGCATAACATCTCTAGGCCTAGATACTAGGGAGAGATTAGTTTTTAAAAAAAATGATAAACACATTTAAAAATTAAGGAATAAAACACAAGAATTCATTCACCTTCCTTGTATGCTCCAAATTCCTTTGCAGTAGTGGCTTGCTTGATTTTGTGTTCATGAAATCCTGTGGAGTGGAAGCTTGGCTACCTCCATCTCTCCTTGGCACCTTTGGCTTGTGGCTTGGATTGGATTATAATCAATTTGGCATGGTAACACTAATTTCATTAAGCTTTCTAATAAATTATACATTATATCTTTGCATAATTATGTCTTAGACATGACGTTCATAGCCTCTCTATTTATATATTTTTGAGAATGTCAAGAATCAGCCTGAACTATTCATCCTAAGATTGAGATGTGTGGTTAAGGATTAATTGAATTTTTGAAATTAATTTTATAATTATCCTCATCATGACATTAGAAGAAGGGGTAATTAAGAGGCATGGAGGGCATGAATCTTGATATTTGTGGCATTTATGACTTAGGGATGTCTTCCCAAGAAATGAGTTCACCTGATGATGTAGATATTCAATATTCATTTCAAAAAATACGTATTTAATAAGTTTCCATGAAATTCTTAATTAGGCCCTAATTTGGGTTAATTAGCTCTTAATCATGATTAAGCACTTTGTGCACAAATTACCCAAATTGATTAGAATGCCTTATTATTGGTCCAAATTTTTAATGGATTGGAATTAGATGTCATTGTCAAATGTGTTGGAATTTTTTATCCTATTTAGGATGTTACCGGTAGTAAATAATGAAAGCACACATCTTGTGCAAGAGATTTGATAGGAAATATCAATCCAAAGCACCTAGGTGTAAAATTGGCATTTTGACTCAAAATAATCTAATCAAAGATAGCTTACCCATAAATTCTATTACCTCATTTAGAGACACATTGGCCAAAATTGGCACATGAATATTTTAGTTTCACATCATTTAGCATGTTTTTGTGTTTTTAGGCTAAATTGTGCATTTTGGGTAAAAATTAGTCAAAAGCCTAGATGGAGGTTATCAATGGCTAGTTTAGATGTCTAAAAATACCATGCGAAAAATCTAGAGATATATTTTTGCAAAGCTCTTATATATAAGTTAGATGTAAAACAATCAATGTTCATAGATTTTGTACAAGTTGGATTGAAAAATATTGATAGCATGAGATAGAAGTAGACATCGTAGTTTGAAAAAAAATTAAAATTGATCATTATTTTAGCTTAATTTAGAATTTTAAACCCTAATTAAGATAAAAACTTGAATATAATTTAGATTATAAATTAAGACAACAAAACATGAATCAAAATGTAAAATGGTTAAACTGATTTGACATGTGGGATATGTTAAATATATAAAGCACTATAGATATAAAGATAACTAGTTTTTTTAATTTATTAACTGATTGGTAATTAAATATGGAAGTGGGAAGGGGTTTAAAGTAGGCTTAAGATTCATGTATAGCTAGAACTGAATGTTTGTGCATGCATAATGATTGATATCAAGTTTGGGTGAAGTCATGGATGTTTTCGACTAAAATAGACATTATTGTCTTAGTTTATTATGGCTCTTTGTGACTGTACATTTATCTATGTTTGATTGTGATAGCTCTTTGTATGTGATATTGATGTCTAATTATGTGCACAAACCCCAATAGTGATATCCTTCTCTTTGAAACCCTTATTCTACCTTGGAAGGATATAAACCTAAAAAATATTTATAAGCGTATGAAGGAAAACAATGACTGAATACATCAATTCATTTATTGAATAAAAATAGGTTTATATACAAAGAGATATTCATTTATCTTGTAACTACCAAAATAACCCTATGCCACCTAAGCACCTAACCACTGTAATATAATTGATTGATAAACTACATAAAAAAGCTTAACTAGACAATGTAATAACTCAAATTATGCTAACATTGCCCCTTTATTACATTATTTCTACAGACATAATATTTCTAGATAGTGATCCCACCTTTATTACAAACACTGTAAAAAGATTTACACTTTCCACACAGCCTGCTCACTTTTTGGGGTGGTATGCCATCCTTGTGGCTTCAAGGTCTTGGTGACATCTCAACTTTTCCTTGCAATATTAACAAAAAATTGGAAGTTATAGGAACACTTTTCTCTAATAAGACCTTCAATGGTTTCCTGAATTATGAGGATTACCACAAACCCATATTGTTTTTTACTATAGGTTGACCACAAACCTACAGGGATGCAGGAGGTTTCTACTACACTTTGGTGGTTTCTCAGATTACTAAAAACCCTTTTCTAAGAACCAAGCACTAATTTAGTGTTTTTTCTCCCCACAATATTCTTTTTTAGGAGGTACCAAATTGAAAAATAATACTTAGTGCTTTATTAAAAAATATACTATAAAACATAAGACAAACACACCAAAATTTGTCACCATAGCAATAGTGAGACTCCATCATAGGTGATTCATGAGAGGATGCCAAATTTCCTCTAACCTCTAGTAAATGATGTTGATTCACTCAATCAATATCTCGATGAACCTCATATGCATGTCTTTTATGAGGACAAAACTCTCCCACTAACACATACGACTCAAGATGTTGGGTTCACCCAATAATGTGTTTGTATAAGAGATTTTTGAGTTTGAAAACATCAACAATAGGCCCAAAACAAAATTTTTATACTTTTTATGGCTTAATTCTTTTGATGATATTTACGATTGATAACTCTCACTTTAAAAATATTGACAAAGTGTATCGACCCTTGAATTTTTTAATTTTTTTATAAAAGAGACATAAAATTTTAAAACATAATCCAATAAAAAAATGTACTAAGAAATTAAAAAAGCTACAAAATTAAACTATACAACTTACAATGATCTAATTATCATAAAATAAGAATCTATTGATTATCATACCCAATTACAACTTGCATGTATGGTGACAACCGCTTGGTTTGAGAAGATTCTTTTGATGACTCTGAGGCTTGACGTAGATTTCTAGATGGCTATGATAATAAACGAGATAATAATAGATCCTAGTCCTTAGAGTTTGATAGAAAGGTAGATGAATATGATGAATAATAAGAGCAGTGGAATTGAGTTGGTAACAGATAAAGTATGTAGTGCAAAATTGTCACACATATATAGTACCTTGCTCACTTCTACTATTATGCTTTGATCTATTGGGTGTTGAGTCTAACATTCTATGGAATGCTTCCTTTTATAGACATCATAATCTATAGGCATTGAATCTTTTACAATAGGCTTATATATCTCTAACTTCCATGCATTCTCCTTTAAATCATGTTTTATAGGTTTGTTCGATCTACTATGCGTTGAGATCTTCATGTTTCTGCATTCATTGATTATTCCATAATAGGCATATATCAAGCAAATAAATTATTTGATTTACCTAGACTCACTCCATAGGCTTTCACTTCTATGCCATATGTTTTGGGTTGCTCTACCAATAGTTCAGAGGCTTTGATTATCAACTTTGCATTTGCATTTGCTGCATGATTCAATCCTAACCTGTTGAATGATCTCACCAAGGATATTCTTTTCATATTCAAAGGTAAAAAAAACTATAAGTTCCCCTCATAAATCTCAAGATCTCATTACGAATGCTCTAATACTATTGAAGGAAAATAATGACTGAATACATTGATTCATTTATTGAAAAATAATATATTTATATGTAAACAGAGATTTAGTTATTTTGTAACTATCGATATATCTCTACACCACCTAAGCACCTAACCACTGTAATATAATTGATCGTGGAACTACATAATTAAGCTTAACTAGACAATGTAATAAATAATATTATTCTAACATTGTAATGGGTTGAGTTGACCCCAATTACCTTGGTTGATAATTAATCAGTACTTACATATCCAATACATAAGAGTGGGAAGTTAGAGAGGGAAGTCAAAACACATGTAGTTCTTCCCATTGATATGAATGAGCTTATAATTTTTATTTATGTACTTGAAAATATTTACTCTTGACTTGGATTGGTGTGATTTATACTTGATTGATGACTATTCCTAGTGAGTAACTTGTAATTTGAGAATAATAGATAAAATTTTCTCAATGTGCAGCAGTGTCTAATTATTTGATATATAAGTTCCTAGTGAGTCATAGGTGTGTGTGTTTTTTATTTATTTATATGAATCCATTTGTTTAATATCTCAAACTACTAAATCACTAGGCAAATGGGTTGACACATATGAATGATTTAAATTTACAATAATGGCTCATACAATATGTGAGGTTGGTAATGGAACATGTGTAGTCATCATCAGAGGGGTAAAGGTTGGCTATGTAAGAATAGGTATGGAAATATGTTGGTGGTCCTTTTTTACCCAAAAACATGGGTGGATGTTACATAGGTCACAAGAGGTATATGCATAAGAATATTACTAGTAGTAGAGATCATAATAGTTAGTTGGTAGATTTGGTGAATTAATTATACTCTTATCTTATTATATATAACATTAAATCAATTTTATGTGGATTGAATTTAATATATTTAGTAAAATATTGACCCTCCATGGAATCTATTTGATCTTAATTAGTTGTGTCATGAATATTTGTGGTCTCAAATTTCATGATACTTCTAATAATACGTTGTTTAGTAGGAAATATATAATTTTTAGTAGCGAGAATGAATGAGGTCACATATGCCCTTTTTTCCTAATGGTAACAAAAGGAAATGTTTATCAGATATTATAAAATAATATTTGAGTAAGGCTTAGTATTATTCATTATTTTTTGCCTAATTTATGTATTTGGATTTGACTATTTTGATCCATTTGCTTATATAATTAATCATAATAAGATATAATATCTAGTACAATAACATGAAAAGAGTACTTTCATCATCGTGTTAACTAATAATGTTCATTTTTTATGGTTATGTTTAATGTGTATTATTATGGAATAATAAAAAATTAGGTTTAAAGGTAAAAATTTAAGGCTAAAAGATTATATTATATTATGCAACGGATAAATGTGAGAACATTTTATTATGTATGAAATCATAAATTAGATCTGAAACACTAAGACACAAAAATACAAAACCATTGAAAGATGAAAATAGTTTTTGTATGAAAATCATAAACAAAAATGTGAAACACTAGAACGAAAAGCATTAAACCTTGGAGGCATGAAACCCTAAAGGAAGCATAGTGTTTGGCATGGTTTGATATGTGTACGAGTTCAACAATATGTTTAACTATAATTTAGATTAATGTAATTAAGACTAAAAATTATTAGATATAAATTGGTATAACAATACATATGTGAACACATAACATCAAAACTTACATTTAAATGTAAATTAATGAAAATGATTGCAATGATTTGACAAGTGTCATACGCTAAATATATTAAGTATAATAAACAAATGTGTAGTTACCATTTAAGTTTGACTATTTGATTGTGACCATATTCTAGAAATAGAAATTATACTAAAGGAGGCCTATGTTTCATATGAATTTGGAATTTTAATTTTATCTATGTGGTAGGTTTTACCAATCTAAGTCAGTATCATTGAGTAATATTAGATTGAGTTGTTGAATACTAACTTATGAAGAAATTAGGGATTATGATTGTATAATCACCTTCACCTATATTTTTATGAATTTTATGTGCAATCCTAAACCTTGATGACATGTGCAACTGTATAAATCAGTCTCCTTCACATTGAAACCATGGATATGCTTATGAGGGATAGAAACCTAAAAAAATGACAAAGTGTAATGGATTGAGATAATCCTAGTCAACTATGTTTTATGATTTAATAATGCCTACATATCCAATAATCTAAGGATGGAAATGAATCCACATGTAGTTCTTCCATCAAGTGTGTTTGTGTCATTTCACTCCTTTGTTATATGTATGCATCAAATTATTTAACTTTGATAATTTACATTATTTTTTTGAAATAGTTTAATGTGATTCAGAATTTGATTTTGATTATTCTTAGTGATAAATTAATTTTTTAATAATAAGGTAGATTTTTTTGGTGTCCAATAGTGTATAGTTGTGTAATTGATATGTACTAAGACCCTTTTGAATGAAAGCTTGATTTTTATAATATATGAGTTCAATTGCATAATTTATTATGCCACTACATGATAGGAAAATGGACATACCTAAGGAAACATTTTTTTTTGAAATGTAGTTATCGCAAGAGAGGGTTGGTTCTGAATAGATTGGGTGACTATCAATTGATGATACTAACCAAAACTAACAATAGTAACCTATGTAAAGGTGGACTAAATTGAAGTTCTAAGTGTGTATTTGCATGATATTTAGTAGGTTAAAAATGAAATTTTGGTTCCTTAACATTGTAACAACAAAAGGAAGGATCAAACTCATAAGATGGCATGAAAGTGTGAGAGAATGATGGATTGTTCTTTTTTATGCAATCAAGTCATGTGTGGTAAACAAAAATTAAGATTATAATTTTCAAGTACTTAATACCATATTTTAATATCAATAAGAGGAAAAACTCAACTTTTTATTAGGAAGAACTCATGTAAGATCTGTAAAGGATTCTATGTATGGTTGTGAAAGCTCTTAGGAGGGAAAAAGTGAAAGTGTATAATTTTAAAAAATATTATGGTTTGATCCCTATTCAAAGTATTAGAACATAGGAAATGCCTTACCATATAATAGGGTGTGATTAGGGTGAACCAAAACATCTTTCTATCCCTATTTTGAAATATAATAAAAGTGTCAAAAATGAAGCTAGGATTACTATACAAATCTAATTTATATATAGGAATGAATAACTAAAATTTAATAGGAAACATCTAGATAGGTAAGAGAGTGATTATGTAGTGTAATGTACTAGCAAAAACACATAACATAGTTATGGAAGATAAAATACATATTTTATATCTACAAGCATATGAGCTTTAACGGATCTATGCAACCATATTAAGATAGATACTCACTCTTCTAAACCTCATGACCATAGATCTATTTCAAGGCATTTATAATGACTTTACATGGATATAAATTGGAATAGAATGGAAATAAGCTATGTACCCCATTTTCTAGGCTATTTATATAAGTAACAAGTACAATTAATTAATTTAAATTTTAGTTTAACATTCATATATAAATTATTTAAGAAATATATCATATTATTTAAATAGTCTCAATTTTTAAATCATTTAGATAACTAAATCTAAAATAATCTAAAATATTATTCAAAATAAATCAAGTCGTAATTTTTTTCACAAACATGCTGAGATTTTTACTTATCAATAGAACATCCACTCTCACCTTACTTCTCTTAGATCATTTGGAAGTGAAACAAAATTCAAAATTTTAATTTTATTAACAGAAAAAAATTATTATATCATAGCTTCCCACCATTTGTAATTCTTAGAAGCCTCGTGATAAGCCTCTACATACCCACTCACTATGAACTATGTTATGTGTGAAACACCAAACTCATGTTACAGTCTATTCCTACATTAATCTTGAGGATCCCATTTCATCACATTATGCTTTTCATTAGTTGAGCATTTGAATTGACTTGTGTGCCCATATACATGTTGAATTAGTTGTAATAGACATTTTTGTCAATAAAACGTATCATGCAATACACCAATATTCAATCATTTATTTGGTAAGAAACATTATTGACCACAAATAATATCCTTGGACATTTACAACAATATAAAAATAATTGTGGGAGAGGAAAGTCAAAAACATTTATGAAATGTGAAATAATTATTGAAATGTCATAGATCAATAGGATTATATATCTACTAACCTAAAGTTTAAGAAATACTAATAGCTTCAGTTTTGAGATTTATCTTTTTATATCATAATAATAAATAGAATTCCTCTAAAATTAATTGCATAACAAAATTATTCTTAGATGTTTTATATCTCACATTGTGTTAATTATAATAGAGATTTAAATTTAACAGTTTTATGAATATTTATTCATATATGTATATAAGATTTATTTTGTAAAAAAATTATATACGAAATTAAATAATAAATGACAAATTGGAATGAGATTAAAATCATCTCACATATCATTTCTCATAAAATGTTTTAAATAAAAATATATTATTTTTTTCTTATTATTATATCAAGGAATGCCACAGATCTAATAAATCGAAGAGTGTACTGATGAGAACTGTGAAACATAAATTGTATGAAGGTAAGATTAAGCACACACATACATAACTATAAGTTATGAAAAATAATGAGATAAAATGTAAAAGACATAAAATGGTTCCAACTCAATACACTCCAATAGAATAATTCAAGGGATGTAAATATAGGAGGTAAATGTGTAACCTCCTCTAATAATAAAGGCAACCTCCACCTAGAATAATGGTAACCTCCACCTAAAACTATCTACTCAATAGTCAATTGGTTAAGGGTAGAAACTACTTCTAGATAAAATAGTATGGTCAAGAGAACACTTAAATAAGCATAACCCATAAGTATAGGAAAAGTCTAAGTGAGGTGGAATATTCTAAGTTGGATAAATAAAGTGAGGAAATTAAATCGTATACTAACATATTAAAATATGTGATTGGTTGTAGGTTCATTACCATACCATAAAAGTGTCTATTCAAAGTATTAGAACATAAGAAAATAAATCCTACACTATAAACATCATCAGGTTGAGTTTAGTGATTGAGAATCCTTGTTACCTAGCTATGGTAGCACCCAGGTAAGGCCCCTTTATCCCTTGAGGCTCTTTCCTTTTGCACTTGGGGTTCTGTAATGAATTGGTGATTATTTACGATATGGTTGTTAGTCCATTAAGATTACTACATGTATTCTAAGGATTTTTCTTCATCTAAAATGGGTGTAGACATTATACAAATTACATGTACCATTTTATTGGCTACTTAATGTTCAAATAAGCCCTATCCTCTTTGGAGGGTTTTTTCTCTTATAGGTGATTCAACTACTCATCTAGTCTAGGCCACTCAATCGATGACATACAATGTTTTAAAGGTTGAGCTAGGAGGTGAGGTTTTGAGTGATGAAGCTTGCTTCTTGTCCATTGCAGTAATTTTTCAATTTCATAAATTTTGGTGGAGCATAATTAACTTGCATGCCTAGATTACGAGGCATTGGAAACCTCTCTTGGTTGGCACCTTCATTATTAATCCCTATGACAAAGTATTATTAATCATTAATATATCTTTCCCAAATGATAGAGATCAATTGTTGTATTTGGACCCTTGTGCTTAGGAAAAATCTTTTCTTTGCATCAAATTCTAGTTCACTACTTTTAGTCCTATTATAGTTTCCTTTGTCATTGCTCCAATTTGGGTCAGGATTCCTCATTTGCCTTTGTGAATTTTGAAGGCTTCTTCTCTTCAAGACATTGGCATCTCCCTTGGGAATTTATTTCACTCTCTCTTAAGATTGAATCTCGTATATAGAATAGCTTCACTTGAATATGCATTGTTATGGATCTATTAAAAGATTTACTAGAAGTTATTAAGATGAATATTGGCATTAGAATATAAACTCAACACTTACATTGTGAAAGAAAAAAAATTATATGCACGAGATGTTTTATTCACAGGCATGTGGTTATAGATTAACCTAATAATTTTGGTGGTGAATTAGATAATAATTTTAAATTTAAAAAGTTTAGAGCTTGGTGGAAAGAAGTTGTGAGGGAGAATTTGATAGTCTTTAGTAAGGATAGGGATATGGATAATGATGGTAGGGATAAGATAATGGTAAGGTTAAAGATAATAGTTATCTTTAAAACAATATTAAAGTTTATTCAAATCCTTTTATGTACTTTTTTGATTTTATCTCTTGATGTTTTACAACTATGGTTGTTCCCTCTACAAAAGAGGTCTCTATTTTGGAAAATTTGTCTTTACGATCTCCTCAAATTTCATTAGATCACTTACTAAAATGATTGAGTCCTTCCATTTTATGAGTTCATCCTATAGAATTATTGGTGTAATGTTGGG
Organism: Torreya grandis; assembly: GCA_037957365.1. Taxonomy (NCBI): domain Eukaryota; kingdom Viridiplantae; phylum Streptophyta; class Pinopsida; order Cupressales; family Taxaceae; genus Torreya; species Torreya grandis. Next base: position 657,856 of record JARHVA010005701.1, read on the forward strand.
AATCCCCTCTACTTGGTATTAAGGATTATGATGCTAAATGATGGACAAAGGTATTAAATATGAAAAATTATACCTTTAAAAAGAACAGTTATCATGTGAAACTTCACTCTCATAAGAAACTAGTAGTACCCAAAGGTTTCTTGATATATTTTAGTGGTTAGTTACTCTTGCTCCTTTTCTATTTAGGACTTTGGAGTTTAGTCAGTTTCTCCCAAGGTTTATTCTTTGATGTTTCTCAAGTTTTAAATTTTATGGGATTATTTTGTTTTCATGGAAAAGGTTTAGTGATCACTACTAACCATATCTTTATTTTATATTTTAATTTTTAATTTATGTTTGGGTTAGGGTCCCTATATATTTAATTTATTATGAGATTCTCTCTTTGATATTTCCTTGTATATAAGATTTATATTAGTTATATTTTAAAAATTTCTCTATATTCACCATTTCTTAGGCCATTCATCCCCCTTTTTACATTTATTACTTTAATTAATGATTTCATAAATATTTTATATTATTATCACTTTATTGTAGGTAATTGTGTCTTAGTATATGATTTAATTCATTGTTGTCATGACCCTTATATCTCTCTTTATTTTAGCTAAGATTTAATTTCCCTGGGGTCATCTAGTCCTATTTAGCTTAATTATCTAAGCTTTCTAAACTTCACTTACATTTTCTATCATCTTTGGTATTTTAGTCATAATTTAGCCTTATCATATTGTCTTATTGATTTTCCCTTAATTTTTAATTATTTAATAAGGTTTAAATATACCTACATTCCTTAACACTTCTATGTATGATCACATTTATTTTATTCCATATTTAGTCTTTTATCAGTAGAGATATATTTATCTATTTGATTTTTTATTAAAATATTTAAATTAAAATTGTCCAAGATAGGACATTAACTATATAAGTGGACAATAAAAAAATATTCACTTAGATGGTTTTTTAATATATAATAACTAATTTATACAAGAGAGTCCTCAAAAATAACTTTATATTTGCTTAGTAACTACTCAGAAAAGGGAATGAACATATTGTTAAAACCTACACATAAATTTTTGGAAAATATTAGAAACATGCAATGACTATTATTGTCCTTTACATTCCAAAATTTTCAAAATTTATTATGTTAATAGTTTCATGAGTATAATTATACAATCTCCATTATATATGATTACTATGCATAAATTTTAATATTTCTTTTATCTTCCTTGAAATCCCTTCTTCAATTTTGACACTAGATTGACTTACAAAGGAGGGTTTCAAATATGGATTAGATATGACCAAATATTGCTATGTGAATGATGCAATATTTCATATGTTACAATAATAAAACATTGTCTCCAACTACACATAGTTATTTCATTTAGGTATGTGTCTGATTAATCGTTATTCGTAATAACCCAATGCAAAGTTTTTGATTTTGACACTATAAAAAGTGAAAATTTAAGCTTGTGCTTTATTTAGACAAGGATTCATGCTTGATATTTAGAAGGTTTTTTAGGATATGTATTATTTTATGTTAGTGTTTCAATAGAGAGTGAGTGATTTATTCATATGGATAGGACACGCTAAGATGAGTGCTAAATAGGTATGGCCTTAAGATAAATTTAAATTTATAAATTACTCTATGATATATCGCCTCACTATTGATAAAATAAAATAAAATAGAAACCCAAAGAATATGTCATAATTTAAAAAGTATCCATTAGAAGTTCTTGGACACTACAAAAGTGGAACAAACCTACATTAAGTGTAAGTGTTTATATATTGTCAGTACTATTTAAAAAAGGAAAAATAATGATTTTAAATATGGTGAAATAATGCTTAGAATTATGAAACATCAATGTAAATAATATGGAGATCCTAAATATGTGTAATACAAAATTAGGTTGGTTAAGACAATAGATAGGTAACAAATATGGAAAAGTGTGCACAAATGTAAAATATGTACACATAAGTCATCTATGTAAACTATATATCAAAACTCATTTTATAAAGTGTTTAATACAACATTTATATATTTTTAATTGTAATATACATTTTATTCACTTTCCATAAAAAATCCAATGGTATTTGCATAAATAGTTATTTTTAAATAATAAGTTGATGTATGCATATGTTACATTAATTTAGTTTATCCTTCTATGTCATTTTTACTATATTTATTTTCATGGTTTTGTGTTTGTATGTTTCTTCCCTAAAACCCCATCCTATATTACACTCTTGTGATACATGGTAAAATTTTGGTGGGGAAAATATCTACACATATATTTTTATAGTTCTTGACAATATCTTCTACATGAATTTTTGGTGCATCAATTTCCCATAGTACTCATCCAAAGGAGTTCACTAGGAATGTGTTTATTCAGTTTTTGATGTTTTGTCATAGATATACATATTATCTCATTATACCTATTTATCATCACCATCATGACTTCAACTCTATTCTCCTCCCCTAATTATTTTTCTCACTTCATTCCTCATATTTTCCTTAGTATATTAACCCTTTCTTGATACATCTATCTTAATCAATCTAGAACTATATATCATTAACTATATTTCCTACAAAATTGACATGGTTAATCTATATTATTTTTTAATAAATTGGACAGATCAATTTAATTATTCCATTGATTCCTACTAAAATAATCAAGATCAATCTTATTAGTTATAATTTTTTGTTAGACTATCATGGATGACCTAGTACGGTGTCATTCTTAGTTGATTATAATCAATCAATCTAAATAGATTATATCAAAATTTATGATGGATAAATTTTATGACTTTGATCATCATGTATTAGTTCCTATATTTAATTTTAATATAATAATAAAAATCATGTACACTTATTTTTATTAAATATTATAATATAAGTATCTAGGTGATGTAGAAGAATCTAAGGGTTTTTGTAATATTGCATCAATCAAAAAATAGTGTGCTTGTGTGTTTAATTGATTCTTTGTCAGATGCTTACTAATTCACCAAAAATTATTTATTTTTAAATGATATTTCATGAGTTTATTTGTCTATGTTTCTATAAGGATACAAATAATTTTTAAGGTTATCTTTGTAGTTTTTAATGATTATTCATGTGGCACATATGTTATGACATGAGGAATATTTTTATGAATGTCCAAGTGGAAATAATTTTATGACCCAAGGAATTTTACTATGAATAATAAATTTTCTCAAGTGGGGAAAAAGATAATTCAAAGTGACATTCAACCCAAACTTGTTTTGAAGAATGAATTCATTTTAAGGTTATATAAATGAATTTGCACATGCAATTGATATAAGGTAGATATTTCTTATACATGTTTATGATGGAATTGAAATGGAAATATGACTAATAATATATAACTAAGAACAAATCAAGGGGAATGATGCATGTGAGAACACTAAAAATAATGTTTGAAGATGTTAGATGACTGCATGAGAGTTAAAATCATCTTTGTGAATGTAATAAATTTATGAAGACATTAGTGTATATGTCAGGGTGAGTAACTGAGCATTATTTTTAATGTTTTTTATTTGAATTCAAAGAATAAATATTGTTTAATTTTTTTAATTCCATGAAATTATGGTCAATTTTATTCCATGATGGGGTGTCTAAACCAACATTGCAAAGATTAATCTAGTCTTTAATTAGAACCCCTCTCCTATGGTTTCATCATTTGGTATTAGAGTAAGGTATTTTCTTTATATGTTATGTGTGAGGATTATGTATGAGTTAGTTTCAATATGTGAAAGACAAGTCTATTGAGTGAGTTGCATGTATGAAAGAGAAAGTTTCACATATTTGTTGTAGGTTTGAGAAAAGTCTTGCAAGTTGAGACAAATTTTGAAAATCTCTATTTTGAGTCAATATAAGGTTGTGAAAGAGCCTATTATTGATTTTGGAGGATAATGGCATATAAATTAAAATAAGAGTAGGTGTACAACATGAAAAATATGTTTAATTAATCTTGGGCAAGATTGGATATGATGGGAATGAATAGATAAAAGGGATATGTTCTAAATATAAATGAAGATGATGGAGAGAATATAATGATAGTTTTCTGTCCCTACAAGAAAGGTTATATGTTTTAGAGATTGTAAAAAAAATTCAATAAAAATTTGAAAAGAATAAAGAGACCATCAAAGATCATGTTGAAGTAAATAGGTAAGACTCCTTATGATTTTTTTAGTTTTGTTTAGAAAATCCAAAATAACTCATAAAATGGATAGTTGATCTGGAAATTTGATTTGAAAGGAATAATATTAAATAATCCATAAGGGTTAAGAATGAAAATTTACTTAATGTGGAGTTACCTCTAGGTGTTGGAGAGTTATCCAATATAATAGAGAATATAAAGGAAAGACAAAGATAATGATCTAGTAACATATGGTTTGCAAGTTGATGGATCATGTTGTGCACTCAAATGGTAAGTACAGTGGATGAAGAAGCTTAATCTCTTGAGGCTTGAGAGGTAATAAAATAATAATAATATATTCATAAGATGCAATATGAGAGGGAAGTATTGGCAAGGATAAGTAAATGTACACATATAAGGAAAGGGAGGTTTCCATGTGTGAATCCCAAATATGATTTCAAGAAAAAAAAAGTAGAAAGATGGTTTTTAGAACCTTATAGAGGAATAAATCCTCATGGAAGAAGATATGGAGGGTATAAATGATAAGGATAAAAAATAGAGTTTAAATTTTAGATGGAGGAAATGACAATGGTGGTTGATGTCCAATTTTATGTACTTAGGGAGGAATGTGAAGATGAGAAACTGATGAATACCTAAACTAGAGAGGAAAATAATGTCAAGGGTAATATTAAAATCCATAATTTTTCTAAATTTTATTTGTGTGCATATTTGGAAGAATCTAGAGAACGTGAAGGAGAAGAAAAAGAAGGAGAAAATAATATATGGGAAATATAAAATGGTTTTGAAATCATCTAATAGAATTGAATAATATGAAAGGATTTTTGAAGAGGAGTTAAATCAAAGAATAGATTATGTAATTTGAATATTAGGAAAAAAAATTAGGAATTTTTTTGTGGTTGACCATGATGTGGCATATGATGAAATAATCCACATGAGTGTAAGAGGAGTAATAACCAAAATAGAAGTATTTTGAGACCCCATATGTGATTAGGGATATGACAAAGGATTAATTCAAACTCTATGGAAATAAATTGAATAAGATAAGTTGATTTGTATATTAGCTAAAGTGATTAAATAAGAGTCTTTTAAGATTCTTAGGAATGAATAAGCCATAATAAATATGATTGTGATAAAAGAGAACACGGAATCAATTAAAAAAGAGGAGATGAAATTATAGGAGAGTAAAAAAATAATAATCCAAAAAAAAATTGATTGTGAGTGAAAAAAAATGAGAAATATTTAGGTGGGAGTGGGTGAACAACATTGGGCTCAAACCCATAGGAGAAATTATGCAATAAGGAACATCTTGGTAAAGGTTGTTAGACAAAGGTAGGTTTCAACCCATAAGTTGATGGAGAGGGTAAAAAATAATCCAATGGTAGAGGAATATTTTATATGTTTGGTATAATCCCACAAATTAATAAATAAAGTGAAAATAAGAGAAAATGAGGAAAGATGTGGAACTAGATAGAAGCTAGAATTAGAAGATGAAAATAGAGATGCAACTAAAATACTTGGTTTCTTGAAAGGTAACACCAATGACATTAAGCTTCATGGCCAAAATACTAGTTTTTACACTCATCCCATGTATGTGAGTATAATCTCACATTTTAAAAAACTTGGATGTGTGATTCAAGAGCATCTAAGGGTTTGTGCAATCTTGCATCATCAAAAAATAGTTTTTTTGTGTTTGTGTGATTTGTTTCATTTATGTGTCCTTTTTTCATGGTTAATAATTCACCACTAATTATTGATGTTTCAATGATATTGAAAATATTTATTTGTGTGTGTTTGTGTGAGGATATAAATATAGTTCAGGATTATGTTTGATTTCTTTAATGATTATCCATGTGGCATGTATGTTATATCATGAAGAATATTTTTGTGAATGTCAAAGTGAAAAAAATGTTATGATCCAATGACTTTTAGTATTAAGAGAACATTTTATCAATTTGGGAAGGACATATTTCAAATATACATTCAACTAAGAAAACATTTGAGGAATAAATTCATTATCAGGTCAAAAATGAATATGTATAGTTGAATGAAAGAAGTCGGATGTTTGGCAAACATTTTCTTGATGAAATGAAAACAAATAACAAATGAATAGTTTTCTAGTTATAATTGAGAGCATATTTAGGGGAATAATGTAAAGGATAAGAGAATAAATAATTTATATCTATTGGAGGACTATACTAAATTCAAAATAATCTCCATGTAATAATCCTCTATAGGCATGTGTGTGTGTGTGAGGGTGAGTAACTATGCATTAGTTTTGATTTTTTATTATCAAGTTTAATGAGTAAATATTATTGAAGTTTGTCAATTTCATGAAATCATTCTAATCTTTTTTTCCATGAGAGAGTGTATATCCCTTCACAACAGAGATAAATGAAATCCTTAAATGAAATCCCTATCTTATGCTTGCATTAGTAATATATATTGGGAGATGGAAACATATTATTTATAGAGTGAGCATGTTCACACTCACTAATAGAGTTAATATTTATTTTTTTGTTTTTATAGTTTTTGGATTGTTTTATGTATAAATAATATTTTTTGTGCGCCTATTTAAGTAATCTAGGCTATTTTGAATGCATCATTAAAACCAAGTGGTTGTTGTGAAACCAATTCATTAGGCTATTTATTAATCACTCTTTGTGTTTATAATTAGTTGTAGATTGTATATTTCATTTAAGGTAATAGTGAGAAACTATTATGTATATTAATTATTTGTTGTGTTTGTAATGTATGAATGATGGCTTAGTTGTGGCTAGAGTTTCTAGGAGAGAACATACATTTTAATGAGTGCATATTTCACTTTGACATCGTATAAGATCAACCATATTTAGCTATTACTCAGCCTCCAAACACTATTTCAAGTGCTTGTACTTTTTTTTGAAAACATTTCATGTTCTGACTCCTCTATACTGGATCTTTCCAATTTGATTATTCTTTTCACATGTCATACCATTTAGTTTGGTAAATTTTACTTTATTTAAATATACATGTTTTTGGAATTTAGTTGGTTTTACTAGGTCATACTCCTTTATATGTTTGTATTGCACGTAGATATATAGTTTTTAATTGATTTTATTGGTGGAGTATTTTATTGAGTGGCTTAAAACTCCATTGCATATGCATTGAGTTGATACCATAGTCCATTTCTATCCACTAAAAAAAATTATATTGGCATTGTGACCTTGTTCAACATTAAATATTCATGGAAAGTGCAACCCACCTGGGAATGTTTCAACATCTCCTTACTCACCCATTTTATATCCTATCTCCACATAGTGAACTCTACAACTGATGATGTCATGTGTGGTTCTCCTTAGCTACAACATTATTTTTCAATATTTTCATCTTATGTTGACTTATAATAATCCATGGCTTGTTATAATAAACAACTCACTTGAGTTGAACTTCAACCTTAAGGATTTGTGTTTGGAATTTAATATTAACTTGGTTGATATTCATAAGCTAATTATGGAAATAGACTCCACGGACATGTTGATTGCATGTAAAGGTGTGACTTAGTTTGGTTTCTATTTTTTAGTCTTCCAAAATTGATAGGTCCTTATTCCTTTAATACATCTCATTGAATCATTGGAGATAAACATTAGTGTATTTTTATTATGATCAATATTTTATGATTTAGTATTTCTATTTTTTTCTTCGAGTCTCTAGTAATATAAATTTATATGACCTATATAGTTATCTCAAATTTCATTGCTATTAAGTTTTAGATATTTTTATTTTATTCCATATTATTAGCACCATTTTTAGTCTTTCCTAATGCAAATTTCTAGTTAGTTGTGTTTTTCTGTTTGTGGCTTATTTTTCGGTAGATAAGAAGATTATTGTTAATATGCTATGTGGGTAAATAAAATAGTGCTTCAATTCTGTGACTACTTTCATATTATTGCATTTTAGCGTTAACATGTTTCTATAGGGTTATTCATGGTTATATCTTTCTTTATATTGTAGACTCTATCTAGTCCACTCACAAAATTACATTTCATCTTTCAAGAGTACTTATCAACTTTGATCCATTTATACTAATTTGGGTTTTCATAATAGGCTATCGACTACATTAATTTACATCAACAGCATAATAACTAACACATACATATGGACCAATGCCTTCAGTGTGAAATAATTAGGTAGGATGTCTGTTTCAATTAAATACATAAAATTTTAAGTAAAATCATTAACATTATTATGAGAGAAACTAGAAATGAGAATATTACACAAAATACTTAAATAAATAATTCAACATGCTCAATGTATAATAACTCACCAATATTAGGGGAAAATATCATAGTAATGTGTAAATATTCAATGAATAATAACAAAAGTCCTAGAATAGGAATGCAACTTCTAAGTATAAAATGACCAATCAAAGAGTAACAACCACTAACCAATGATAATGAATAAGTGTAATTCTCTATGTCAAAGTAAACCTAAACAAGCTAAATCAGGGGTAAAAATAATCCATGTGTGTAGGAAGAGTCCAAATAATAAAATTTAATGAAATTAAATATCTTGCAGTAATACAACTCCGTATCCTGCCCCTCCCCCCCTCACCTCATAAGCACAAATTAGGTTAGTTGAACAAATGGGTCTAGATAACAATTCCTAGTGAAGTAACCATACACAAATAAAATATCATAAATTTTAAAAAAAGAGAAAACCCATAGGAAACCCCCCCCGAGAGAGAGAGAGAGAGAGAGAGAGAGAGAGAGAGAGAGAGAGAGAGAGAGAGAGAGAGAGAGAGAGAGAGAGAGAGAGTAATGTCTTACAACCATGTTGAATCCTACACAGGAGCCCTTTGCAGTTACTAAAAATTAAAAGTAGATGCAGTGAATAGTGGATTACCCTAAAATCTTAAATATTTCTAGCAAGTTCATTATGGATATCCAACAAATTTTTTGTACCTCTACAAGAAACTATGCTCCTCATTCATAGTACATGGGCCAACTACTCCATAAAATGATGGTGCATTAAAAGTAGAGCCAAAGAAAGCATTTGGAATGCCTTGTAAGTATGTAGTAGACTACTTGATATTTGATGAGTCATGAATCAATGTACCTAATACATGTAATGTTTAAAGTCAACTATAAGTAGGTGAATCAAGAAATAACCCCTCAATATCTAGAAGGTGACAAGGAAATGGTAGAGATGTGTACCCGTAACTAATTTAGTCATCTATGATAGAATAAGAGTCCTAAATATTAAATATGATCTAAGTGTCAGAAATTTCATCAATTCTACGTGATTGTGGTGAAGATTAATCTAAAAGAGAACTAAGGACAAAGTGCCAGAAGGTATACAGGTCAATTTTGATGATCAAGTAATCCTACTACCAATATAATGTCATTGTAAAATTCTTTGACAAACATTGAATCTAGAGTGAACATAATTCACATACTTGGACCAAGGTGTGTAATATGGTAAATTAACATGTAATTAGTTGAAATTTATACTCAGATAATTTTTGAATATTATTTTACTCGCATCAATAGACACTCTCCCAAAAACTTGTGTAGAATTATCATCACCCATATAAATAATAGACATGTCACATGGTCCCTAAGAAGTAAACTCAATATATGAATATTCCATGTGATGTGATGTGATACACTAGAGTAAATAAATCATCTAGGAGTTAGAGGTGCAATTGCAAATAGGGCCATGCCTTTCACATTCTTCTCACATTTTTCTTTTGACTTTCTTTACCAATGTCATTTATGTTGGAGGATTCTAGGGTTGGCAAAGATAGTTTGATAGACTTAGGAACACCTATGTTATTCCTCATAAAAAGTATTTTTAGGTGGTTAATTTGATTATTAAATTTTTTTCTTTCATCATGCCACACGTTTAATACCTAGATTTGGTCCTCTCATTTTTAGGCTTAACACTAGAATATGAGGTTTCATTGGTTGATTTGGAGGTGAGAGGTTTCTGATCCTTTTTTTGATAATTTGTATTCTATTTATTCTTTTTTTTTTTGTTTTAATCCTTCTCTTTCTCATTCCCATCAAATAGGGCTTATTGTTTTTATTACTTTATTTTGCCCATTTGTATCAACTTATATTGATCAAGAGTCAAGTTGGAAATAAATGATCTAAATGAGACATCTTCCCTATGGTTCTAAGAGCACATTTTTTGGCATGGAAATTGGATACAAACATAGAGTAATCTAGACCATATTTTGAGATAATGGATAAAACAATTTTACTATCTTTCTTATCTATTCTATAAACATGTGTAATACCTAGATTTGGTCCTCTCATTTTTAGGCTTAACACTAGGATATGAGGTTTCATTGGTTGATTTAGAGGTGAGAGGTTTCTGATCCTTTTTTTGATAATTTGTATTCTATTTATTCTTTTTTTTGTTTGAATCCTTCTCTTTCTCATTCCCATCAAATAGGTAATTTTGTTTTTATTACTTTATTGTGCCCATTTGTATCCACTTATATTGATCAAGAGTCAAGCAGGCAATAAATGATCTAAATGAGACATCTTCCCTATGGTTCTAAGAGAACATTTTTTGGAATGGAAAGTGGATACAAACATAGAGTAATCTAGACCATATTTTGAGATAATGGGTAAAACAATTTTACTATCTTTCTTATCTATTCTATATTTTGTTAACTATAAACTTAAATAGTTAGGTTTAGTGAAGAAATTTTGGAGCGTGTCAAAGTCACCTGGGCTGAAATGGATGAGTTTATTGTCTAGTTCATGAGCTCTTATCACATTGTGATACCAAAAATGTTTTCTAATTCATGCCATACGTCATTATGTATTTTAACATATTCAAATATTTAATGTGAAAATGTAAATCGAGAGAAATAGATAAACTAGGACAACCATGTGCTTGATCACACCTATTAAACCATTTATTTTCATCTTCATCTACTATAGGTTTAGTTTCCTCATTTTATTTGGAACTAATTTAATATAATAAGAAGTGGAAATTACCAAGATTCCATGATGTAATAAAATAAATTACAAAGCTGAATGTGCAAGAATAAGAACACGCACCATAGCATCCCCCCTGATCTAGAAATTTGTAGACCCCCCAAAATTTGGAACTTTATAATTTTATTGTATTTCAAAAAAAAAACAATTTCAAAGGAACAAGCATGAAACACCATACACTTTTGAAGTAAACAATACTCTATTTTAAGTTATCGATCAAAAGTTATAGTGAATTTCATTTTCTTTGTTTAAATAGTCTATTTTAATTAAAATTTACACTAAAAATTTTAATTCACTTTTCTACTAAAAAATATATATAAAAAAAATGGTTCCTATGAAAAACACTAAGAGGTTGCTTTGTAAAATAATTAATCCCCCTTTTTAGCTGTGACTAAGGTTTAAACACCCATATGACTAGGGGTTAAGCCCTACGATGTATGCCCTCTCTCCACATGATGTAAACTGAGATTATGATGTGATTGGGAGAGTGATGTTACAAGTATTTTGACAACATTTTAAACATGAAAAATGATGGTATTTCTTGAAATAAAATTGTCTACATAAATCTCAAATTAACAAACATAAAATGTTATTAGTAAACATACAATGCTAGGGTTGAAGGATAGTTATACCACCCATTAAAGTTGAACATTATTGTTGAAATTGAGACAAGGTAATGGTTAGATATGAGAAAGTGTGTAGGTTTTGGAAAGATGTGAATGGACTACATGTGGGTTAAAAAATAGCTATAGGTGGATGTATAGGTAAAGAAAGGAGATTGGGATTGACTTAAGCATTGCAAGGTCAATACCAATGTATATGTTTAGGTTGGCTCTGAAGGAGTCTATGGGATGATAAAATAGAAAATAAATAACTTATAATGGATATCCATATGTAAATTATGGAGGTTGTAACACTATACCATTATTACCTTGAAACCCTTCTTGTTCACTCATCATAAAAAAATGTCAAGTGGTTTTCAAAAACCACCTTCTATAAGAAGAGATAGAGTAAGAGTGACTTCAAGCTTCTCATAATGGTGAGGCTAGCTCCATAGATCCATCAAAAGATCCAACTTAGTTTGTATTCATATCATAATGATGATCAATATATGTGAATAATACCACAACTATAGAACATAACTTATACACTAAAGCAAAAATGAAGAAAATTATGGTTTTGTGGGCAAATAAGCCAAATACAACAATATCAAGATTTTAAAAAAACTAGTAGTTAATACAAAACCAAATAATAAATAAACTAGATTGGCACTCTAATACCATGTTAGATCATTAACCATAATATTTATTTCAATTAAATAAACAAAATTATACGTAAAAGTGTAAACATTATTTTGAGAAAAACAAGAAATGAGAATATTGCATAAATATTTATATAAATCATTTAACACAATCTATGTAGAATAGATCAAAAAAATATGTATAAATAGGTGATTAATATGTAACTCTTCCATGAATAGTCATAAAAATCAAAGAATATGTATTTACCTCCTATGTCTAAGATGACCAATCAAAGAATAACATCCACTAACCAATGATAATGAACAAGAGTAAATCCCTATGTTTAAGTACACCTAAACAAATTAACTCAAATGTAGGAATAATTGAAATAAAAAAATAAAATTAAAATAAATATCCTATAGTAACATTTAGACCATTGAAAATGTTTAGCCACACATCATATTTCCATCATGAATATTTATTATCATTTCTATTTCAACATTTTTTGTGATTTGTTAACTTTTTCCACCAGTTGCTTTTTTGAAGACTACTTATCTAAAAGTTCTACATTCACATGGATTTATTGTAAAATTGTTATATTTATTGCATTACTCATGTTTGGTTTTCTACGTTGGACATTTAAACTCTATCATCGTCAAGCAACCAAAAAGATTATGTTTGAACTTTTGTTTTTGAATAGGATCTTTCCTGGGTCTGATTTTCTTACCAATAATACACTTATATAAGTTGCATGTCTATTATTAGGATTCAATGACCTAGCATTTTAATGTTGGTGCTCAAACTAATGTTATGTTAGTTAATAACTGGGTATGTATTTCCTATTTAAATGTGTCTTGCTTTGTACTTTCCTTCAATTCGTTTAAAATGGAGAATGCATTTTTTTGGCCAAACCTAGTTAGTGTAAATAGTATGACTAGACCTTATATGTGTTTTTGACAAGATATTTAAATATAGGAGAACATGATATGTAGGTGATAAGACATTGACCTAACATTAATTGATTATTTAATGTGGATTATATCAAAATCAAACTTTGGGTTGATTGGTTATGATTGAGAGATGTGGAATGATTTCTCTTTCCACCCTCAACTAGACATAATTGGGATCCTACCTCACCTTTAGTTCCTGACCCGTACAAACCAACTCGCACAACTGGTCCATCATCTTTCATGGGTCTTTCAAATTTTTGACCTCCCTCTCGCCAACCAAATGATGTTTATTTTGGGCTTCATTGACATTGATTTGATTTTGATACAACCATAAACCTAGCTATATGGCCTTTAATGGTTTGAATATTATTATTTTTAATAATACTTTAAGTGTTTTATTTAAAACATAAATAAGGTTTTTTATCATTACAATACCTTCTATATTTCTTAATAAATATATAGTGTGAGGTCCAGTCTGGGGGGAGGTCAGAATCTCTCAAAGGTATCATAAACACGTTTCTTTATCTTACCTTCTTTCTTGAAGGTCATTTTTTAATTATATTTATATCTTCTATACCTACACTATTTTACTTGTCATCATATTTTTCAAATTCATAGACAAATTTTTTATGGAGTCTGATGTCACATTTTGAGTGTGAGTTGTAATACTGATGCCATTGGTTGTACTCATAGATGCATTTTTTTATGGTAACTGACATCTATTATAGGAGATCAATTTTTTTATCATTTGGCTATTTTTCACCATTATTATTTTTCTTGTCCCTAGGTATGAATTCTAGTATGTTTGAACCCTTTATCTCTTTAACCTACAACACATGAAAAACTAAAATGCATATGCATATTCACAAAAAATAGTTATAGAGAGATGTGTTTGTCACATTCCATATATGATTGATGATAAATGTATTGTGTGGATTGCATCTTGAGAATATGAGGCACATTGTTTCATTTTTTTCCATCTTTAAAACATCATTTAATGTCACATTATACATACCACATCACCTAAGGAAACTTAGCATGTTATTTCAGCATTGTTTGGGGATTTCACTTCACATCTAACTATTTATCTTTCTTCTCCTTCCTCTCTTACTAAGGATTTTTTTTGTTGGTGGCATTGTTGATGTTCTTCCACCATCTTCTCCTCTTTGTATGTAGTAATTATTAATGATGATATCTATGACGAGCCTTTGGAATCTTTGGTTCCTCCTATTGTTTGTTTTTGTTCTCTTTCCATCATTTATAAGGACATGTTCCTTGAGGATTAGACACTTTAACCACCTCCTCATTTTATTCATGCTACATATTTGATTATTAGCCATCACTTGCAGGATGTATTTTCACATTCTTCACATATTGTTGAATATTTTGATACTATTATTATTGTACCTATTATTCATTTTTTATATGCATCATTTGTATTAATTTATAAAATAAAATATGAAACTAATGAATTATAAGTATTATATTCACTATTTGATTCACAAATAATACTCCCTAATATGCTATATACAAAATAAACCAAATGGAATTCAACATCAAATTAATATGTTAGACATTCATTGCCATTTTATTAGTCCATAATGTAATTTTACTTAATTCAAAACACATCCACTTGATATTTTTTTATAATTTGACCTACCATATCCTAATAAACCCATTTTTCATGTTATTGGTATTGTTGTTGATGATAATTTTGGCCCTACTATTGTTTCACATTATATATATCCCACTCAAGTTCCACCTATATATATGCATACACATTTTTATAATCGTATCACTAACTTTGGATCTCACATGATTCATTCCATGGGTCATAGTACTAGACTTATGGACATTAATAAGTGTCAATATAGAATTACTACCATTATCTATTATCTTTAGTGGATTGATCAACATGATATTACTTATGATGTAGATGTTTCACTTAGATTACTTAATGAGATAGATCTATCCATTATGTGATCCATTCTTTGTGAGAAAACAAATATATTTTGATTGAATCATAAAAATGAATAAATTATTTTGAATTCAACTCATTGGCCCATTTATTAGGAAATCATTATGATTCTCTTTGGTTGTAGAGATAGAGAAGTTATAGATTATATATTTTGTTTAAGATAATAATGAGAGACTATTATGCATATTTATTATTTTGTATCTATTCCATGTCCATGAATGATGGCTTGGTCATAGTAATGGTTTCCAAGAGATATATTGTGTTTGCATGAGTGCATATTTCATTCTAACATTTCTTATGTAGGTTTAGTCTTTCTCAATGTTTTTGAATCTCAATAGTAGGAGTATAAAAAATATATGTATTTTTAACCCTTTAGAGTCCAAAATTAAGTACACTTATGTTTCCATCCTTTCCATTTGAGATCTTAACCTATGAGATATCTTACAATGTCATAAAAGTATACTCAAGGTAAACATCCCTAACCAAAATATGTTTCCTTTATTTACATTCTTATATAGTTATATTTTCTATATTTTTAGAGTAGTACTTTTTTGTTACTTCTCTCCTTACATATATTATTCTAGTCTAGGTCACTTAAACCTATGAAAATAACCATATTTATATTTATTTTATTAAAGCTTAGGTTAATTTTAATTACGTAATAGCTATAACCCTAATAATAATTCAACATTATATCTTATTGGTTTACATTCTAAAATATTAGATCTAGGTTTACATTTTGTTTTTGTTTTTTCTTTGCAATTTACTTATTATATGTATGAGACACCATCATAAAAAAGACTTACTTATAACCTCCACACAACCTTTTAAAGTTTACATGCTCATAAAAAAGATATACTTATAGTCATAAAAACATTCTACGTATGTTAACTATAAAATAAGTATGTAACATTTATTTGTCACTAATCAATATTATTAGTTGAAACAAAACATATTAATATAGAAAGTAATTATAAATATAAAAAAACTATTGTCAATGTATAGATAAGTAAATAATTACATTTCATCGGGTCTAATGTTTCAATTATAATAAATATATTATACAAGGTTCATCAGGTCTATCGTATCTATGGTAATACCAAGTGTAATTTCCAAATAAGTACTACTATGAGGAGGGAGAGCATCATCCAAGAACTTTTAAACATCAACCATAGACCATCGATCCTCTACACAATGTCCTGTCAGGTAATGACCCTCCCTTTATGGATGAGTAGATAATGATGGTGTGAGATTCTAGAGAGACAAGCTAGTACCCATGTGTTGTAAGATTTCTAAGACATGATGTGTCCCATAAACAAAATGTTCTAACATGATATCACATAAATATATAGATCATACATATGAAATGATAATGTCTAATTAAACGTTATATTTTCTAATGTTTTCAATAGTTATTTATCTTTACGATTAGTAAAATTCATACACACCACTTGATCGGATTACCCTCATCTAGCATTAATGATGTTATTAAGCTAATGAAGTTCATCTAACTAATTATTTAGTACGAACAATACATGATTTGGTTAATATATACATAATAAACAAATTCATATATATTACTTCCTACTAGCATTTATAAAACATGCTAAACATTGGAATAATCAAAATGCATACATTTATTCCACAAAACATATGAATTTATCTCTATTATATTATTTATCACATACATAAGTAGCATAATAAGTATATTTCATGCTAAACCAGGTATAATTTGTGTTTAGAATACATACGACACATTTTAGAAGTATATTCAAATATAATGCATTCTATGAAAAATAATAATATCATATTCTATTGTTCAAATATATGACTACTCAATTTAAAACAACCAGGCCTAATAAATAAATTCATAATTCTCATGAATACATAATCTTTCATTTTAATAATTTGTTATATTTTAGGGAGGTTGTATGCATATAGTTATAATTTCTTAACTCTCAAAATCTTATCATTTAATTTTACTAATGAACAAAACTATAAACATCAACAATCGACCCAGTACACCAATATATGTTATAATATATAGTAATATCTAAATATTTAGATAGATATATTTCATTTATATAGGCACTTATACATATTAAATATAAGTATACTATGTATTGCATATAATTAATCAATAATATATAAATAGTGTATATAAAGATCAAAAATCATTTATAGTTCTTAACCAAAGACTTCATATGTTTTCAACAATCATTATAATATTCCTATATAAAGGATATATTGATGGTCAATTATGAGATATTAATATTCAAAAATATTAATGAACCGAGTGTTATAGTCAACAGACTATTTACATCCATATTCTATTCTTATTAGGTCAAATTTACCTCTAATTTAACATAAAAAAAACTCATATAGTTCAGACTTATATAATCCATGGATTTATTTTCCAAATTCACATAGTCTTGAGTAACCACCTATTTAGTATTTTTATTGGGGACTGAGACTTAAGACTATGTTTTTTTAGGCTTCTCCACTATTAATCACTTGAGATCCATATCAAAATAATTTATTTTTTGGGAGATAACATTTACTCTGTATTCACACAAACCCTCATCAATGGATTAGAATTTGATAATGAAAATGCTACATGGAATCATCTAATCCTTCTTTGGGGAGTTCTCTTTTAGGAGCAAAGATCATGAAAAATACGTGGTTAGTTAGTAGAGCATTGGTAGGCTTATAAGTAATGAAGGTAATTTTGAAAAAATTGATGAAATAGACTCTACTCCAATATGCATCTTCTCAAGATTTTTAAAAAACACATGAGATCAATTCATATACAAATACCCTATAGTTTTGATACGACATTTAATCCCATCCTTTTATTAATACACCTTGGTTTTGATAAGACAAATGAACCAGATATGTATTAAGATGCCATGGTTTTTTATCTCTTTATAAAACATAATAGAAAAACACAAATTACTATTTTGATAGACATTAATATCTCAGTCCAACCTCATATAGCCACACAATTTTTATATAACAAATTTATATAGTGTCTATACATATATAACCTAAACACAATTTGTTATTTCAATATAGTTTACATACTCAGTTCATTTACATAGAGCTTATTTAGTTTTTGGTTTCACACGTAGTCATATATATCATTAGTTTGAATACCAATTATCCTTATTTCATTCATATATATATATATATATATATATATATATATATATGAATCATTTTTTAAAAAAGCATACACTATATGCATCATTAATTTTGATGTTTTTCTATATATCACTGTATATGTATATTTTTATGTTTATATTTAGATATTATTTTAACATAATACATGCAGTAATATATACACCGTATACATGCACATACACTCAGTCTAATAGATTAAGGTGCAATTTCATATACATTAGTCCATAATTTAACTATACTCAGGTTTTGTGTTTTCTAGAACACAGTGCCTCCACACATGTATCTATTATTTGCATAAAATACTATACATAGCTTATATATTATAGTTTTCTATTTTGGGAATTAAATACATCCAATTCACTATTTTTAATATCATTATAGAAATTTTTCTATCCATATTATCATAGTTCATACAATTTTTTTTCCAAATTCAACAATATTTTAATAACTTTAGTTGCTTAGTAATGTGTCCAAGGTTGAAATGGCATGATCCATCAAACTTCCTCCATTCACCCTACTTTCTCTCTCTCCTCTTTGCATTGTTATCCTCTTCTCTATTTTTTGTTCCTTCTTCTCTTCTCCTCATCTCCTCCTCTCCTTTCCTATGCCACACACTTTCCCTTCTTTATATTGAATGATTTTTTATTTATTTTTTAATACATTTTGCCAAAAACTTCCACTAGTTACCACCAACATTACTTTCTTTCTTTGTTTTATTAAATAATTTTTCTCTCTTTTTTAAATCTTCCATTTTAAAGCTTCGTCACACTCCCGTAAATTATTGATTTCTTATAATTTGCATCCAAATCATGTTTTAACTTTTGTTTTTAATTTTACCCCAAGTTTACTCAATCCTTGATTAATATGTTTTATTTCTTATTTATAAAAATCTAATACAATATAATTTGATAATTATATTATGATATATCATAATTGATTTATTCACTATTAACGCAATATAGATAAACAATAACAATTGGACTAATATAATTTGGTGACATTCTTTTACTTTGAAATGGTAAATGAACAAAAAATATATTGGAGCACAATGGTTATTAAAATAATGTAATGATTTTTGTTTCTACATTCTACAAATTATCTAAATTATATATATATTAACACGTTTAGCCATATAATTATATTCTTGAATATCATAAAGATAACTAGTTAATGTTCTAAAAAATTACAAAGATGTGATGATTACTCTACATACAATAGTACAAAATACTATTCCTACAAATTTACATTTTTAAAAACATTAATAATCATGAATACATTAACATGATATAAACTCACAGTAACATTATTCATCCAAATATAATTATAATAACTATAATGTAATCACACTAGGTTAATTACACATAAGCATTAAACTGAGCTACCACACAACTAACATGCATAAAAAATTATCTAAATGCAAACAACATAAAAAAAATGTACTAAATCTAATAATTCAAGTAGTGCATATAGTGAGTACTATCTAACTTGGTATGTGTATGGGTTCTATTCATTCCTCTCTCATTACCCAACACCAACATCTACATCATCCTCTCTGATGATGCTCTCCCTTCATCACGATCTGAGGGATTAATAACTCCTGCATCAAACTCAAAATAAGTAGATAGTCAATCTGTAACATCATGGTACATACATACATATCATAAAATATTTCTTAATAACAATCAAATTTATCATGATGTAATGAATATACAATATATCTAACTCATAGAAATAAAATCATGTAAATAAAGTAACATTCAACTATCCAATAATAGCATATGACTTAATATTTAGTTAATAATAATCAAATCAAATTACCAACCATAAAAAACTTTAAATATTCAACTAAATCTACTTTGTGACACATCAAGATGTAATAAAACATGTGTGTGAAGGATAAACCTCTAATTATAGGAACCATGTGAGGTTATAATGTGTGTGTGTTATGTTAAATTTCATAAAGAAAACCTAACACATATTCAATTAATGTGAAATTCAAATAGTGCTAGTAAATTTAACTTAAATTCAATTGGAATGAATTGAAGAGAATAGTACTGATATACAATGATATAACAAGGTTAAATACTTTTGTTCTAATGATAGGAAGATGAATAAATCTCTTGTGATTCATCGATATTTAAGGTATGAAAACAAATGCATATGAGATAGATTATATTCTTAGGGTATTCTATTTATCACTAAGACTTTTAATGCCATAGACCCTAGGCCAGATGTGCATGTTACATATTCATGCATATGATATGATAAGGAAGTAAAGGCTATAAAGGATTAAAAAGTGAATTGTTGTAGTCATTTCATATTACTCTTATGTGATGTTTTAACTTCCTCCAAATGCATGGTACTTGAACTACATATTTAGATAATTACTCCAATCGAAACCCTTAATTATTATAAAGATGAGAAGTTCTACCTATTAATACTCATGGTCAAAAGATATAGATGACGTGTGGTTTTCATATGAGATAAATATTTATATAAGGCATAAAGGATTTCATAGGGATTTTTCTATGCGCAAGAGTCTTGGTGCAGAAAAGTCATAATATTTGTCTGTGCATGTAAGGGGGGTAATAGGAAGGACTCCAAGCTTAGTTTTACAAAATTTATGTAGAAACACAAATGAGTAGTGTCAATTCATGTGTGGATACATATGAATCATGCTTCCAAGAGGAAATATTTCTATGTTGTACATCATCAATTTTATATCTTATCTAACACATTGATTTCCATAATTCTTTTGCCTTAAAATATGTGTTTAGCAGATTCATCCCACATTTCAAAATGGAGACGTACATTATACTTATTTTATCCAATATATAAACTATAAACATTTAGAAAATAAATCCATATAAAATGATATTTTTATATGTTGACACCATAAGTGCACATAATACAAACATGCAAAGACTATCTAAAACTAATGGTGTCCCAGTAATACACATAAATTTCTCTAATATACTTATAATTTAAATTATCAATATCAATCACATTTGAAATTGAATAATTCACAAGTGAAGGAAACATAAGTGAGTGACCTATGACTTTGAAGGAGACATAACTGAAGATAATTATTGAATAAAGGAATTACCCTTGACCTTTCATTAAATAAATGGTAACTAAGTAACTATGGTAAGTAAAAGGTGAAATGTCAATAATGGGTGTGTTGTTTGCTATGTCATGTGATCATAATAGGTGTGTTGTTTACTGTGGAGAATGACAATAATATGAATACAAAGTTAGAATATTATCCTTATAATTTTATAGGAAAGGTAGAAAATCTCAATATAAAATTGAGGCAAAGAGGATCTTTGAAATATTTCAAACTGAGTAAGAATAGATGGAAATTTATATTGGTTAAGATGATGACACACAAAAGAAGTTAATGGCACACATGTATGCAATTAAATATCAATTCAACTCTCAACAAAATAACTATTAGATTTTGAATCAATAACATAATTAAACATCAAAACATATCAATGTATCTTGACTTTGATTGGAGCTAAGACTAAAAAATTATTCCTTTTAGGGAGGCCATTAAACAATTTTCATGTGATAATGATTATTATTTATTTATATTTATAATTTATAATTTAATTTTTTTTTGGGTGTGCGCATCTTTTATTTCGTACCTTTAGTAAATGTTAGTATTAAAATCCCAATTTCTTTATCAGTCCTAAATTCTTTGTTGGTGATTGTTATAAAATAAAAATAGATAATTAAGACAAGATAAAAATGAACTATCCTTTCAATGTTGAGTACTTATCTAAACAAAGAGACATGTATATTATGCTTGCACATTGTTCCATATGGAACAACATATTACGATGATAATTGTTTGTATTACTGTAAGCCATGACAATATGTGATCTCCTTTCTACACATAAAATTCCTATAAATTTTTTAATTTATTTTCATGAACTACACATTAGGTTAGGAGAGAAAAGATTTTTCATTAAAAAATAGAAGACCAAGGAATATCATGAAGAGATGTGTTCACTTTATGTATGTATTTATTTTTTTTAATTTTTTTAAATTGTCATAATATTAATAATATCAAACTCTAGATATATGAATTCCAATTTGATTCATATTCTGTACAAATTGTTAGGTAAATCCCTCTTGTTCATTATCATTATCATTATCATTATTATTATTATTGACATGAACCTTGTAGTGTGTTTTCACACATGCTCACATTAAAATTAAAATATAAGTGACACGATTCTGGTGAATATCTATTTTACAACATTTATTTCTGTCATGCCCCTTTTCCTATCTGCTTACAACTTATCGAGAAATAATAACTTACATGTTTTAAAAACATGAAGTAATATTTTATCGAAATTAGGTATCTCGCAAGAGGGTTGTAAGTAATTATATCGATCTTTGTGAATTTGACATTATGCCAATAAAATAACTTTATTAGAAGTGAGAAACGCAGGTGTGTCATTTATTCAAGGTAACTCTAATTTTGTTAGTTAGTGTGGTTTAAGTTGGACAATCTAGTTTATTTGAATATATATAAATACTTAAATATAATTAAAAGTACCTTTAATTTTTTTTTTCCTTTGTGCTCTTTTAATTTATATTTTTAATTATTCTTTACGTTATTTATTTTTGATTTTTAGGTTATTTATTTTGTATTTATTTATTTTTTTACTTTATTAAAAGTATAAATATTTTTTATTTAGATTTTCTAAATTTTGTGTCAGGTTTTTTGTTATCTTATAGTAATCATAATTTTATTTATTTTCAAAAGAGGATTTTAGTGATATTTTTCTTTTGATGATCCTAATATCAAATGTCTATTCTCCATATTATAATTATAATTTATATTTCTTGACATAGTAATTACAACATAATATTTATTAGACTATATATTATAATTTAATATTGTATAAATATATATAAGTATTACTATAATTATCTTTTTATCAAATAATTAATAAGAATTAATATAGCCCATTTCTCAATAAATAAAATCAAGTGTAAACTACCAGACTTTTTATAAAAATTATATACATATTTCAAAATCACTACACTAACAAACAATAGATTAAAACCAAAAAGAAAAAAGAAACACCACCCTATAGTAAAACTAATCCTTAAAAGTATAAATTTAATACATAATCATCAACATGGTCCTCCCATGGTGTGGAGTAGGTGATCTCCTTCCCCTTCTAGAAGGAATGGAATCAAGAGTCCATTCTGTACCCCTTTCTATGACATTTGAAGCTTGTATTTGTTGGCTAACAACTTCCAATCTCTTACTTCTTCAGTTTACAACCCCAAAGTTTCATTTGTAAATCAAATCCTTTTTTGGATGAATGGAGTGAGGTTTGAGTGAAACCAAGACATCCATCGAATGGGATCATATCTCTTCCAAAAAAAATTGTGTCCCTTAGTGGACAACAACCCTATAGAGTGTGAAAAGCTTTGTTGGAAATTAAAGTGTAAAGGCACTTGTCGGTAGAGCTCCTTAATTGATTCTTCCTTAAAATTAAGTAGTTGATGAAGGTTTTATTTTTCCAACATAAAATTTGGGATGACATGCTACATGAGGCACAATTTGAAGAATAATTTGCCTAAAGATACACTATTTGATTGCACCAAAAGCAATGAGAAGGCAAACCTTAAAATAATAGAATTGAGTTGGAGAGGCAAGAAAATACATGAATTTAATAGACTTGCATAAACTGACAAAGTTTTTATGTTTTAAGTATGAATTATCAACTATTTTAATGAGCCAAACAACATAAGAGCTCATCTATCAGAAAAGGACATCATATCATTATAGGAAAATTATATAAGAAAATGTTAATTGGAACAAGAGAAATAATCATGGAGGTAAGGTAAAATAAAGGTGAATGGGGGCTCATAAACACACCAGGACATTCAAAATACCATGAGCTACAACTAAAAAGCATACCCTTATCATCCTCATAAACCAATTGTATCAAGAAGACTCTGCTACCTAGTATAAACACCTTTGGAACCAACACCTTAAGCCAAGTAAATTTACTCCAATCATGCAAAATTTTCACAAAAGCTTGCATATCCAAAATATGATAGACCAATGATCTGACTTCTTTTTTTATTCCACAAATTAATTACTATCATTAGCTATCCAAAAGAGCAATAGGGAGACAACAACTTATGAATATTATCTAAAACTAAATCCAACTCAAATTCATCTCCGTTCATCTTAGGAGGATCTCAAAGGACATGACCTCTCTCAAATCCTCCTATATGAGTTGTCAGAGAGAGGGTGTTAGACCGGAGTTGGATTGGAAAGAGGATTAAATTGAATATTGCACTATGTATAAAATTCATTGCACAAATGGAAGGAAATAATCTGAATTAGGGCATTCCAAAAAAATGGGATTCCTTGAAGGAGAAGCAAAGACTGATGTCTCTGCTCTACGTTTGTATTGAAGGTTCTCCTCAACACCCTTGTTGGTAAGGACCTTGCTACTATAATTATCTTTTAGAACTCACCCATAATAGATCATCATCCATGACTCACTAATCACACTTTATTCATTACCACTCACCAACAACTTGCCATCTTCCTTTTTAATAACAATACCAAATTTTAAACTATATCTCAATGTCTACATGGGGCTGGGCCTAGCTCTGTAATGTTTGGAAGTGTGTTTCACTTTATTCACATAGAGAAGTTTGACTTGTACCCTAAGATATCTCCATAACCACTCCAAAATATAAGTAATGTGAAAATATGATACTATACATAACACATATAAATTAATGATTAAATTTGAAACCAAAATGATCTAAAATATTAATTCCATCTACTTAAACTACAACTTAAATTTTATATTTAATATTATTATTAATATAATTAAAATATAATAATATATATTATTTAATTATTTATATTTATCGAATACGTGGATAGCTTCAATCACTTATTTATAAAAAACTTGAATGGCTGATTAACGGAATAAGCAGCCAACCACATTCTCATCCCTCATCAAATCTTGAATTGCTAATTAACTGTTCATTTTCCTTAATCAATCACTTACTCACATTCTCTACATGACCGTCAGCACCCTAAAAGTTAGGGTGTGCAAACATTGTCCTCTTACGACAGCGGCGGCATTAACGACAACGTGGACAGCTTCAACTGACATCTTTAGCTATAAAGGGAACATCATCTTACGCGAGAATAAGATGTCCACGATTGTCGGTGACTCGTGTTAGGTTAGCCCCGGTGTAACCCTGGAAAAGTTCCAGTGGACTTTCATGGTACGCTTTATTTTTCATCCTTGATAAATAGAAATGTTCGGTGACCTCATTTTCATAGAAAATTGTAATGTAATAGCACTTATTTCCATCCACTGATCTTTGTGCATAGACTTCGCGCCGTGGCGTTGGCGTTTCTTGTGCATAGAAAACTGTAATGTAATAGGTGAGAGGATGAGCTGCAACAAACATTACATTACCCGTTTTCTTTAAAGGGCTTGGTTTGTTCTTATCATGGATTATGAGGAACCAAAGGAGAGCAAACGTCGACGAACAGATGGCAATATGGATGGATTCCAAGAATTTTTAGCTTTGGTGGACAAAATCCAAGCGACGCACCGACTTTGTAAAGAGAAGTGTGTGAATTACAACTCTGCAGGCAAGACATCCGCGGCTGAAAATGTGGGTGGCAATGTTACCAAGCGTCAAAATCCATGGAAGCCGTCATTCGAGTGGGAGGATTTTTCTAGCCTCTCCCGTAAAGTTGGCATCTTTACCAAAAGGGATTTAACTTCTTCAACAAAAGACAACGCAAGCGCTTCAGTGGTGTCCCAAACTAAAGATAAATTTATTCGTGTGAGGAATTTTGACTTGAATGTAGAGCCCATCTCAGAAGATCACGAGGAACACGGTGACTGATTTGTAAGAGGAAATATGATGTATTTATCACAGATTTACTGGTTTAGTTTAAAACTCGCAACAAATCTTAGCATTACATATCTAATGTTTTCAGTCCGTATTTGAAAGTTCTTTAATCAAAGTTTAGCTCATATTCGTTTATCCATTATCACGAGATTCATTATTATTTTTTTAATGATGGATTGGTAATGCTTTCTTTTTCCGATGATGGTTTACAGAATATCATAATTTGTTTTAGTGAAATAAATCTCATAACTGATATCTTTAAGGCTTCTTTTCCTAAATCTTAACATGTTTGCGAATAAATGTATTCAGCTAAGAAAATACTTTACACAGTTTCTAAGCAAAATAGAAATTTTAAATAGTTTTTGTGTAAGATCTCTTTTTTAGATCTTAACATATTTGTAAAAATATGAAGTTTTTCTCCATTTTTAAACATTATTAAAGGATTAGAAGAATTCATACATTTGAATTGGTTTAATGTTGAAGATGAAAGATTTATATTCTCTAAAATGAGGTTATAAGTTTAAATCCTGCAAGGATAAGGTATGTACGCTTTATATTTGAAAAATAATTATGTACCTTTTATTTTTTCGGATTAAGAGGTAGTCTTATATGCTGTAGATGAGATAAAGTATGTATGTACATATTGACAACAAGAGACGGTCTCATATACTACAAAATATCTTACAAATCTATGTGTTGTATTTTAAGTATAATTAAGTGCCTCCTACATACTAAGAGTAGGAGGTAGTCTCATATACTGTAAAATACCTTCCAAACCATAACCAAAACACTTTATAACATAAATATTTTATTCTATACAAACTTCATGGTAATCCATTCTAAATTTTTAAAAGTTTCATATCATGTAATGAGGGAGGATACAAATTGAGTTTTATTCAGGTAACGGAATATAAACTCCTAAGCTCGGCACATGGTGGCAAAAACACCGCTCTTTTATGGGCAGTGCGCCCTTTGCTGCACCACATCGAGCAGCACAGATCGAAGGAAGTATGAAATACTTATTTTATTTTAATTAAAATAATGAATAAAATTATGTGCATTTATATAAAAATCCACCAGCTTCATCTTCTCTTTAAGACTGGTGTGCACAGAACCGCTAAAATGCTCGTTGGCATCAGGCATAATACATCTTTTTTAAACATGACATGCGCAGGCTATTCTTGACTTGGTTATAATAAATTAAAAACCGCCTTTTTAAACAGCGGCTGCGTTTGAATTGACTTGTATGTGCCCCGCGTATATTCACTCGACGTGTTTATTACTTTCAGACTGTTGGCAAGAGACAAATATGAAATCGCTTGATCAGCAGTTGACGTTGTTGTCCACAAAACAACCTGTTCAAACTGTTCAGTCGTTTGTTCCGCAAGAGACATTATTGCCCACAAAATAGATGCGTTATACATTTACAACTTTCTGAAAAATAACGGAAAATATGGGGAAAAGAGAGTCATTTTTTTTTTGTTTTAATCAAAACGTACTTATCCTGTAAATTTGGGAGAATAAATACCACTTACACATTAATTTTTAATTTAAGATCACAATATAAAATAATGACTAGCAATAAATAAATAAATAAATTATCAAATATAAAACAATTATTGTAGTGCTATTAATCATTTATCTCATTGTGGTCAATAGGGGACTATATTAACCGACCTAAAATATAGTTGAAATTTTTCAAACACTAATTATAAGTGAACATTTTAGGTATCGTTTTTAATAAATATATATTTAATCTTTTGAAGTACTCTGTTTTAAAATGAACAGTCATAATTTTTGAAGGTAAATGCTTAACAAATAATTGTGGTAAAAAGGTATCAGATAGGATAAGGACTTCTGTTATATTTTATTGCATTAAGGATAAAAATTCGATTCAAAGTTAGTCTTGGAGTTGGAATCACGAGCGTTTAATCACAAAACCTTTAAATGAAAGACTTATCTAGATTTGCCTACCCTACCTCCCATTCTAGTTTTGGTTTGCACCTAGTTTCAAAGCTATAAGAAATCCCCCAGGGACATTTTTGCAAACACACCTAGATGCTGCGTCTTTTTCTCATACTACCTTTATGAGAATATTGGTGAATGTTGGTACCTCAAAGGACCTCCTTGAAAAAATCATTATGTAAGTCGTTGATTGCTCTTGGTCTCAACCCTTCGATTATGAAGGCCTACTATTGTGCAACCTTAGTTGCTTCAACACTGGTCACCTGACTAAAGACTACAGTAACATTATAAAAAAGAAGGAAATATCTTGGTGGAACAACGTTTTCCATGCCTACCTCACAGTGAATATCAATGAATCTAATAGTGAGGATGTTGTATCATCTTCAGATAAGTCTGAGCCTTCTACTTAAAATGAGAACCCTACACGTTGTCCCCCCATAAAGGATGACTTTAAGGTTGATTCATTAACTCTATATGAGAAAGAGTTGGATTTAGTTTCAGAAACCCTCACTATCATTGGGGAAGTTGATTTAAATCTAGAAGTCCCAAGGGCATAATAAATGGTTTTGGTTTTAGTGGAAGACAAAAATCAACCCTTTAAATCAACTGAAATATACATACCACTTGAACCTAAAATTGTGGAAGATATGGTCAGATGGATGAAAGTTAATAAAATGAAAAATAACAGAAGATCAGAGGCCCAATCTTCCAATATGATCCTTCATTCAGGAGGACATAAGAAATGCATAAATATTGCTTGACCTTTTCCCCAATCGATCTTTGTTTTATAGAGGACATGTAAAACATTCATATATATTTTGTTGATTTATCCTTGGTAGCAATAATTTTGTTTGTTTTTGGCTAGTTTTATTGTACGGCCATGCTTGGCTTTATTTTCTTGTCTTTTTTATTTTCTTTGTTGTTTAGCCGACTTCATTACCATTGAAAGAGGTGTCCCACTAGAGTATGAATGTAATATCTTTCTCTCCTTTGTTTTTGTTTTGGGATCTTCAAAACCCATGATTATTCATGCAATCAAATAAAAAAAATTATATGACAAGCATGGTCAATCATAAAATAAAATTATTTATAGCTAGTATTATATATCGAATATTAAAAATAATATAATAAATTTATCTAGTTACAAGTAAATGCTCGAAATGGTGATTTAAATTCACTTTTAATTGATGGCCACTTTGCCGATCATAACAATTGCTAAGATTGAATTTTAGAATCCCCACAATGAAGTAAAATTTAAAAAAATGTATTTTCTAAATTTATAATGAATTGGTATTATTATGATTATTCTTGGGAAAGTAACAACAATGGAAATTACAAAGTATAATATAAGTGATTTTTTAAATGTAATATAAGAGAGTGGTTTTACTTCAAAATGCAATATATTTATATACATAATTTATAAATTATTAGGTTTAATCATTCTAGATTTATTGATATTAAATAATAAATAAGACGTAATTTATTATATTTTTATATTAAATGATAAGGTTTATAATTCTATATTTATTTATCAGAAATTAAAAGACAATCCTAAAAAACAACTAGTGGAAAATTGGTTTATATTTTGAGGTAAACAAAACTGAAAACACTTGGGAGAAACAAACAATCTTTTTCTTGTGCACCCTTTCAAAAGAATAATTTTTTAAATTAGAATGGATATTTTTTTTCAAATACAAATATGAAAAAACTAATTTGATTTTTTTTTTCTTCTACATAGGGATCCCAAAAAATCTAATGTTATTCCAAAATTGCATATAAATATTTGAAAATGTAATCTCCTTCTCTACAATCCTAATAAATTTTCATAGACCAATAAGGGCATGGGATAAATTGTGGGGCACATGTTATACATCAATTATTATAAATCCTCTATGCTCGAAGGAATTTTTAAAATAAAACCCAATGCAACTTAGTAAGTGATCTATGAATGTAGGGCCTAGTAATAGTCATATATGATTTTTTAGACTAACATGAATGCATGGCCAAAAAAACAAATTCTTTAGTTCTGCTTCAAATGCCTAAATTAAAGGTATTTAATTTTATAAATGGATTTATAGAGAATAAGATTTGTGTCACACTCAATCATTCCTTCTCTTAAATATACTAACATACATATATGTATATACGATTTTGTGAACCCTTTGCACATGCAAACTGACAAAAAATAATTACAAAATGAAGAAATTTCAAGTAAATAAAGCAAATGAGAACCTAATAAGAGGGAAAATTATCAATAAGCACCTAGCTTGAACCAATAGTCATGAAAAACATAAGTACCTTGTACATATAAATTAGTTATCTACATAATGTCTTACTTTTATGATTGCATACATGTAGAAACATCAATGTAAATTTGACATATGGGTAGGTATAATATATCTCATTCACTTGTAATAGTTTTATAACTCAAATTAGGAATAATGGTCTAGTTAAAGAAAAAGGAAAGATAGATTGTCTAATTTTCTCTATAATGGGTTGTGAATGTCTTAGATTTGACATATATACTCTTTTGTCCTGAAACATATAAACTTTAGCCCCTATAAACATGTGAATAACATTTATATGTGCATAAGTTTATAAAAATCAATGGTTTGTTGAAATCAATAAACTGAGAATCATAACTAGTACCCCTAGTTTTGGTTGGTGGATCAGAATTAATCTTAATATAAGTCTTCAACATCTTGAATTCTATGTGAATCACTTGTGAATGGCATGATAATAATATATGCATGGATAAATGTTTTATAATATAATCTAATGAAATATATAACTTATAAATTATAAATGATGCATTCAATGTGATTGGAAAATGTGAGGGTACCCTTAAATTAGTTTCATACATCTCTGAAAAAAATTATATGTAAGTATACTCCAATAAACATCCATGTCTTGAAACACATACTAAATCTTAGATGCATTTTTAGTAAAATTTTTGGTGATAAGTAAGTATGATGTAAAAAAGAGAATAGTATTATAAAATTAAATTGAAATATATCCAATATTGTGAACAAATATCATATTTGGGGTATATCTCAAACTATCAATGTTTCACTATCCCCACAAGGAGGAGAAAAATAATGTGGAATGTCTTGAATCTTACAATGTATAGATAGTAATGAATAATCTCTACTCTTTTCCCAGTGACCTATCACCCCCCATTATAATACATTGGCTAAACCTTTAAAACATAAATATAAAAATAAATAATGATATGCATTATTATGTGTAAGATAAAAAATAAAAGAATTAATGTATAACATATTAAGATGTCAATGGGAAAACATGTATGTCATACATATATTCCTTGATTACCCATAAGATTAATCTATATAAGCACTAGCTAGAGAAAGCACAAGGAAAGGTATCCAATTAAGTACAACATTTTATGCATGTGTTGAAAGGGTTCACCATTTTTTGGACACAAATTTACAAAATTCACAAAACTTGACCCATGTAAAAATAGATTATTTCTTACATTCATTTCTCAAAATATTACAACCAAACACATTCACTTATTAATGACAAAATTAGGCTTATTAATTTTATTAACATGGAGGAATAAACACACAATACACTATCTAATTTCTTCATAGACTTCTACCTTCAATATGGAAATATAACACCTCTTCCAAATATCAAAAAACATGAAAATCTAACATACTTGATCTCTATCCAATCTTAAGTAGAAGATCACCAAAAAGTGCCTTTTTATGATTTAAGTGGGGAATGGTCTATCCATGCATCTATCCCATTTGAATCTTTACATTCCATGGCATTCTAGACCAAAATGAATCAAGATGAATTCCAAGAGTCATAATATGGCGTTACACAACTACAATAGACCTGAATGAGTGTTTTTGGAACATTGAAATTCATATTAAATGTACTTTATGATTTTTCCCAAACTAATCTCTTGAAAATATCTAAAAATCTTTGAAAACATCTATAAATGACCTCTAGGCTGAAACATGCACTTCCCAAAGCTACATAACACTAAGAAAATGTTTCTGACAAAAGATAATGCCTCCAACAAAATACAATACTGCTTACCAAAGCTAATGTCCTCAACCAAAGACAATGATGCCAACCAAATACAATACCACCTACCAAAAATAATGTTTTTTTTAAATCAAAGATAGTGTCATTAAACAAAGATAATGCCTTTAAACAAAGACAGTCCTGCCAAACTAGAAAATAAAAAAAAAAGTAATATAAGCAGGGATAGTTTTAGAATCTATTTATATCCAATTGGTTATAATCAGATTTTTTCCATTTTAAAAATGGATATTTCGATGAAAATGTACATTAGTCAAATAAATGAAATTTTATACAATTTTATATATTTATGCTTCTAATCACCTTATAAATTATGCTTAAACCTATTTGAGGACATATTTTCACCATAATTACTATGCATGTGTAGTTTGATTCAACCAAAAAATTTAGGAGGTGTTTATTAGTTATTTATAATTACCAATTATAGATTTATAGTGAAAGTGTTGTTTTTGTGTGTGTGTACATGTTTTTCTCTATGTGTGTGTGTGTGTGTGTGTGTGTGTGTGTGTGTGTGTGTGTGTGTGTGTGTGTGTGTGTGTGTGTTTAATTTTATTAACATGGAGGAATAAACACACAATACACTATCTAATTTCTTCATAGACTTCTACCTTCAATATGGAAATATAACACCTCTTCCAAATATCAAAAAACATGAAAATCTAACATACTTGATCTCTATCCAATCTTAAGTAGAAGATCACCAAAAAGTGCCTTTTTATGATTTAAGTGGGGAATGGTCTATCCATGCATCTATCCCATTTGAATCTTTACATTCCATGGCATTCTAGACCAAAATGAATCAAGATGAATTCCAAGAGTCATAATATGGCGTTACACAACTACAATAGACCTGAATGAGTGTTTTTGGAACATTGAAATTCATATTAAATGTACTTTATGATTTTTCCCAAACTAATCTCTTGAAAATATCTAAAAATCTTTGAAAACATCTATAAATGACCTCTAGGCTGAAACATGCACTTCCCAAAGCTACATAACACTAAGAAAATGTTTCTGACAAAAGATAATGCCTCCAACAAAATACAATATTGCTTACCAAAGCTAATGTCCTCAACCAAAGACAATGATGCCAACCAAATACAATACCACCTACCAAAAAGAATGTTTTTTTTAAATCAAAGATAGTGTCATTAAACAAAGATAATGCCTTTAAACAAAGACAGTCCTGCCAAACTAGAAAATTAAAAAAAAAAGTAATATAAGCAGGGATAGTTTTAGAATCTATTTATATCCAATTGGTTATAATCAGATTTTTTCCATTTTAAAAATGGATATTTCGATGAAAATGTACATTAGTCAAATAAATGAAATTTTATACAATTTTATATATTTATGCTTCTAATCACCTTATAAATTATGCTTAAACCTATTTGAGGACATATTTTCACCATAATTACTATGCATGTGTAGTTTGATTCAACCAAAAAATTTAGGAGGTGTTTATTAGTTATTTATAATTACCAATTATAGATTTATAGTGAAAGTGTTGTTTTTGTGTGTGTGTACATGTTTTTCTCTATGTGTGTGTGTGTGTGTGTGTGTGTGTGTGTGTGTGTGTGTGTGTGTGTGTGTGTGTGTGTGTGTGTGTGGTGGGGGAGGGGCACAGGAAGAGGGGGGTAGGGCCATGGGCGGTTGGGTATGTGTCTGTGTGCACATTCATGTATATGTACTTGTTTCCTTGGTCTACCTTAGTTTTCTATTACAATGCTTTAAGTTATGTTTTCTTTGCCCAACCCACCTTAGTTTACTAAACTAAAATGTTTATAGTGTGTTGTGCATCAAAACATGGTGGACCATTATAGATAATTATTTTAGGCAAACCCACCACACTTTTTAAGTTCTTTTCATTTTTTAAACATGATAAGGAAACATAGATCACTTTCATTAAAATATTAATTACACAACATTTCCATAGTAGGGTTTGATCCTTTGTGGGGATTTTTTCTCCTTTTTATATGGCTTAAAATTTTTATGGAATTCATATTATCCATCATGAGTAAATTACAAAACTATAAAACCATTAGTTATCTTAAAATTCCCTTCCCATTAAATCATTAGTTATTCAAACATACTCATTTTGTGCATTGATCACTAAAAAATAATAATATGGCATTCTTAATGGAGGTAACAATAAAAAAAATAGTTATATGCTCATTCATACAGTATGTAAATGAGTTTTGTGTGGAAGAGACATTTTGTTTCACCAAAAGGGATGTATTTTTTTATTTACAAAGTTATCTTTTG
The DNA here is from genome assembly GCA_037957365.1 of Torreya grandis. NCBI lineage: Eukaryota > Viridiplantae > Streptophyta > Pinopsida > Cupressales > Taxaceae > Torreya > Torreya grandis. The sequence goes on from JARHVA010005701.1 coordinate 692,605, forward strand.
TAAAGTAAAAGAATGAAAATTAGTAGTCATACCTGATGGTCATTTATTCATATCACCTTTTATACACAAATCAATAAACAATAAGCTATTATTTTGTCAAATGTAATGGTATAATATGAGGTTGTGTATTCCTTCATATCATAATGCTATGCCCAAAGAGGAGACATTACATTTAAAAGTGATGTAGAGCAATAGTGAAGTGGTGGGGAAGGGAAAGGCCATAAGAGCATGAGAGTTGTGATTTAAATCAAGGTGACTTGGGTGGTGATGGTGAGGGGCCATACTAAGGGATTTTAGGTGGGTATGTTATATCTCTTGTGCAATTATTTATTAGAATGGATATATATTTTTTTTTACTTAGACTGGAGGTATCGGTACTGCACTGCTCCTTCGAGGGAAACATTTATAGTATGGACCCCCTAATCCTCCAGTGCCCCCAATTAAACTTTTTAACGTGACCGGAGATGAGGGGAAAGTAGCAAGCCATCTAGTACCATGGGAGCGGGGGGTCTTGAACATCTGACCCGCAGAGCACGATGGAAATACCTAACCATTTGAGCTATCACCCCCGCCCATTAGAATGGATATATTAAACAATAATAAATACCATAATATTATAGTACAATATTAAAGATTTATATTAGATTACAATATTAATATAATATATAGAAGACACAATGTAAATTTCCATTTTGGTAAAGCATAGTTTATTAAAGTAAATGACTATAAGTCGGTACTCATACCTCACCTGAAACTAATGACTCTCGACACCATATGACTTTTTCTTCACATAGTGGTAAGAAACAATAATCATATATTTCTAATGGAAGTGATGGTATAGAATGTGATTGTGTATTATTTCTTATAATATCATAATGAGGTGGGTGGAGAGGAGACAACTTATTTCATGATGACCATGAGTAATGGTAAAGTGGAGTGAAAGGGATAAACAATACAAAACCATCAAGTGGTGAAGGTGAGCTAAATAGTGATGGTGAGGAGGAATTATAGGGTATTTCATATAACATCATGTATAATAAAATCCAAATAATACACCAAATTTAGATTTAGTGCATCTATTGAATTTACATGACTTATGCACATTGTAAAGGGGTGTGTAGTTTACAATGTGGTAACATATTTAGTTGGTTGTTTTTTGTTATTAAGGGGATAAAGAAACATGAGTGCTATTTTTAATGTGATGGGGCTCCATGTTTGATGAGTGGATCGAATATACATTAAAATATTGTTTATGTGGGGACAAGACATTGAGGCACTAGATTTTATATTGTAGCTTATGTTAATCCATGCTATAAATATTTTAACATCTAGAGTTATAAATTAGGCTTAAAAGCATACAGAAACACCAAATTTGGATCCATGGAAAAAAGGCCAAAAGTCATAAAGAACATGCAAGTGTTGAAGGATTTAAACATGCATTTGGTGATGATGATATGTGGTAATTAAAGAATTAAAGAGTTGTTCTAAAATGTTAATGATAATAACACCAGATCATTGTTGCATTAGTGACTTGGTTTCTCATTATGTTATAGTTGTTTTGAATTTAATTTTTAGAATAGTTATATAATAAATATAATAATATTATGATATAATATTACAATTTAATATTATAATATTATACATTAATATTATATTATATTATTAATATAATATATAACATATAATATGTAACTTTGCATTTTGGTAAAACATAGTTTAGTAAAGCAAAATGTTTTAAACCATCAATCATACCTTATTTAAAACCCATTAACACTAGCCCCATATCACCTTTTGTGTGATCGTCACATAGCAGTAGGTAATAAAAATCATATATTTATGATGGAGGTGATTATATAAAATGAGATTTTATATTCCTTCATATAGTGTCATAATGAGCTATGAGAGGAAGAGATGTTTTGTTTCAAAAGGAACTTGAGAAACGGTGAAGTATTGGGAAGTGGTTAGGCAATAAAAAACATGCAAGTAGTGAAATATTTCAAGGTTAGTTAATTGGTAACGGTGAGGGGAAATGAAATGTTATTTTAATGTGATATCATGCACCACAAAGCCCCATATCATACACTAGTAGGGTAGTTGTTGGATTTACATGACTTACATACATTGAAAATGGACTATATCTTACAATGTGGAAACATCTTTGATTAGTTATTTTCTATTATCAAGGGGAAAGGGATGGCATGAGAACTAATTTGATTGTGATAGGGATCCACATTAAATGAGTGGTTCAAATATACATTACATATTGTTTATGAAGGACAATACATTGAAGTATTAGAGTCTGTCTTATGGATTATGTTCATCCATAATGGAGATATATTAACATCTAGAGAAATTAAATTAGGCTTAACAACATAAAATAACACCAAAGTAGGAACCTTAGAAGAAAAGGTGAGGCGATAAAGAACATGTAAGTGTTTAAATATTTCAACATATGTTGGGTAGTGATGGTGAGTGGGAATGAAATATTTTAAGTTTTATTTTAAATTATGAATTAAAACATCACCAAAGTATTAATTCATTAGTGACTTGGTTACTCATTACATTATATCTCTTATAAATTTGTTTTTAGAAATATGTATTAAATAATAATAAATATTATAATATTATAATATCAAAATATAATAGAATATACAAATATCTAGAGAGTATTATGTGGATCTAAATTATTTTATTCTATTTTAAAGTAAATTGATAAAACCTTTAAATACAATTATATTATAATATATATGTAACCATTACTTTATAATAAATAAACAATAAATCCAAAATATAAAAATAATAAATAAATATTTGTTTCAAAGAACATCAAATTAATTTTAAAATACTACTATCATTGTTTCATGGTAAGAGATTACTAATCCTACAATTAAGAGTTGAGATATGCACATTTAATGACATTTAACTTCCCTAAGAAGTTACCTATATTTTAGGTTTTCTGAGATGAGCTCGAATGTAACTCGAGTCACGGTATGTGTACAATTGAGTTTGTGTTAGAGTATTTTGGGAGTGACATAAATATTTAATGGGAGCAAAATATATGGTTAAGCCCTATAAAAATATTGATAGGACTTGATTTCATATAAGTTTAAAGGGCTTGAAACATGGTTTGAGGATATTTGAGGTGATAGTCTAGTTGTGATTTGTTCTTGTCTCAAGTATGTACATATAAAAATATGTTATTGTTTCAAGTAGATGCAACCAATCATATTTTATTTTTAACCTAAAATGTTTATTAGATTTCCATTAGATATTATTATTTAGTAGAAAATAATCCCATTTTTATTTAGTCAACATAGAGGTTTTTAATGGTGAAAAATGGATAAATCACTTTCCTCTCTAATAGAGTATTTGTACATAATTAGTGTCAATTTAATAGAAAATAATGTTTATGCATATAATAAAGCAAGTGAAGATGTTTTTTTTGTCATATTTTTCACTTGCCCATTTTGGGTACCGTTTAAGGTGAACTACAATCTCATGGGAAGTTAATTTGTTTAAATAAATATTGAACATGGTTTCTAGAATGAAAGAAAAAAGGGGTTTTCAATGCAAAAGTAAATCACAACATAGAAAAATTTATCAATTGTCTATGAGATGACAGGGTCACTTCATCTTACCCACAAAAAGTGGAGTAGAATACACATTATACTAATTTTTAGCATAAGAATATATAAAGCCCTAAATATTGAGGCAAATGTCCATAAATTAAGAGCAATATAAGCATGATAAAAAATTTCATAGAAGGCCCAACTCTTAATATGAATTAGTTTAACATAAAATGGAAAATAAATAGGATAATATTAGCATATTTGGTTATATACATACATATATATATATATATATATATATATATATATATATATATATATATATATATATGGTAAATTTCACTATGTCTTAAGAACACATATAAGGGGATTTGAATAATGAATCAGAAAGGCATATAAAAAAAAATTGTTTGCAAAAGAATTAATTAAATTTTAATTTTGAAAAGTATTGTTGTGAATAACACCCACCCATAGCCATAATAAAGGAAAATAAGGTGGTAGAGAATATTCCTAATGCAAAGTAATTTTACAAAGGAGTTTGTATTATGAACAAAAGAAAGGACTATGTGGAAAAAATGACATATATAATTCTAAACTTCATGAATATAAAAGAGAATTATGTGGAAAAAATGACTTTTATAGCTATAAAATCTATAAATTTTCAAGAAATTACTAGGCTTCAAATAATTGATTCCTAAGCTAGCATAGCAGAGATAACCAAGTTGGATTTGAGATTGTATGCAAACCATTTGGAAGAGTTCAGAGATGAAGCTTGAATTCTATAGACATGAGCAAGTAGAGACCAACAAAAGACATCCAAAAATAAGGAAATAAATAAAGGAGACTTTTAAGTAATGATAACATAATGAGGACTCAATAAAGTCAAGATAAATATTAAAATGATTAATGTTTAAGAAGGTTTGAGGGGAAAGGCAAAAAAAAAGTGGGAATCCAATGATTTATAGAAATGAACATAAAAGAATGTGAATATGGTATTAACAAAATTAAAAATAACATTGACACAAATTATTTCCTAAACATTGCTTATTATTATTATTATTATTATTATTATTATTATTATTATTATTATTATTATTATTATTATTATTGTTGTTGTTGTTGTTGTTATTATTATTATTATTATTATTATTATTATTGTTATTATTATTATTATTATTATTATTATTGTTATTATTATTATTATTATTATTGTTGTTGTTGTTGTTGTTGTTGTTGTTGTTGTTGTTGTTGTTGTTATTATTATTATTATTATTACACTACCTACAAGATATACTAAATAATAACATCTTCACATGATTTATTTTATGACTAAACAAGATACCCTTGGATACATATAATGTTTTGAATCATTAAAATATCCTAATCCTAGATAAATCTAGGATCCTAGAAGGGGTCTATGGATATGCATGAATGTGTCTTGTATATAAGATCCAATAGACTAGATATATATATGCATGGATGCATATTGTATCGAATTTATAGCATGGGCTAGATACATGTTGCATCAATGTGTATCCATGTACAACCTATTAGATATTATATACAATATTCATCTACGCATATCTACATGTTCATCCTATATCTAAATGCAACTTGAATCCATCCTATTATAGGTTGGATACAAGATCCATCCATGCATTTATATAGGTCTAGCCTATTAGATCCTAGCTACAAGATGCATATGTGTATATCCAAAAGTCACCTATAGGATCATAGATGTATTTAGGATTTATGATGATCTAATTCCAATATTTTATAGATGATCTAATACATTAAATATATCAAAGGGTATCTTATAGGCAATATGATTTTTTATTCTTATTTTCAATCTCACTTTATGAGAAGTCAAATATGAACTTCAAAAAGAAAAGAAAATTAAAATAAGGTATAGGGGAAACCTTAAAAGTAACTTTAAGTATCCATACTAGTACTATGATTGGATACCATAATGTTTTAATACCAACAACTTGTCAATCTACCACAACCCTTTGGTCCTTTAGGGGTTTACTGTTTAGTAAGTCTTATGTAGTGAGTTTAAATACTTATATGAGATCATTATGAAGATTTTTGAATCCTCATTTGACAAACCAATTTAAAAATATCTTGATCATTAGTTTGATCCCATCCTATTAGTTTGTGTTCCATGTATAGAGCTATGAACGAAAGGTGATAAATTACCAAAGATGGTCCTTAAGATTCATGTTATCAAATAGTCTCAAAATCACTATTATTTTACAACCATAAAATTAATGATCGAAGGTGCAATAAAATAGTCACTAAAAATTAGGTTAAGACCTATGGGATTTATGTTGGCACCTATTTGTTTGTTTTAGAGTAAATTTATCATTTAGTTCATGTTTTAATTTATATGTTTTAAAATTGTTTTTAAATATGTATTTTTAATTTAATTATAATATTTTAATTTTCTTGGCATTAATGAAGTTAAAATGCATAGAGAATGGAAATTTTACAACAAAAATATGGCTATGATATTATTTTCAAATGGATATATATATATATATATATATATATATATATATATATATATATATATATATATATATATATATATATATATATATATATATATATATATATATATAATCAATGTGTTGGTATCATTATTATTATTCAAGTGGTAACTCACAAAATATCCATTTACATTATGATAGAGAGTCACTCCAAAAGCTAATTTAATAAGTATATAATAATTATCACCTATATTTGCATCCTTGAAGAGGGCAGTGTGCATTGTAAATTCATATGGTAAGGTTTGTATTGAAAGTTACTTTGTATCAAAAATGTATACTCCTAGTTTGAGTTCTAGGAAACAAACAAGGGTTTCATTGAAGATAAATACCTTATTGTCATATTTTAAAAATATCAACAAGAACCTTTAACAAGAAATATTAATTTAAAAGATCAACCAGAACCCAAATTTCTTTTTCATGATCAATATCATGTTTAACAGGGTTCTAATCACTTTTAGGCATTAGATACAAGTGATAATATGAATGATCATGACATATCAGCTTTAAGACAATATGGTACATAAAGTATTGATAATTTAATTTCCTGAGTAGTTCATGAAATTCATAACTACTCTAAAAAGAGTAAGTCACACAATTGAAAATTTTTAAATATTTTTAAATTTGATTGGATTTGGAAATATACTTTCATTGAACCTATTTTGAATGAATATACTAATGAGATATCAAAAGAGTGCAGGTGCAATATATGTATTTGGAAACTAGGGAGGGAAAACACTTGAAACTAAAACTAAATACCATAAATAAGTAAGTAGGGAAGTGGATTAAAACAAAACTATAAAGGGAGAGGATAAATTAGTTATATGATGTATAGAAAAATAGGAGTCTATTCATGTAAGGTATATAAGTGAATATATCTATAAAAATAGTAAAAACATAATGCAAGTGGAAGAACCATTGCAACTTTATTTTAAAAAAATATGTGAATCATCCAACTATCAATGATTGTATAAATTTACTTATGTTTTACATTATAAACAAAGGTTAATCAATGACTAGTTATCTAGGATATAAGGATATGCTATAATTTATTAGCATCATTAAATTTACAATACTCATCGATTAGCTACTAGTGGTTGGGAATAGGATAACTGTCTTTCTCAAGTATAAACCAAGGATCTTCAATAAAAAATAAATAATTAAAGATAAATAACACTATCACTTGATGAAGTGGAAGCCATTAATAATGCATATTGGGTGTGTATACATGTTTACACTATTTTGAACGATGTTCATCAACATTAGTTTCTTTCCATT
>JARHVA010005701.1:705000-722500 GCA_037957365.1 Torreya grandis
ATGTTGAAACAAATCTCTTAAATTAGTAAACTAAACATACCAATGGAAAACCCACGTGATCTTATAAGAATTATTGTCAACAAAATTCTTCACAATTAAAACTTTTAGAAGCAAGATCAAGTTGAGAGAGAGAGAGAGAGAGAGAGAGAGGTGCAGAACTCATAACATTAAAGTTCAGGTAGACATCAGACAAGTTTTGCACTCAAACTTCAGAAGCATAGTTTGATATTCATTCACCGAATAGTCAAGTATATGAGCTTACAGCCTCATCATAGAATGATACATTACTGGTGGATTTCCTAATAGCAAAATTTACTTAGCATACTAACTCACAGAAAAACCACTGGTGAATAAGATTGTGCCAAATTTAAATTTCAAAGCCACCATGGCAAACCCACGCAATAACAGACAAACACTTATAGAAACTATGTAAAACAAATCAATTCTCATCTACAGGTGTCGCTTTATTCATCTTAGGACCACCTGCCTATTTGGCCATGATTATCTGGTCTACACAGAGAACTATGCAAGCTGCATCAGCTGAGTAATTCAAAACACAAGGCTAAATCAATTTGGACTTTGGTATTGCCAGCAGCGTGCTCTGCATACAGTGAGGAAATGATTTTGATTGTATTTAATCCAGCATTCTCCGCTAGAGTCCTCAGAATCATCTCAAGGCTCTCAGTAAACTTTCCAATTGCGTACTGATCCAATCCTATCCGGATTCTATATCTCAAGTCAATATTTCTTATGCACAGCCGAGTAACTTTCCCTTGCTCATTAATAACATAACAGTCTATTTCACATTTGTCAGAACGTCATACTCTGCAGGCGGCCACAGACATTTATATTTCAACGGTCTCATGAAACCTCACTGCACTTTTATCAGATTACAATTATGCGTTATCTCCATGGTCAATTGATTTAATATTCTATACCTTTTAAATTTGGATTTGCTTCATCGTGCGTCTCCAAGACTGATGACGAGAAGACCTTGATTTCAAGCGACTATTCTGTTTTCCCTCACTCCAATCAAATCGACCGAGGTTTCCATATCAGTTGCACCTGTACCACGTGTATCTTCATTTTTCCTTTTGTAAGTTGAAACATTATTCAATCGGTTAACACTTTTCCTCGGGTTCACAACCTCTCTGTTTTGTTTTTCTTGTCAGCAATGAAGTGTGACAATTGATTGCGTCAAGATGGGCATGTGAAAGTGTTGTATTGACTCTTTTATCAAAAGAAGGCGATGCAAAAATAAACTGATGGCTTTCCTATTCCCCATTCTGCTGAGGCGAGGGGTCTGGTGTTTCTACGTAGACTAGTACACAGAACTGTATTTTGTACAAGACTTTTAACATTTCATTGTGTTCTTATACAAATGCTTGAAATAATTAGGACTTACATACCTTTGATGCAGCTTATTAACTCTGTCCCAGACAGAACAGACATACAAACATATGCCAGGCCTATGTTCTTACACACAGGCATTTCTCCAACAGCTTCTGGCCTTCATACACTCCCCTGTTTTGTTTTCCTCTTTTCTACAGCAAATTTTTTTTTTTTAATATGAGAGGTTCTTACCTCTCTATCCTTCCTCTCTTCTCTTCTGCGTACTACTCTTCCCTCTCTTCTACGCCCCTTCTTCTCTTCTTCCTCTCTGCATCCTGCTCGCCTCTTTCTTCTCCTCTATATTTTTTTATATTTCTTGTTTTTTGCTATATTTTGCTTTTAACAACCTCCCCTCTAACTTCTATGCCAACTTGGGCTGAAGGAAAACAAAATACAGTTTTCAATTTGTAACAACATGCCCAGGTTGAAAGAATTTCAACCACTCCTGGATTTTCTCAACAGCCCCAACTATTTTACCTTTTTACTTTTACTAATTTATTTATTTTTACAATTACTCCTCATGTGGAGGGAAAATACAATACTTTGAAATTCGAAATTAAACATGACTTGTCTTCAGGTAGCCATTGCAGATGCTCCTGCATCATACTCTCCCTCTAGAAACAATTTGAACCTTGGTTCAAATGAACTGCTGCCTCCATGCCTTAGCCTTCATTCTATACCTGGATCCCACAGTCTTCTTGTCAATGCCATTGCTTGAATTTGTCTTTGCTGGTCTTTACCTTTCATCTTGCTTTTCTTTCTCTTCTGGTATGTTCTTCTTCTCATCTCCTTTTCAGCTGCCAGGTCCAATCTCCATGCTTCTTCATCTGCATACATGTCTTCAAAACATATGTCTTCATCTTCATATATGTCTTCCATACCTGCATTCAAAACATCAAAAGCCACCTTAGTAGAAAAACATTGAGGCCATGATGCCTCTTGGCTGCCTTCACATTTCTGCTCTTGTTTCTTGATCACAACTGCCTTGGTCTCATTGCTTTGCTCTTGTCTTGTTCCACTCTTCCCAATGCTGCCTTCACTATGGCTTGCACCTTTATACAACTCTCTTGAATTACCAAACAGCTCCTCTATCATTCTCAACTCTACCTTTAGTGAGATCTCATCTATCTCACAATCTTCATCAAACTTGGGCTTATCAACCTGAAGGATTGCTTGTTCCTTACTAGCCTTACTCTTCATCTCATCACTCAACACAAACTCATTCACATATTCATGTCCTATATCAAACTTAGGACCAGATTGTCTTTCATCCTTTATAATTACATTCATCCATTTTATAGTTTCTTCATACAAATCAGCTTCTTCATCCACATCAATATATTCATCAAAAACAATTGCAGTATTCATACCTTCTGTCTCCTTGCTTTCTTCAATCTCTGCTTGAAGCCATCTTGTCTGTTCTGTTGCATATTCTTTCCTTTCCCCATCATCCATCCCTTTGGAAGTCTCTCCTTGCTGTACATTAGTTTTCATAGCCACTTTCCATTCTTCATTTTCCATAAAAAGATTATTAAATGATTCAAAAACATCATTATCACTTTCATTGCAAGCAATTGACTTACCTTTCCATGTACTTGTGTCATCCTTTACCTTCCTCCATTGAGTTCTTGATCTTGCTGTCTCAATACTCACATTTGCTTCATTCTTTGCCTTCTTAGGCACCCACATTAGATTCTCCTTCTTACCATTTCTCTTCTCAAGCCATTTAGGCATCCTGCATTCATGCCTTTGTACCAGCACCTCCTCTTGCTTAGGAGTTTGCTTCTTCCACCATTTAGGCATCACATACCCATGGTTAATTGGAAACTTTACCTTTCTAATTGCTTCTCTAACATGCATTTCAACAGTTTCATGCTTATAAGAAGAATCAATTATTGAACTCAACTTTACCTCCTTAATGGGCTGTTTCATTTGCATGGCTTCTTGATTATCTGTCCTTTCTTTTTCTTTTATGCTTGGCTGTCCTCTTTCTTCTTCTTGGCCTTCAATGGCATCATGGAATTCAGCTTCATCTTCCATCTCTTCTCTTGCTTGTATGGAATCATCAACACCTTTCTTATGCATTAACCAATGCATCTCTTCTTCTGTATCAACAGCAACAAACTCTCTTCTCTTTCCTGCACATTCACTTGTGCAATTGGTGTCTTCTCTTGCACCAATCTCGTCACTCTCCAAGGCCTTTCTCTTGACCTTCAATAGGCTACTCATACCTGCATTTACCCACTCAAAAACAGCATTAGATACAAAAACAAGAGACCATAATGTCTCCATGAGTGTCCTCTTAATGGACATTATCATCTTTCCAAGTGCTCTTCCTGGCACTTCCTCTTTTCTCTCTTCTCTCTTGTTCTCCTCAATGAGAACCTTCTTCTCAACTTCTTCCTCTTGCTGCTCACTTGGCAACCTTCTTATCTTCTTCAAACCTCTATGGGCTTCTCTCTTCATGGCAATCTTCATTTGCCTCCTTCTCCTCTTCATTAGGAGAACTATTGGCCACTTCACCCTCTTCTTCGTTGGCCATATCCATGTTTGTCTATTCAGCTGCATCCAAGACTCATACTCATCCTTAACCTAAGCTAATTCTTTCTTCAAACTAGCAATTTCTTTATTAAACTCAACATTAGTCATACCTTTTATGCTTGCTTTCCTCTTGCTGCCCTCATGTGCCTTGCTGCTCTGTAGTGCCTTCAACAATGCTTCCATCTCTGAGATCTTCACCCAAGTCTTTTCCACCTTGGTCTTTTGATCCCTTGTCTCACCCAAGCCTTTTCCTTAACTGGTCTTTTGACAATCCACGTGATCTCACCTAGGCCTTTTGCATCCTAGTCTTTTGACCCTCTTCTCTCAATCCTGCAGCAACTCTTTAGACAACTCTTCAATAGACACAAATTACAAATCCAAGCTTACCTTGCTTTGGATCTTCTTCTTCTATGCAGTCCCTTTATTACTCTTCTCAAAATTTCATCCTTTACCTCACCTAAGTCTGTTTCACCTTAGTCTTTTGGCAAACAGTCCAAGCTTCCTCTTGGGTCTTCACTATGCCTTCCTAGGCTTCTTCTCTTCTTAAGCCTCAATGGCTTGGCTGCCTTTCTCTTCACCTGTAACTTCTTCACTTGATTGCTTCTCAACACAATAACTCAAATCAAATATTATAGATTACTCATACCTTTTCTTTAGCAGAGTCTTCCAGTGCTTGTCCTGCTGATCCTTGCCAATTCTTTCACAACTGCAACATCATTCACAAATGCAACCATTCCTAATTCCCAAGAGCTTCAAGCTCTGATACCAAAAATGGTGCAGAACTCATAACATTAAAGTTCAGGTAGACATCAGACAAGTTTTGCACTCAAACTTCAGAAGCATAGTTTGATATTCATTCACCGAATAGTCAAGTATATGAGCTTACAGCCTCATCATAGAATGATACATTACTGGTGGATTTCCTAATAGCAAAATTTACTTAGCATACTAACTCACAGAAAAACCACTGGTGAATAAGATTGTGCCAAATTTAAATTTCAAAGCCACCATGGCAAACCCACGCAATAACAGACAAACACTTATAGAAACTATGTAAAACAAATCAATTCTCATCTACAGGTGTCGCTTTATTCATCTTAGGACCACCTGCCTATTTGGCCATGATTATCTGGTCTACACAGAGAACTATGCAAGTTGCATCAGCTGAGTAATTCAAAACACAAGGCTAAATCAATTTGGACTTTGGTATTGCCAGCAGCGTGCTCTGCATACAGTGAGGAAATGATTTTGATTGTATTTAATCCAGCATTCTCCGCTAGAGTCCTCAGAATCATCTCAAGGCTCTCAGTAAACTTTCCAATTGCGTACTGATCCAATCCTATCCGGATTCTATATCTCAAGTCAATATTTCTTATGCACAGCCGAGTAACTTTCCCTTGCTCATTAATAACATAACAGTCTATTTCACATTTGTCAGAACGTCATACTCTGCAGGCGGCCACAGACATTTATATTTCAACGGTCTCATGAAACCTCACTGCACTTTTATCAGATTACAATTATGCGTTATCTCCATGGTCAATTGATTTAATATTCTATACCTTTTAAATTTGGATTTGCTTCATCGTGCGTCTCCAAGACTGATGATGAGAAGACCTTGATTTCAAGCGACTATTCTGTTTTCCCTCACTCCAATCAAATCGACCGAGGTTTCCATATCAGTTGCACCTGTACCATGTGTATCTTCATTTTTCCTTTTGTAAGTTGAAACATTATTCAATCGGTTAACACTTTTCCTCGGGTTCACAACCTCTCTGTTTTGTTTTTCTTGTCAGCAATGAAGTGTGACAATTGATTGCGTCAAGATGGGCATGTGAAAGTGTTGTATTGACTCTTTTATCAAAAGAAGGCGATGCAAAAATAAACTGATGGCTTTCCTATTCCCCATTCTGCTGAGGCGAGGGGTCTGGTGTTTCTACGTAGACTAGTACACAGAACTGTATTTTGTACAAGACTTTTAACATTTCATTGTGTTCTTATACAAATGCTTGAAATAATTAGGAACTTACATACCTTTGATGCAGCTTATTAACTCTGTCCCAGACAGAACAGACATACAAACATATGCCAGGCCTATGTTCTTACACACAGGCATTTCTCCAACAGCTTCTGGCCTTCATACACTCCCCTGTTTTGTTTTCCTCTTTTCTACAGCAATTTTTTTTTTTTTTAATATGAGAGGTTCTTACCTCTCTATCCTTCCTCTCTTCTCTTCTGCGTACTACTCTTCCCTCTCTTCTACGCCCCTTCTTCTCTTCTTCCTCTCTGCATCCTGCTCGCCTGTTTCTTCTCCTCTATATTTTTTTATATTTCTTGTTTTTTGCTATATTTTGCTTTTAACAACCTCCCCTCTAACTTCTATGCCAACTTGGGCTGAAGGAAAACAAAATACAGTTTTCAATTTGTAACAACATGCCCAGGTTGAAAGAATTTCAACCACTCCTGGATTTTCTCAACAGCCCCAACTATTTTACCTTTTTACTTTTACTAATTTATTTATTTTTACAATTACTCCTCATGTGGAGGGAAAATACAATACTTTGAAATTCGAAATTAAACATGACTTGTCTTCAGGTAGCCATTGCAGATGCTCCTGCATCAGAGAGAGAGAGAGAGAGAGAGAGAGAGAGAGAGAGAGAGAGAGAGAGAGAGAGAGAGAGATGAGAGAGAGAGGAGAGAGAGAGAGAGAGAGAGATATTTAAGTTTCTCAAGGAGAATGACGATTATAAAATGCATTGATAGGAATGTTGTGATTAATTTTATTGAGCATAACCAGGATTATATACATTAAAAAAAATTAGCTAATAAAACTATAAAATTATAACTGTTATGTCATGTAATTTGCCAACAAAGCCTACTAACTGATGTTATAACTGCTTAACATAAAACCTAATCGTTGAAGTAAGTGCTAACTACGTAAACAAATAATGTAATAGATCATATTGTTCTAACATTCCCCCATTTATTACATGCCATGATTGTGGATTAGAGGTCTTGATGTCACCTTAGTTTTTCCTTTCAAGATTATCAAAAACCTAGAAGTGACATGAATAATTCTCTCTACAAACACCTTTGATGGTTTCTCAGATTACGAGGATTACCACAAACCCAAATGGTATTCTACTATAGGTTGACCACAAACTTGGAGGGTTGCAGGAAGCTTCTACTACACTTTAGTGATTTCTCTGATTACCACAAACCCTTTTCCAAGAACCAACTGCTATTTTAGTTCTTTTTCTCCCCACCAAAATTATTTTTTAGGAGGTCAGGTTCACCAAATAATGTATCCATACAAAATATTTATTGAATTTTGATAATATCATATCGATAATGGACCTAAAATAATATTAACTGTAGATGACATGACTTTTAACTTTTTTTGACTTATAAATCTAACACTTTATTTAAAAATGAGTATTTATTTGAAAATTTAGAACTAAAGGCTGATAAACCAATAACTATGATAAAAAACCAAAGACCACTAAAATAACAAACTTAATCTACCAAATTATTAAGACCATAAAACTATTTTGACATCCATCATCCAAAGTGGATTAAAAAATTAATGGTAATCCTTAAACGACTTTAGACTTAAAATAATCGACTAATTGACTCACCACTAAACAAAACTACATCTGGTTGAAAAATGAAGTGATGGTATTCTCATGCTACTGGTCATGAGAAAACAAAACATGAATTCATCACTTAATGATATAATAGTTCACATTGTTAAAGCATGGAAAGATCTTGAGAAATTAAAGATAGATTTTCTTTGCTTGATTATCTTGCCACATTAGCTGTCTCTCTCACTTTTATCAATAACTCAATAGACTATTGTGTTTGCAAACTCCATCACTTCTACATCCATTGCATTCTTTAGGCTTCATTAAAATGTCATGGCTAGGTGAAATGATCAAACTTATGTTATGCATCTTAAGCTTTAAATGGCTCCATTGTCTTCCTCCATAGTTGCTGACTACCTTCCTTTATAAGGAGCGTAAATGCTTGATGTATCTTATAGTCATAGGGTTCAGACTTTCACATCTCTCCATTACACTACACACCAAGCTTCGCTCAATTTTAGCACTTCATGGAACCTCTTTAATAAACTACTGTGATACCAATGAAGGAGAATGAAAACTATAGAATTCAGTGATAGAATGATAAGATTAATTTTATAAAATATAACAAATATTATATACATTGAAAAAAATTAGTTAATATAATTATAAACTTATAACCACTAAGCCATGTAATCTGCCAACAAAACCTACTAACTGATTCTATAACTGCTAAACACAAAACCTAATTATAGAAGTAAGTGCTAACCACTTAAGCAAATAATGTAATGGATTGAATTTTTCCAATAGATTTTTCCAATAGATTTTACTGTATTGTCATATTTTTTATTTAAATTTAAGAAAAAAACTTGAAAAGAATTTGGAGACTCGATTGAGGTTCTCTAAAAATAGATACAAAGTCCTAAATTTTCCATTTGATAGAGGTCTAACAAATTGGTAGTATACTATGAAATAAGTGGATTGACTAATAATTCTTCAAACACACTACACTCAAAGTTTTGCAATACTAGATTTGAGTCCAACAACTTTTGAATAAAATGCAAATAGCAACTATCAAAAACAAAATCAATAAAATTGGTATGTTGAAATTTGAAATTTAGGCATCTAAAATTTGAGGTTGATCAAGGAAGGATAGGGGATTTTAGGATCCCCAAGCATTTTCCATGGATTCACATAGCTAGATTACATTTTTATAATTAATGCTATTTGACTCTATTTATGATGGAAAATTATTGTTTCCTGATTAGAAAAATGTATATTTTAGTGTTTTATTTTATTAATAAAACATGCCTATATGAAATTTAATCTCTATTATAGAGATGAGTAAGTATGTTATTATGTTCCTTTTTTAATTTTATACCAAACTTATTTGAGTTTTCTATAGTTTAATGGTTTGTAAATATTGAAACTATAAAAGGTCATCAAGCGTAGAGTGAAGGACATAACACTTATTAATGTGGTTATTTATTTCCATAATTTATTTTTGGATACTTGTTGTTACCCAATAGTTACCCACAATTTTTAGTACATAGGTTACAACATTTTATAACAATGTAATAAATTATTTATATTTTTTTCAGTTGATTTTCATAGATGATTTTTATCTTGTAATTATATATATGATTTACATTGATTAAACTCTCCTATAAATAGGTACTATTGTTGTCATTGACATGGTTATAGTTACAATCAAAGGATGACTTAGACCTAGGGATGAAAGAGTTCACTAGACTAACATTTCGAAGCTATAGAGATATAAGAAGAATAAATTTAAGAATGACATATCATATTCTCATCTTACATTTATTCTCTATGATATCATTATATCATTGAGTTTCTATCTATTTAACTCTTTCAACCTTTTTTTTGAATGATGGGTTGAAATGGGCCACCTATGGTTCAAATCATCATACCCAATAATTTTCTCCTCTCATGTAATTATTTTATGGATAATTAGAGTTGTATTATTGTTGTTAATTTATAAAGTAACATGTAGGAGGAGGATCCTTGATCTTTTCACTAGTTTATAAAGTAATGAAAGAATCACTCCTCTTTAACTACACTCTTTTGTTGTTTAATCTTCTGTCTTATGTTTCTCATGGATGGATGAACCCTACAAATTGACACCTTTAGGACTAGATGGAAACATGCACCATTGTTGGTTTTTTCTTGTGTGAATTCATTTTGATGTTTTGATGGTATATGTGAATTTCATACTGGCCTATGTTTTTGGATATCTAAATAGTCTTAATATAATTTAAAGTTGTCTTGGTAATTTTGAGTTCTCTGGGGTATTTTTTTTGCTTTTGAATCTATAATTGGTTGATCTATAAGGCTTTTACCTGTAGGGGTTATGGTCTTATAAGGTTATATTTTATTAAGACATTTTAACATAATCTATTTTGGTTAAACATTTTATAATGTGATTTTTATATGGGTTTTAAATTTATAATGTTTTGATGTAGAAATTGAAGCTTCTTGTGTGCCTTTGTATTAAATTGATGAATGTTTAACCTTATGATAAATATTCCTCCTTATAGGTAGTGAATGAATATAAACTTAATGAGTAGGTGTTTGGTCCTAATGGGGATTGCATACATGAACCTTGTTGCACATATGGTCATTGGATTCGATATAGGTGTGCCTTTAGTTATGTGCATACATGATGATGCTCCAAATCTAGTGGTGAATTTTATTTCTTTAATTGAGTTTTTTATTGATGGTGGAATAATATAATTCTCTAATCGATTATGGTGGTGGTCTTGGAATTAAATTGACCCCTTGTCACTACGCTAAACCTTTTTCATCTTATTAGCTTGGTGTCTCTACTTTTCTGGCTATTTGAATTTTTATATAAACTCTGAAGTGTATAGTATCTAATAAAATAATTGGAAGAGTGGTAGTTGATGGAACTTATTTTATTACATTTATCAAGTGTTTGAATGTGTTATCTTATTTTTATAAATTTAATTTGAGTAGGAAGCTTTGCATGGTATCTATATTATTAGATTTTGAACATATAAATGATAGTGAGTATATAAAAGCAACACATTTTTTAATCTTTGAGATAAATGGATAATACTAAGTCAAATTAAATTTTTGTTGTCAATTGAATGATTTTTAAAAAATACATAATGAATTGTATGTTTTTCATGGATCTATATGTCATTCATTATTTTGTAGTATGTTGAGAATATTTTACATGTTTTCTTGCTCAACATGTTTCATATATAAACATTTGCATTGGTTTCTACTATGATTACTTTATACCTAACCAAACCTGTAAACCAACATTATGGATTGAGGCTTGGAGTGGCTAGTACAATAATTAATCCTACATCCTAATGCTATTTTTTGAACTTTGGATATTACTTATAGGGTCTTGTTTACAAGAAATTTTTTTTTTTTGCATCTTAATGTTGTTGTTTGAACTATATTAATTAATTAATTTTTTTTTTCATGAATTAACAAGCTTAAGGCAACTAGTGTTTCCTTAGTTCCACTAATATTTTAAAGATTCTATGCTCCATAGTTATATTTGAATATTGGGATTTTATAAGAGACATTAAAAAATGTCTACTTACAAGTAGTGGAGTCTAAATGTAATTAAATAATAATGAGCTCAATCATTATCTACTATTTGTTGAGGTTTACATACTTTACGGGTACTACTTCTCATAGACTAGTATAAGGTGTAGCCTTTGCAGTTGCTCTTTTGATTTAGAAATGAGGATCCTTTGTGAATTATTATTTGGTAAGATTTATCTTGTAGAAAATTCCTTATCCTAGCATGCATATTTTTAATATGAAAATTTGGTTTGACTATTAAAATAAATCCAATTTATGTTCTTTTTAATATCATGGTGGGAAAATTTATGGACATGTAGTAGGGTGCATTTATTACTATTAATTGTTACTATGATGAATCTATACATTAATATAGTATTCCACATCTGTGATGAGAGTATTCTTTGTTGATATTCTAATTTTATATATAGTATTATACTAGAATATAGATGATATATTTTTTCTAATTACATACAATCCTTAATAGTAATGAATTAGTATATATCATTTAAATTGAGAATATATTCCTACTTAAGTTTTCTTCTGCGTGTGGTATCAAAATGAAGCAATTGATTTTAAAGAGCATTATAAATAAAAAATAGAATATTTGGATCTTAAATATTTTTAATCATTTTTTTTTTCCAAACTTGTCTTTTTATTCTATTTTATATAATTCTACAAATCCTTCCTAGGATCACCTCTCATTTCCAGCTACCTTTGGTAGTGATTCTTAGGCAACCGAAGTGAAGGCACCTAAAGGAATTAGATAAAAATTTAAAATTTTGTGAGCCAGTTTTAATGAAACGTGATCTTATTATTAGTTTTCTTTGGGTTTACCAGTAAGTAAGTTTATTTTTTTGATTTTGTTGACATCCTACTTTAGTTTCAATCTCATTTGGAAAAGAAAATAAAATGTTAGACTTCATATTTTGTTACAGAAGGTTTTTTGTTGCTAATATGTTATTTAGATTATCTTGGTTAAAAGCATAGCTGAAATTTATATCTACATACTATATAATGTAGCCTATCAATGTTCATTTCTTTGATGCAATCATGATGTATGAAATATCTAGATTTTTTTAATGTATAAAATTTTCACTCAACCCGGTTGTCATATGCAATATTTTTATTCCACCCCAATGAGTTAAAATAGTCTACTTGTTCTATAAAAGTCTTATAATAGAATCTGATTATGATATATCACTATAATTAAATTAAATTCAAATGATTTGTAATTTAAAATAATGATGATAGTCAATACTATGTATTAAAAAATATATAGAATGTTTCTTAGTTTGAATTTGTTTTAATTTAATTTAATGTATCAAGTTTTTAGCAAGATCAAAGATACGTGTGATTTTTACCAAGTGCACAATTGTTAATTTCTAGTTTCAAGATAATTGATTGTATCTTTTATTCTTACTTTTGACATGGATTTGAAAGTTGTGGTCAGATATGAAGTGACTGATAGGCAATTATTTTCTCAACGCATTCTTCATGTCTAGTGTGAAACACAAATAACTAAAAAGCTTCTTTAAGTAGAATATGTAGGTATTATTCATTATCTAAGCCTCCAATAACTACAATGGATTTAATGTCGATGGTTAGGAACATGAATTTTATCATTTTTATCACTATATTGTGTTCAAGGTTCATATTGTTTTTCTTTTGTGTGGCCAATAAACTAGAATTTTTAGAACTAAGTGACTGCCCCTTTTAGGAAAGTAAGTCTAAATACCTTGTTGAAGCTTTTTCAAGGTTTGTTTTTCTAAGCCTATTAATATTACTCCACACCATGCATTTAAGTTAAACTATTTAATCCATTGCCTTATTTTATAAATTACTAGTATTTTATGGTTTTTTTATTTTTGCATGGTGCTCAAAAGTTTCTCAAGAATTGGAGGTTATGGATGACACATAATTGTGCTAATAGTTGCACACAAAATACATTCAAATCCCATATTTTATTAGTATTGTTTAAACTAATAAAAATAGATTGGTATTAGTTTCACCTGATCACCTGATAAAATAAGGTTCAATATATTGTTCTTTTCTAGTTATTGTATATAATTTCTAACATTTCAAATGTACATGTTGAGTATCTACGAGGAAATTGTACATGTGATATCTCTATGTATAATAACAATTAGATAAATATTTTCAATCCAATATACTAAATACATTCCAAAATTATTATGATATGAGTCATATTATTTTAATGTTTATGTAAATTCCACATTGTGCATATTTGAAATTGAGCACTTTTTGTAATAAGGTGGGCAAGAATTATATTTTAATGGCAGGTTGCATTGGTTTTAGATAGACAATGAAGGATACCAAATCTAAGGGGGAAAGCATTTATTGGACAGATAATTAACATGCTTTAAGCATTAACAATAATAATTTAATATTCTTTAAATTGTGAATATTTAAAATAAATGATGTATGAATAGAATACTCTTCTCCTACTTAGGCAAGGTTGCCAAAACTCCTTTTGCATTTCTAGTATTCTTACACCTTATCTTCCATCAAGAATGTTCTAGGAGTATTTCAATTTTTACCTCTAGAAGTAGCCACCATAATTGGCATCCCTAAGGATGTTTGACTAAAGTTGGGTTATAGGGTTTTTAACAGACATTATTTTTCTTAATGTTAGTGTTTTTCTTGTGTGTTATAAATGGAATGTGGGTTTTTATGTTAGTGACAACTAGAGAGCCTAAGCATCCCCAAGTTGGAAAATGAGAGAGCTTGAACGTCCCCCTATTGTCATTTTTTTTTAGATGCGTGTTTGCATAAGAATTTGGGTTGTAGGTTTATGAAGAGGGCATAAAGTACTCTGTGATAGAGATTGATGCTTATAATGTAGTATGAACTAAGGTTTGAAGATTTAGTGACAAAGATTAAGGTTTACACATTTTTCATTGATGACATGTCTACAATGATCTGCCACTCCTCCACTCATCATTCCCTCTAATAAAAAGAAGAAGAAGACAATAAATCAAGATAGATTTTCATAGATTGTGAAGAAAGAAAAGGAATTTATTCAAAAGGGTATCTACTAGACTAAGAATTTTGGCCTCCCAAGATTGGCTAAGAAGGTTGAGGACATATTTTTACAAAGGAATTTGAAAGTTCTAGCCTTACAAATGATGAACCATATCCTTTTCTACCTTAACCAAACCTCCACTACCCAAGTGTTGAAAATAATATTAATAATAATTATATTTTAGTGACCATTTTCAAATTTACATTATTGAATGATATATATGAAACAAATTATTTTCCAAATTCAATCACGTTGGTTCCTAGTTGTACACCTCTTGCTTTCAGCATTACACACTTGAAAACATGGAAAAAGTAGACGATAAACTTGAATTATGTGGTTATAACTGATGAAGGGTTTAACATCAAGATGAATAAAATGTAGACAATGACTAGAAGACACAAATAGAGGGTATGGATAGCTCCCTGCTACTTTTGACTCTACGTAAACCAAGGTGAGAGGACCTATGGGGTAGCATGATCATAAAGAGGGATACTATAGTTCAATCTCCATGGTGATTATTGACAAACAAATCTGACCAGAGCATAACTAAACTTGCATAGTCCACTCTAGAAGAGTTATCACACAGATTGGGTAAATGCTTCTAATTCAGGCACAAGAAACTAAAGATAGATGGGAAAGTTACTATAACCTTCATTTATAAATTAACTTTTGACAACTAAAGGCCAAATAGAAGATAAAAATACTGTTCTATAAAGAACAAAACATAGATACATTTTAGATTTGTAAGATTCATGCATCTGCAGGTAAATAAAACTTAAAATAGTCAAGATGGCTTATTATTTCTAGGGTAGGATGAGTAGGATGAGTTAGGTATATTAAAGAGTGGTGTGGTGGATTTTAAATAGTAATAATTCCTTTAAAAACCACAATATCAATCATTTAAAGATGCAAAAGACCAACAAACAAGATAAGGAAACTATCAAGAATGGTTTACATTCATTGGTGCCAATTCAATGCAAGTATTCAAATGATCCTTGAAACCTTAAAGCATACAGTAGATGTAGAGACCCAAGAACTTTCTCCTATCAAATCCATAAGTCCAAAATGTCTTGAAAATATTATCAATAAAAATATTACCAAATCACAGTGTAAAAAGGAGTTTATAACATAGGTTTATTTCTAGAATGAATATCATTAATAAACATAAAACTAGATAACCAATCAATCGAGCATGCAAATTGTATTATTGCATTTTGTTGAAAATATATAGATTAAATAATAGATGTTTTCACTAAGTTGAAAATAAACCTTATATACATCAGTGTTTACAATGTATAACAATGGAGAAAATCATTGTGAGTTTGTTCTGAAATAGGGGAGACACTTACATTATGATCTCAGAGTTTTGTAATGGTTGTAAAGATAGAATCGCCTTGGTAATTAAAAAAACAAAAAAAAAAATCTTGGAAGGTTTAAGAGCCTAAACCCGAAGAAAACCAACAACCTTATAAAGAAGACAAATCCTATTTAGTTATACAAATATCTCACCCAAAATATTCCTCCGAGATGCTCTGTCTAGAAGATGCCCTTGATCATGCCTGGAAGCTCATGCTTTACAAGACAACGATTTTGCTAACTACTTGTCCATGTCATGATGAAGATTCAAATGAATGTGATATGATTGGATGGAGATTTTTATGTAGTTGAGCTTGAGGGAAAAGAAATGTTCTTTAAAATAAAACAAACTATTATCTTCATGTGTAACTACTTTGCATTGCTCTCCCACTAATCATTTGCATAGCTGGTAAACTTCTAGATAATTGGCCTCCTTCTTGTGCAAGCCAAAGAATGCCCCTTGCTTTGTAATGATCGCATCAAATTACTCCATTTTTGATGGAGGCAATGTAGGATCCATGGCCATTCGAATATGTTTCTAATGGACCATGTTGGTCTCAAAACCCTTTACAACAATCTTTATCCATGGAAGTTTTCAATATTGGCCAAACATTTGGAAATGAAACTTAGCTTACATTTATACCTTTTTTTTGGTTGACTTGCATGTGCACCCCCCCCAACCCACACCCCCCCCTCCCCCCACCCTTTTTTTTTTAAATTTAATTTTTAGGGTTGATGCCAAACTTAATAATGCTATATGGTATTTTTCTATTATTTTGCCTTATGCGAGATTTTAGGCTCCTTTTATAATTTTGCACATCTTTGGTCTGGCAGGATTTTGGGCTTTAACTGCAACTTTGTAAGTTGGTAGGATTCTAGAGGTCTAATTCACATTTGCAATTTCAAAAATTTCAATTTGTAATTTGATGTTGAAGTTCCGCCTAAAAGTTTCATGATAGACATGGGAACTCAGTTTGTAATTTGTAAATTGCAAAATGAAAAGTTGTAATGCAATTTTGTACTTCCGCTAATAATCTCCATGTGCTTTGAAAACTTATGTTGAATTTTCCTTCTCTATCTTATGGGTTTTGGAGTTTGATTTGCAAAATGAAATTTGAAATTCAAAAGTTGCTCTTTCCTTGAAATCTTCCACATACCTTTCTATGAGACTTTTTTGTGCTATTTCAACTTGGTCTAGATCGAATGACAATGCTTATATGGCCAATATGAAACCCTCCATGCATTTCCCCTTTGAATTAGCTACCTTGTCATCAATTCATTCCTTGTCCTCTAAATCATAAAAGGAAATGCCATGGCTATAGTTTTAACTTTTTAAAAAAAAAATTGGATACTGAAAATCCTAATCGGGATGATAGTAGGTTTTTCTCTTATCGAGGAGAGAAGGGTGAAAATCCAATACTACAGGAATACGTCTGTGGTGAGAGTATTAATGACATAACATTCAAATATTCTGGTTCTTCTAGAGCCTCTACAACCTTATGTAGTCTTGTTTTCCTCTTTTTATCGTTTTAGAGGGATGATCTGACACTTGATTTCCTACTTTAATAATCCTTGGAAGCAAAAAAGTATCTACCTCTGATCTATCTAACGGCTCAATATCAGCTAAACAATACCCCAAGGGAAGGGAAGCATCATTTCAAAGGCTGCAGCATTTGTTTCTCCAAAGTCACGCTCCAAGCTAACTCGCAATTTCCTCTAGCTTTGTCGATGAAGCATCCAAAACCAAGAAGGACATGTATCTGATGATGGGTCATAAATAAGGATAGCTTCCTTTTCTGTCAGTTTCCCAAGCATTACCTGTATTGCCTTCAAGTGAAAATTGGCACAGAAGTTCACCACCATCTACTTTATGTCAGACTTGGTGACGCATTTCAATTCTGGCATGCTTTCTGTCAGCAGCCATTGCCTCTAGCATATTCCTCGGCTCTTGCATGGTTTATTCAGATTTCTTCCTTTCTCTTTGACTCTCCCATGA
>JARHVA010005701.1:727500-745000 GCA_037957365.1 Torreya grandis
CTGATAAGTATGAACTAAACTTGTTGCTACCAAGCTTGATCCCCCTTAGGCAATGACATATTTTTCTAAACTCATCTTAGACACTTGCTCTACTCTTCCAAACTTTTAAAGAGAGAATTTCCCCTTTTTTATCCCCCTTTGATATCAATGGCAAAGGGACTCTAGCTGATTGTTTGTCCAACTAACTCTTCCCCTTTAGAAGATAAAGGAGTTTGTCCAATAATGTGCAACTTTAAAGTCATTAGTAATTTTTATAAATATTCATACCCAATTTCACTTTTCTCTCTTCTTCCAGGGATTATTAAAGCTTCCATGGGACTCCCCCTAGACTCATGTCCTATCACTAGTGATTTAGTGATGTGGTGTAGGAACTACTACTCCCAACTTATATTTTAGATATTTAAATTATTCCTTGGGAAGAGGTTTGGTGAATATGTCTACAATCTGGTCCTTAGTTAGTACATATTCCATTATGACCTCATGATGTACAACACTCTCTCTTAAGAAATGATAATTGATTGATATGTGCTTGGTTCTTGAATGCATCACATAATTTTTTGATATATTTATTTCACTTGAATTATCATAAAGAGTAGAAATATGTGACTTGTACTCTACTTTGATGTGCTTGAGTGTTTTCTTCATCCATAGGACTTGAGTTCAACATTCCACTGATTCTATAGACTTTTCTTCTATTTTAGAAATAGTAACTAACTCTTGCTTTTTGTTCAGATATAAAATAAGTATGTTTCAAAGGAAAAATGACCACCACTAGTGCTTCTTCTATCATCCATACTTCTTACCCAAACAACATCTGTATATGTTGTTAAAATTAAATCTTCACTTGTAGGGTACCGTAGGCCATAGTCAATTATGCTCTTGATATATCTAAAGATTATTTTCATTGCATTGACTTGTGTCTCTTTAAGATTATCCTGAAATCTAGTAACCATACACAATGCCTACATGATATCTAGTCTTTATGTAGTTAGTTATAGCAAGATACTTATCAATGATCTATACATAGTATTATTTTCATCAAGGGACTCATCCTCTTTGCTCAAAATGCATCTATTTATCATACGAGTACTAACTAGTTTTCTATCTTCCATTCCAAATTTATTCAGTGTCTCCTTTTCATACTTAGTTTGGGATATTAATATCCCTTCATTAGATTATGTTTTTTGTAGAGAAAATAAAAAGGAAATTTCTCCTAGCATACACATCTAAAATTCACTTTCCATTTCTTTAGCAAATTCTTTGCACATTTTTTTATTTCTACCACCAAAGATGATGTCATCTACATAAACAACAATAAACATATGGTCACCTTCTAATTTGATGTATAGATTACTGACTACACATCCTTTGTTGAGTCCTTATTGTTTCACGTAACAGTCCAATCTTGAATACCATGTTCTTGGTGTCTATTTTAGACCTTATAGTGCTTTCTTTAGTTCGCATGCATATTATTCTTCATTTGAAAACTAAAAACCTTCTAGTTGTTCAGCATAGACTTCTTATTCTAGGTTCCCATTCAAGAAATTAGATTTTACATATATTTTATAGACTTTGAACTTATTTTAAATAGAGAATGTTAGAAACATTCTTATAGCTTTAAATCTGGTAACTAGAGCAAATGTTTCCTCAAAGTTTATGCCTTCTACTTATGCATATCCATTGCATACCAATCTCACTTTATTTTTTATAATAGCTCCATCCTCATTGAGCTTATTTCTATAGACCCATTTTGTTCCTATCCCATTCTTGTGTAAGGGTCTTGAAACTAACTTCCAAGTTTTTTAATTTTCTATTTGGCTCAATTATTCTTCCATGGCTTCTAACCGAGTCTCATATTTGCTAGCTTCAACATATCTCTTAGGCTCAATTTCAGATATTAGAGGAAAACTTACTTGCTTCTTGTTCATTGAAACTCTTCTCCTTATTTGAACTCCTTCATTATTATTGTCAATTATTTTCTCTTTAGGATGATCCTATTGAACAATTCTTGGAGATGTTTCTTCATTTTTTCTTCAAACTCTTCACTATATAATTCTTCTTCAAGATCTGGATCTTCATTACTAGTTTGCTTATCAAGTTCAACATGTTTTATGCTTTGTTCTACCTTGACATTTATGCTTTGTTCTATTTGAGATGTGTACTATTGTTTGGATTGCTTCTCTCTAATATCCATCAAGTAACTTAGCCTCCTTTAACATTGTTCTATCCATTTTCTTTATTTTTATGTTCTTTCACTCAATAATTTCATTTTGCTATGGAGTCCTTGTTGTAGAGTAGTGCCCTTTAATCCTATGGTTCTCATAATACTCTATGAATTCATTTAAGGTGAATTTTCCACATTTATCATATCTTAAGAATTTGATTTTTCTTCCAATCTCATTTCAACCATGGCTCTAAAAATTTTGAATCTCTCAAAGGCTTGAGATTTATCCTCCAAAAAGGTTACCCATGTCATTATTGAGTAGTCATCTACAAATAACATGAAGTACTACTCTCCTTTATATCCTCTTATCTTGGTAGGACCACAAAGACCAGTATGAACTAATTTTAAAGGCTTTGTATTTACATACTCCTTTGTTTGAAATCTAACCCTTGTCTGCTTCCTTAGTTGACACTCCTTGAAAGTAGTATCTACAATTTTAGTTATCTTGGGCATGTGTTTTACACACTTATTTGAGGTCACTTTGACTAGATTATCAAAGTTGACATGACCCATTCTCCAATGCTACAACCAACTCTCATTAATGTTTCCCATCAATTATCTTTTACCATTCACTTCAACAAGATTATAGATATTTCTCTTAGTCTTTTTCCATTTTATAGCTATTTTTCTATATATTTTAACTTGCAACATTCTACATCAAATGTGACTTTATATCCCTTATCAGACATTTAGCTCACATTTAGAAGATTATGCTTTAATCCTTCAACATAAAGGACATCATGTTTAGGTAGTTTACCATTTATGTTCAAGGTTCCTTTACCTTTGATCTTTACTACTATGTTGTCTCCCAAGCTGATAGATCCTTCATTATATTTTCTTAATTTGGTAAACTATTTTATATTGTCACTAGTCACATGCTTTGAGTAGCCACTATCTATCGCCCACAAATTTTGTTCCTTGACATCGAGTGTAGTCTGAGAAATCATGGATTGATTTTTCACTCTCCACACATCTTTGAGTTTCTTATTTAGCTTCTATTCAAAAAATTATAAACCTCTATTCACACTGGGAGGCATGTCTTCGTTTACATTATGTAATTTTAATCTTACAAAGCTAGTTCTATAATGTTTAACTATGTGACCAAAGTTATTGCAATTATAGCACATCACATTTGTATCTACCAAGGGTACACATGAATTTTCAATTAAAAAAATGATTCTCCTTGGAGTTACAACTCTAAAATTACTAGCCTTAAACCAAAATGATTACAGCTATAACAATAACCATAAAATGATATCGAATACCTGGTCATAACATTTTTTGGTACATCATGAGGAATTATTCTAAGTTATGGCTTATTCAAGATTCTCATCTTGGTGTATCCATCATCATCATCTACCTTTGTGTTCTTTTTCTCTTCAAACTTATTTTTAGGTTCATCTTTCTTCACATAAACATTGCTTATATTTATCTTTGTATCATTTCAATCTTTCTCTTTCTTTGCTCCTAATCCTTCTTCTACTTTGAATTTTGCATATAGGTTATCAAATGTACTAGTTGAGGAATTTTTTCCCTTCTAATAAACAAGCCGTGATCTCTCTTTTGAGGGATTTTGAGATTTGATCATTTGATGAAGAATATTTGATCCTCCTGTCAACTTTAGAATTTTATTTAGTTGACCTTTGGATTTTTCAAGTTCTTTTTTCAAATCCACTATTTCTACCTCAAGCTTCACATATTCATCAGATTTAGATTTTAGTTCCATTTTGACTACATCTTCTATTCTTTTAGCCTCTTCAACTTGTCTCTTTAAGCTAATTACACTCTGATTAGATTTCTTAATAATTTTAGACATTTTCTCAATTTCCTTTTATCTAAGCTTCTTATACCTTGAGTTATCTCTTTTTATCTTATCAATATCATCTAGAGCACAAATGAGTTCACACTCAAGGTCCACTTCTTGTTTTTCATATGATAATTCAACTTCATCTTGATCTAGATTTATAGAATTTGATCCTACTATCATGAATAGGGATTCATTTCCCTTAACCATAAAAGAATCATCATGACCATCATTTGAACTATCATTGTTTTCTATTGAGTCATTATCTTATTTTGTGCATAGATCTTTCTTGTTCTTGAAGGAGTTGTTCTTCTTGGGATAGTAAGGTTTTACATTTTTTCTACTCTCTAATTTCTCTGAGCTATCCTTTTTATTATGAAGACATTTAGTAGCGAAATGTCCTAGTTTACCAAAGTTAAAGAATTTGAAGGGTGGCCTAGTTTTATATTTTTTAGATCCTCTCTTTAGTATTCTAACAAAGTTAGCTTATTATTCATTAGTTTCCTAAACTTTATATGTTGATATTTCTTCCTTTGTTTGCTTGGCTACTTTAAATACTTCTCTCTTG
This sequence comes from Torreya grandis, assembly GCA_037957365.1. Lineage (NCBI taxonomy): Eukaryota > Viridiplantae > Streptophyta > Pinopsida > Cupressales > Taxaceae > Torreya > Torreya grandis. Next base: position 732,097 of record JARHVA010005701.1, read on the forward strand.
ATGGTGTTTGTCTCTCTTATTCTTATCTCATAGGATATGAAGGTTCCATGTCACTCATTAATAATTAATTTATCTAAATTTCGTGCTCCTCTATTACAGATATTTTAGAATCATATCTTGATATAAAATATCTTAAAACATTTTTGATAATTACTGACTCTTTTATTTCTTCTCTAAGGCCTCTGATTGTATTGACTATTTCATCTACCCTGATGAGGTAGTCTAAAATATTTTCCTCTTCACTCATCTTAAAAATCTCAAACATGCCTTTGAAATTTTATAGCTTGTCCTGATTTAACTTTTCATCTCCTTCATATATGCTCTTTAGTTTGTTTTATATTTCTTGAGCATTTTGACAATACATCACTATGACAAAATTTGTGTTTGATGGTCCATAAAGAATAACATTTTTTGCCTCAGCATAGCTCTCATATGCCTTCTTAATAGCCTAATTAGTAGGAGTTATAGCAGGGGTTGTATATCTATTTACCACAAACATCCATTAATCAAACCCTAATGAGGATAGATATGCTTCCATTCTTATAATCTAGAATGCATAGTTAGATCCATCAAAGAGAGGTTATTTGTTTGATGAAAATCATTATTCACTAACCATTACGTTCACTATTAAAAGATTTTCTTGAGTTGATTAATATTTTCCTAATGAACCCTAGGATCTGATACTAATTGTTAGAATATGACTAGATACTGAGAGGGGAGGTGAATCAATATATCAATTATAATTGGTCTTTTAATTATTTTAAATCAAATTCAAAACCAAATGTAAATTAAAATATAAATGCAAAGATAATATACAATAAAAAATTCACATCACACAAGATTTATACATGGAAAACTCAATGGGTAAAAAAATGACATGAATAGCTTCTAGAAGCTACTATTCTAATCTACATCATAGTTCAAAGCCTCACTACTTACATATAAGGACACCAACCCTAAGGAGATAACAATAGCCTTTTTTAAGAGCACCAACTCTAATGAAGCACCCACTCAGCTTCTCTGATGGAACCAACCTATAAAATTTTCTATTAACCTACAACTCCAATTTACTAATTGGATTCATACATGAATACATATCTATATTCCTTGTTATAGGTCTAATCTGTAACTAATCATACTCTACACATTCTCTATGGGTCTTTCTTCCTCTTTTCTCCTCTATATTCCTCTCTAATATTATGTTTGGATATTTATTTGTTTGACACACTTCATTTCTTTTACCAACCACTCTACTTTATATTCAATTTGGCTAAATAGAAAAATGTAATTATTCAATAGCATTTTATTTGTCCTAGATATATATATATATATATATATATATATATATATATATATATATATATATATATATATATATTAATGAGATTGATCTATCTAACTAATCAAACATACATTAAAGAGCTTATCCATCAAAACTTGAGCCCAATAGATGATATGTTTAATAAAAGATACCTAAAATTATGGCATGATGCATGGAATCTATTGCAAGGTGTCATGGTTATCTCTGGTTATTGTATAAGGCACTAACAAGTTGATCTTTTAGTGCAATGACAACTAGTAGGCCAACATAATCAAGATATTAGAACTTGTAGTTCAAGCCATAATGAGCTAAACTCTAAAATAATCACGATGTGTTAAAATTTAAGTGTGAAAATAGAGAAAAAAGCAAACCCTAGATCACTATATATATATATATATTATATATATATATAGTGATCTAGGGTTTGCTTTTTTCTCTATTTTCACACTTAAATTTTAACACATCGTGATTATTTTAGAGTTTAGCTCATTATGGCTTGAACTACAAGTTCTAATATCTTGATTTTTTTGGCCTACTAGTTGTCATTGCACTAAAAGATCAACTTGTTAGTGCCTTATACAATAACTAGAGATAACCATGACACCTTGCAATAGATTCCATGCATCATGCCATAATTTTAGGTATCTTTTATTAAATATATCATCTATTGGGCTCAAGTTTTGATGGATAAGATCTTTAATGTATGTTTGATTAGTTAGATAGATCAATCTCATTATCTATGTCCAGATTCATGGCTTCTACCCAAGTTCCTGCATGTTCCTACAACTAATCATTTATCTAGACATGAATTTAAATATTGGTCATTGATCTTGCCTTTGGCACCATGACCCAATAGTCTCTATTCAATTAACTCAACTTTAAAACATATCTATTTGATCAAATTATGAGAGGATCATGATATCCATTAGATCTTTTTATGCTTCCAATCTTTAGCTTTGTTGAGACGTTAAATGTTGAGCTCTTTATTTGATCTGAGTCCACTCATTTTACTAGATATTTCTCAACCAAAATTTCATGTGCAATTTGATACTTGAAGATGCACGTCCTTTACCTTGACTTGGTCATTAAACTTTGACACTTTTACCTCATCTCATATCATCTTATATCTTTGGACCACTTTTGCTCCATTAATCTACTCAAACCTTCTTTGTCTTTAACATTCCATTGTGTCCATAAATATCAAAAACTTTATAAAATTTGAGTCCATTCACTCCATTAGATTTCCTTTACATGATCACACATGAACCATGAGATATTTTGACAAGATCATTATTTAGATTTGATAGGTTAACTCTAATTAGTCTTCTATTTGATAGACTAATGTGCTTATGGCACTTGACATTAACACGTTCACTTGGAGGGACCTTTGACACTTTGAATTCATAATGATCTATTGGATCCTTAATGTTTAAATAAACATGAGTCTTTGATCTTCTTGATAATCTTCATCATTAACTTCGACAAGCTTACGTTCATTAGGTCTATATCTGACAAGCTTTGTGAATGTCACAATTGTCACTTGCATGCTTACTTAGAGAAACCTTTGACAAATTCACTCTGATTCACTCCATTAGATCATCTGTGTATGTTGAAGTAAGGTCTATTGATCAAGATCAAACATAATATAAAGTCTAAGACCTAGGAAATATAAAGTCTTTTGAAATTTATTCAAGCTAGTAATTTATAGGTCAAGGGGCTAGTTTTGCAATGATGAAAAATGATTAAGTTATAACTTTAGTTATTGATTCCTAGTTATACCAAGTCAACATCAAAATAAAACTTTGATTTTTGACACCATGGCATAAACCTTTACTAGTTTGAGATCTAAATAGATCAATTGTGAACTCATTTCTTCTCCTTTGAACCTATAGACCATATTTTTAAGATGCTCATGAAAAACCCATAATATATATTATATTTGTTTTGACTTTAAACATCCATAAATGGTGTCTATAAAAGTATGACAAGTTTGCATAGTGCAACTGTGAAACATGCTCTTCTCTCCATCAATCATGCTTGATCCTTTTGACATTAATGATATCCATAGTGTCTCTTTTGAAATCAATCACAATCATATTAACAATATGATTCAGTTGATGAAGTGTTTCAAATGTCTTTCATTAACTAATAACTTCAATATCTCACCATCCAAGTCTATTAAGAAGGATGCATGTTCCCCAATTTTGAATTCAATGCATTAAGTGCCCATCCAAAAGGTACCAAATTTTCCATAGTTGACTTTATCATCATGCCTACTATCCCAAAGTAAAAAAAAATCACCTATTTTAAAAATTATTGGTGTAACCTTTTTGTCAAATATTATTTTATCTTTCTATGAACTTGAGTTGTCTCTCATGCTCTTGTGTTCTAGTTTCTATTGTGGTGTGGAGCTAAAAGCTTCAACTATTTACAGACACAAGAAGAGGATGCTGAATAACCAGAGCCACTGGCGTCGATAGTATGATCAACGTCGGTCAGATGCAGTGGAGAAATAGACCAGCGATGGTAGGGAGTCGGCCGACGACGGTAGAACCAGACTAGTAGGGACCGCTGTCGGTCGCCTGTGTATTTTCGAAACTGCTGCTGACAAACAGTCAGTTAAGTGAAGCGAGTGTTTGCATGTCAAGTGACTAATTATAGTAACGAGCTACGTGTCTAATTATTGTAACTAGAGTTCTATTTTTGTAAGCATGGGATCTTATTTATAGACCCATAAGGCATGTATTGTAATTAAGCAAGAAGGCAAGTAAAAGCATTGAAGCTAGCAAGGTCAAGGAGATCAGCTGAAGCATTTAAGGAGGGTTAATAACTCAAGCTTTAGAGTTGTTGTGTTGAGCAAGAGAGAGAGGGAAGAAGGTCTTGAGGTGTGGCAAGCCTTTGAGGTGGAGGAAGAAGTGGCATCTTCCTTATTGTATTTTCTTCTAGTAGTATTTAATACAAGAGTGTGTATTGTCTCTCGAATTCTTTGCTGTCTCAAGTTTCTAGTTACTTCATCATTTTGGTATAATTTCATGTTTAATTGCATATAAGAAAGTAATCAATTGTGCTCTAATTGGTAGAGCTTGAGATCCCCTGACAAGTGGTATCAGAGCTACGATTTGCAGGAAGCAGGGTATTGTTTTTGATTACAAGTCATTCACAGGGTTTTTTGATTGAGTGGGAGTTCAGCAATGGCAGAAGAAAGTAGGCTACGAATGGAGAAGTTTAACGGCAAGAATTATCAACATTGGAGGATGCAGATTGAGGACTATTTGTATCAGAAGGATTTGTACTTACCGTTGGGTGGGGTTGCATGCAAGCCCACAGATATGAAGGATGAAGAATGGAACGTTCTTGATCGGAAGGCTCTCGGTTCCATAAGGTTGAGCCTTGCATCATCTGTGATTTCTAGCTTATCACAGTGTAAGACAACGGAAGAGTTGATAAAGTCCTTGGCGAATTTATATGAAAATCCCTCGGCTTCTAATAAGGTATATCTTATGAAGCAGCTATTTACTTTGCAAATGTAGGAAGGTGGATTGGTACATACTCATCTCAGTGATTTCCATGGTTTGGTAAACCAATTAGCTTTAGTCAATATTGTTTTTGATGATGAAGTAAAGGCTCTCTTGATTTTATGTTCTTTGCCTGAAAGTTGGGACGGTATGATTATGGCGGTAAGTAATTCTGCATCTGCTTCTAAAATCTTAAAAGTTGATGATGTTGTGAGTGTGATCTTGAATGAGGAAATATGCAGGAGAAGCACAGGTGAATCATCAGGGAATGCTCTAAGTCCAGAAAGTAGGGAAAGGCAAAGGGAAAAGGTTGAGCAAGGGAAATCAAGGTCGGGAAGGAGATCCAAGTCCAAATGTATTACTTGCTGGTTTTGTGGAAAGAAAGGACATACGAAGAAGGAGTGTTGGTTGAGAGATAAAGAGAATCAACATGCAGGTATTGAAGAAGCAAAGGATGCAAATATTGTGATGCAGGATGCTCTCATACTTTCTTCGGATAGTCAAGTAGGATCATGGATTTTAGATTTTGGTTCATCTTTTCATGCATCCCCAAACAGAGATTTGTTCTACGAGTATGAACAGGGAGACCTTGGAGTTCTTTATTTAGGGGATGGTATGCCTTGTCAGATAGTTGGCAAAGGGAAAGTGCAGCTGAGATTGTAGATTGACAACACGTGGGTGTTCAAAGAGGTCATGCATGTTCTAATTCTGAAGCAGAGTCTGATTTCTGTAGGAAGGTTGGGAGATGAGGGATGCACAATAACCCTCACAGCAGATTCTTGGAAGGTTACCAAGGGAGCACTTGTTCTAGCAAGAGGTAAGAAAGTAGATACTCTTTATCTGTCTACTTGTATTACTGATTCTACTTCTGGTGTAGATTTGATGATGTGGCCTAATAGGCTTGGTCACAAGAATAGGAAGGGAATGGAAGTTCTTGATTCAAAAGGTATGTGTTCAAATTTGGAAAGCACAGATACAGTTCATTGCAGAAAGAGGAAATTTGATGCTTTTGACAGGAACAAAGAAGCCTTGGTGTTTATGGAGGAGATGAAGGACAAAGATCAGTCACAGGGGCTGAATAAATTTGAGCAGGGCAGCATGCACATAGGTTTGATCCAAGAAGAGCTCGTGGATGAAAATTTCATCACTTACAGGAACACACAGACACCGATGTCGGTAGCTTGACACCGACGTCAGTCATCCAGATACCGACATCGGTCATGTGCAGACCAGTAGGGTCGGTAGGTTAGACAGGAGAAGTCTGACGTTGGTCATAAGGACCAATGTCGGTAGGAGGGACACCGGCATCAGCTAGGGAAATGACGTCGGTAGTCAGGGTCAGTGCAGGGAACCGACATCGGTCGGGAGCAGACTGGGAGATGGCCGATATTGGTCACTGGAATGGATGTTGGGTGAATTAATAAGTCTCAAACACCCATGTGGAGGTCAGGAAAGGTATGTGAACCTCATATTCATTGTTCACCTTCTTTATATTGCTTACTGATAGTCATGAACTAGGAGGATGGAAGAAGTAATGCAGGTAGAATCCAGAAATAGTGGGAGCTTGGCATGGATGAGGAGTGTGAGTCCTTGGAGAACCAAACAGGTATTTGTTGGTAGAGTTGTCAGCTGGAAGGAAGCAATGGATAGAGGGATGGATTCCCATTTTAGAGAAGAGAGTGGATGGACACATGAGATAAAAGGCTATGGTATATGGTCTCGAGTAGGCTGCAGAACAATGGAGGTTTGACAATTGTATTTTATCTTTACCAGGTTAGATAATATTAGCTACATTATCCTGTTACTGTATTGTGTTACTTGTTGCAGGGTTTCATATACAGGGAGTTTTCTGAGCTAAGGGTAGAGTTGGTTCAGAAGCATGTCATGGAGAATTTGGGAGCAGCAAAATTCTTGTGGCATAAGAGACAGGTATTGCATCATAGGTTTGCATGGTGGTTGGTCTTCAAGAGTGATGTTGAAGAGGGATACAGAGCCTAAAGAACAAAATAGATGGTGTATAGGTACAGGTACAAGTTGTAGCTGTTTATCTCCAAGTGGGAGATTGTTGTGGTGTGGAGGTAAAAGCTTCAACTGTTTGCAGACACAAGAAGAGGATGCTGAAGAACCAGAGCCACCAGCATCAACAGTATGACTGACATTGGTCAAATGTAGTGGAGAAGGAGACCAGAGATGGCAGGGAGTCGGTCGACGTCGGCAGAACCAGACTAGCAGGGACCAGTGTCAGTTGCCTGTGTATTTTTGGAACTGCTATTGACGAACAGTCAGTTAAGTGAAGCGAGTGTTTGCATGTCAAGCAACTAATTATAGTCATGAGCTGCGTGTCTAATTATTGTAACTAGAGTTCTATTTTTTTAAGCATGGGATCTTATTTATAGACCCATAAGGCATGTATTGTAATTAAGCAAGAAGCCAAGTAAAAGCATTGAAGCTAGCAAGGTCAAGGAGATCAGTTGAAGCATTCAAGGAGGGATAATAACTCAGGCTTTAGAGTTGTTGTGTTGAGCAAGAGAGAGAGGGAAGAAGGTCTTGAGGTGTGGCAAGCCTTTGAGGTGGAGGAAGAAGTGGCATCTTCCTTATTGTATTTTCTTCTAGTAGTATTTAATACAAGAGTGTGTATTGTCTCTCAAATTCTTTGATGTCTCAAGTTTCTAGTTACTTCATCATTCTGGTATAATTCCATGTTTAATTGCATATAAGAAAGTAATAAATTGTGCTCTAATTGGTAGAGCTTGAGATCCCCTGATAGTTTCATCAAGCTAAACAATCTAATTCATTATAATTTCATAGTGGTTAACTTAATCGTCTTCTTATAGCTATTTCATGAAATGATAGGTTTGAAACTATAAATTCATAGCCAAAATAGCTTGAGCTCTATAAACAATCTCAAAAGGGCTTTTACCTATATCTCTCTTAGTCATGATCTTATCAACCAATAAGGAAAATTTTAGTTGTTCACCCAACTTCTTGTTTTTATCTTCAAAATTTATTGTAATGATTTTGAGAAAGTTATTATTACTAGATTTTTCTTTCCCATTCCCCTAAGGGTTGTAATTAGAAGCATAAGCTAATTTGATCCCATACTCTCTACATAATGACACCAGAGGTTTAGCTCTAAAACTCATGGCACTATAAATAATTACATTAATAAGCACACCAAATCTACAAATAATCTAATTCAATAGAAATTTTGTAATCACCTAGTTTTTGGCCTTATTTATAAGGACCACTTCAACCCATTTCCTGATGTAATGAGTTTTAAGAAATATCTACCTATGTCTATCACTTGATGAATCAATCATTTCTCAAATTAAATCCATTCCCCATTATATAAATAGACCTTTCATCATTAGAGGTTTGAAGGGAAGAGAAATAAAAGTTTTCAACCTTTTAGTAAAGTGCTGATATTTCTGGCACTTTCAAACATTCTAAGCAACATCCTTGAATAGTGATGACCACCATTAACCATCTCTCATAATTTTATGAGCGATGAATTTAGTTTTAAAGTGGCCACCACATAATTTAATATGAATATATTCAATTAAATAAATATTTTCTTCCTCTACCAAGGATCTTAGGATAACACTATCAGGATTCTTCCATACCAATTCATTTTTAGTCAAGATAAATTTTTGGGAAACAAGTTTAATAGTTCTCCTTTGATTCTTATCCAAATCAGCGAAACAATTCAAAATTTAAAAGTAATAAATAGTGTCTTTATACCACGGATTTATGTTAATTTGACTCAAATAACAATCAACAATAAAAATAATAGTGTTTATCTCAATGGCTTGCAAACTAGTCTTAGCCATAAGATTGGCTAAGAACATCCCTAACACCAACTTGGTGGTCTAGATATCTATGTTATACTCTTTAAAATTGTTTACCCACCTGTATCTCTTGCTTGATGCTTCAATTTGAGTCAAGATGTCTTTGACCATTGTATGCAAGATGTATATAATAATCTTCAAACTCAAAATGTGAGGTCTAAACACATTAATAGTTTTTAAGAGGGAAAAAGATTGGTTTTCCATAATGGTATAATTCATTTCACATCCATGCATAGATTTATTAAATAAATCTATGGTTTGTTTTTTACCATCATCATTATTTTATAGTAAAACAAAAGCTATAATACTATGTGATGCAAAAGAGAATATGTAGAATGCCTTGGTGTAATCAGGACTGCCCAAGATAGGAGAAGACATCATGCATCCTTTGATGTCATTAAAAGTTTGATCATATTTTTCCTCCCACTTTAAGGTTTGAACATTATTTAACATGAAGGTAATAGGCATATTGATTTCTAAAAAGTTAGGCATAAACCTTTTGATGATGTTGATTTGTCCAAAGGACTAAATTCCCTTCTTGGGACTGTGAGATAGGAAATTTTTCAATGGATTCCACTCTTTCTAAATCAATCATGACACCATCCTCAGATACTATGTGTCAAAACAACATGTATTTTTGTACTAATAAGTGATACTTATTTGGATGAAGGGAAATGCTAAACTCCCTACATCTACGAAATGCTTTCTATACATGCTTCAAATGTTATCTTATATTTCTTGACTATAATTTAATATCATCCTCATTTACATCAATAAACTTGTTAATTACCCCTATAAAATCAACATCCATATATATTTATAACATTAAAATAACATTAATTAACCCAAAATACATCCTCATATAGACATAAGTGCCCTGAGGCATTATAAATGTAGTATTGGGTCTCTCAAATTCTTTTACCACAACCTAGTTATACCCTACAAAACCATTTAAAGTGGACAACATCTTTGACCCTGTAATACTCTCCAATAGGTTATCCATATTAGCCATGGGTAATTATCCTCTAGAGAAGGTTTTTTAAAATTAAAAAAATCGACACACAAGCATATGTCACCATTTTTATTTCTCATAGGGACTAAGTTTACCACCCATGATGAATACCTGATGGGTAGAATAATCCCACCATACCTTAGCTTCTTTAACTCTTCTTTCATCTTGGTGGCTAAGATGGGATTAGTAGTTGTTTGATTCTACCTAATCTATTTGCTATTTGGCTACAATAGGATGAAATTATGAAAATAAATCTTCCCTATATGCTTTAAATTTAGAATGATACCAAGCCAAGTAATCCAATACTTCATTAGCAGTTGCATGTAGGATTGTTTCTCTTTTACACTTAAGTGAGTATTAATTGAGACCTTCCTTGGATTTTTATGAGATACCAAATTGCATTCAATAACATCTCTTGAGATAAATAAGTCTCAAGTTTTAATTTGGTATGATCCATCAAAATATGCCTCTAAACTCACCAATCCCAAAAGGATAGTATTCATCTTCAACTAAATGACATATTTCTAAAATAGCATTTCCTTCCCATCACAAACTTGAACCATGGATTCCAAGTCTATAATCTGATCTTGAAATTCTACTTCATAGTTAATAAATCTTTTAATATGATCATCATCATCAAAAATATACCAATGATGAATATTATTTAGGACTGAGGGTGTAACAAGTACCTTCACTTAATACTGATAGTGAGGGTATATATTTTCAATTTCAATATGAGCACCCAAACCTACAATTTTATCAACTTCCTCATTAAAATTGTATCATGATAACACATATTGAAACCATCAAAAAAATTTAACAAATATCATATATTTTTATATTGTTCAAACTTTTTATTTTTACTATCATAAGTACTTCAGACCAACTTAACTACTAATTTAGAATCACCCTTTACAATTAGAATTTTAATTCCATATTCATGAGAAATGTCAAACCAAACAAGAGTGACTCATACTCAATATTGTTGTTCATTCACTCAAAGGACAACTTGGAATAAAACCTAAAAGATTTATTGTTAGGGGCATTGAAGACAATCCCTTCTCCATTTCCGTGATTGGAGAAAGCCCCACCAAAAGACATTTTCTAATCATCATCACTTTCCAAGCATCATCACTTTATTTGTTAGGTTCAACATCAAGAACAATTAGTTTTTAAACACAATCCACATTCACAATAAAGTTACCCAATTTCACATCGGTGTATAATACCTTATTTAGATCTTGTTTTAGATTTTCAATTACATGTAACATAATAGTATATCTATGAATTTTTACCATCTTAATCTTCAAAGGAATGGTGACAAAAGACAAGTCTATCTTCACACTACCACCCATGTTGGCATCCCAATTTCTTGATAGTAGCATCCCCCACTTGGGAGAACAATCCAAAATTACCACATCCATATTAAAAATCATACCTAGATAAACTATGAACTACACTGTCAACCATTTAACTTATCCAATAATTGGTACCTCTCATGATTCCATGGTGTAACACTTCCCAAAGGTAGATCTTATTTTTAATCCAAGATCGTTAAAGACACCTAGAGGCATCTCATTATAATAGGCTCCATAATCAAACATGAAAATTTCAAAAATCAAACCACTAATCAATAAGGTGGTGTAAAAAGGATCAACATATAGATAACTCTCTATTAATTCAATCCTAAAATAAACTTTAGAGGCTAGTTAAAAAACCTCATATCAATATTCATCATTATCAAATAGTATTGGGGGTGAAGTCATCTCATTGGAAACTATATTCTCATTAAATTCTAAATAATTAAATGTCATATTCCTATATTTAGGTATTCATATCAATTCAACAAGTGGCACAATGATTTTAATTGAATCAATACTTAAGCCATATCACACATGATATACTGAGGAAGAGTGTATTTGGAGGATGGGTGACAACACCTTCAAGTAGAATTCATTCATTTAAAGTCATAGGTAGAACAAGATGGGATGAATTTGCATTCCTATCATTAGTTTTTAAGGGTGTATTTTTTCTTTAATCATTTCTAACCTTTGGAATACTAGATGGAAATAATTATCTATTCTTGGCTGGAGCATCTATTTATTAAACACTTTGGCTAGTAGGTACTAGTTTGGAAGAAATAAGGAATTATTCTATTTTCTTAGCTTCCTTATTTTTATCCCCTACCCTTCGATCTGTAGGGTGTTCTCTTATGGAGCAACACACTATGACCTCCTTTTCATACTATATTCTTTTTCCTCGGCAACTGCTAAATTAATTATAAGATGTCTATCCTTAACTAAAGGAATTCTCCCATCATGCTTTTAAATCATCATAGATCATAAAAATTAAAAGTCATGATAGAATAACTTATATGATTGTGTCATATTAACATCATAAATAAATTTAGAAATTGGGACACATACCTTTTGTACTGAACTCTAAAATGTATCAACGGTGGTAGCACTCAACAATTCTATGCAGGTAAACACTTTACATTGGGAGATTCAACAATCAAACATATAAATCTCATCATATTTAGACACAAACTTAGGTTCATTTTCATCTTAATCAATTCATTCAAAAATATCACAAGGAGGATAGGTGAGGAAACATGTATCACAACAATTAATTTAAAGATCATAGTATATAGAATTCACCTTGGCATTCAAAAAATTAGGGACCTCCTTCCCAACTCCTCTTTTTGAATTTTTATCATTTATTTCATTTCAAGTAGGCCTCTTCCCTCTATCATTATATCAATTATCAAAATAAGATTTCCCTTGTGCTTGATTCTGATTTTGAGTTTTCTCTTGATTAGAATATACATGAAGGATCCCCTTCTCAGCCCTGGCCATCTTGTATGACATTTCCTTAATAGCAGTTGCCAAGGTTTTCACATATCCTCAAGGTTGATAGTCTTATTAGACTAAATGTGTTTAATATTGACTAGCTTTACATCATCACATTTATTGAGAGGCTTACCCATAATATTTATATTATTTTTAATTTGGATGGCCATGTTGAATGCCAACCTTAGGTTTGTGCGCACCTTCTCCCTCAATTAACAAGTTGCCTCCTTTTCAAATGCATCATATTACTTAACAAAGAAAGTTTTATCACTTGGCCTATTATATTAAGGTAACCTCATCATAGTCTAGCTAAACATTATATTAAAATATTGGACACACTCATTATGGTTATTATT
>JARHVA010005701.1:750000-817500 GCA_037957365.1 Torreya grandis
CACTACACTTGACTACCTTCACTACATTGTATAGATCTGCCATTCACAATATTTTTATTTGAGTAAATATTGTACTAATATCAATATTTATAAAAACTATTTTATAAGTACATAAAAATTAGGAATGTTTTATCCACCTAGGAGCATTGTTTCCTATCATGACCATTGGGTCATCTTTATTCTCACTTATTTTGTTAACACTTATATAGTCCTATCTAAAAAATAAATAATGGAATTTGGAGCATTATCTTATATTACTTGAATAAAAGATTCATAAATGAATGTTAAAGAAAATTTAAATTGCACAAGGTAAATTATCCTTCATTCGTTTATATCTCATAGTTTTAGGTTAAAACCATTATTAAGGGACTACAATATTTTTTCCAACTTACATACATACAATTATGTGCGATTAGATATTATAATGAGATTACTCAATTTTGTGTGTGTTTATTTCCTAATATAATAGTTAAGGTATATAAAATTTAATCAGTTTTGATTATAAGCCTTCCCAAGAGGTAATTGAAGGTATTATCAAACTCTTGATCTATTGTCCTATATTTTGTTTCTAAATTATGATGGGTTTTAATCTAAAAAATATTTTTTTGAGTTTTATTTCACCAACAATTGAAAACCAAAAATTCATTAGAAAAATTGAGAAATATCACAAGTAAACAAGTTTATATAAATAAGACTATTGTATCCAAGAACTATGGGTCAATTATTTTTCCAATGAAGAAATTGAAATATTGAGCTTCATACACATGAATCTAAACCTTAGAAACTTGAATTTTAAATAATAAGTACAAACATATCAATAGTTAGGATCAATAAATAGAGGTAGGGGTTTTCATTATCAACCCTTATGCATGTTGAAGATAGATCATATGAATATGGAGGTTGGGTGTATGGAAATGGTGGATGATTCTCTAATTTTCAATATGAAACATGTATAAATTCATAAAAACATTGAAAACATGGAAAGGCATGATCTTGTCTATTGATTCTTTGACTTGAGGCCTAACTTGAATTTTTTTTTGAGTTTGGTAATCCAAATCCTTGATAATATCTAGGGAGTTTTAATTATTTGTTTAATTAGATTTATATTTCATTGCAGTGTTTTTTCATGAGGAGGAATAAAAAATAATATTTAAATGAGAGACTTGATTTATGGGAATAGCTAGTTTATTTATGAAGACATGGCATTCACTTTTTAAATCATAATAAGATTTACCCTCGATTGGGTTCTGGGTAAGTCTTTTTCGACTACCAAGATAATTTTGTAACTCTATAATATTTGAGGAATTAGTTAACACTTTGGGATCTTATATTTTATTATTTATATTGATATGCATTTTGAAATCATTGTTTATGCCATAATCTATGTTCTTATCAATTTTAACATCCCTTTTCCTAAAAGGATTACATTGCAATTTTAGGAAGGGATCTAAAATCAAGAAGTTGATTATGAGAAAATTCATTTCAAGTGTAGAATTTCCATGAGTGTGGACACCTAGATAAGGATGTAAAATATGTGTTCCTAAAAAAGATAAGATTTCCACTGATAGGGAAGTTTTTTAGGAACTTAAATGGAAGCATAGTACCAAAACCAAGAGTTTTAAACTGGGCTTTCCCATTTTTAAAATCATTTTGTCACAACAGTTGTTGATGACCCTGTAGAACAACATAATGAGTTGTTTATGGAAACTAATGTGTTTGAAACATAGTTTACCAAATAACCTCATATTGACCCTCTTGACCTAAGGGAAAAATATGTTGGAAATTCTATTTTTCCAATAAAGTAGAATCTCATCACTTATTCTCAAACATATACATGGTAGGTTAAAAAATAAAAATTGGATAATTATTCAAAGATAATTGTAGATTTATATGATATTTTGGATGATTCCCCCCTCCCTGATTTTGTCCCCTACTAACCATCCATAAATATCTATTCTTTCATAGAGCCAAGTGGAATTAGTCAAGCCTCAAATAAGAAGATGAAAATATATACTAATTATAAATCTAGAATGAAATCTAAAATGTTCCAACTTCAAAGGGAAGGATAATATTTATCATATTCATACAAATCAAAATAGATATCCTAAGAATTCAGTCATATTTCAATATGAAATGCATCTCATGGAATATCAAGTGTCTTAAAAGTTACCCCTCTAAATGTAATGAAATTATTAGAATGTTGAAAGCTCATAGTCCTCATATGTTTTTTTATAGGAAACCAATGTATATAATGATAACACAAATACTTTGGATAAGAATATCTAACCAATTGCTAATACCCTATCCAAGGACTCACGTATCTTTAGGAGGCATTGTTTGTTTATGGAATCCTAGGGAAATTCACTTAATTAATTGTGTGAATATTTAGTGAATCATAGATATCCTTGATAAAATTAGACACTCCAATCAACAAACATTATTTATAAATACGTACTACTCCACATCTTTTGAGGAAAAGAAAAAGCAAAGGAAGAATCTTGACTACATCATTCATCACTTTCCTGGATCTTGGGTTATGATTCAAGGGGATTTAAATTATATCATTTATTTAAATGAAAAGGTTGGGGAAACAAGAAGGTTAATGATATATCCAACCTTATGAAAGAATATATTTATGTTCTTAATCTCATTGACATTAAGATAGATAATGGGTTCTTGACATATTCCAATAAAAGATCTTGTAATGATTGTATTGCAGAAAGATTGAATAGATTTTAATCAATGGAGGAGTTTCATATATCTAGGCAAGTACCTAATTCTACCATTTTCAAAAATGTTGGGTTAGATCATTGGCAAGTGATGATCAAAATATGAAATTCTTAGTACCTAAAAATGCCTTTTCATTTTAAGATAATGTGGCTTTGGAATGTTGATCATCATAAAAAAATTTAAAATTGGTGGAAGAAGATGAAGCCTCATCATTGTAAAATAATGTATATATTTGTGCCAAAAATCAAGTTTGTTAATTCTCATTTTATGAAGTGAAATTGGAATGAATTTGGGAATATGATAAAAATAAACCAAGACATTTTTGATAATATGGAAAACATTATTGAAATAATTCATTTGGGTAGCATAATCAATGATCTCAAACACAAGGAGTTTAATTTTATTAATAAAATTGAGTAATGGGTGTTGAGAGAGGAAATCATGAGTAAACAAGAAACTAGGATAAATTGTCTTAATAAGGGAGATAAAAAATCTACATTTTTTCATAAATCCATGTTTATGAGAAGATTTTTTACTATATTTACTCTTTGAAATTAAATTGTATAATTGATGAATTTTCTTTGCAGGGTATATTGAGGATATCTATAAACTTCTTTATTAAACACTTTTATTTTAGTCCTCTAGATTTGAATGACTAAGAGTAGATCCTTTATGAGATCCCTAAAATTATTTCAAAATAGGTTAATAAAGTACTAATGAATAATATTTATGTGTATGAATTAATAAGTCTTTACTTTAGTATGAGTAAATAAAATTGCCTTAAGCTATATGGGTTTCCTATTGCGTTTTATCAAGAATTATAGGAAATTATTCACAAGGACCTAATGGAGATTGTGGAATAAGCTAGATCATCCAAAGTCATCCTTAAGAAGATAAATAAAACTTTTATTTTATTGGTTCTTAAGGAACATGAGATAATAAATATCTCTATTTTTTGTCCCATTGTTGTTTCAATGCCTTATACAAAATAAATTCAAAAATCATAGCCAGTATATTGAAACCCCTCACCCACAAAATTATTTTCCAAGATCAAAGAGGATATGAAGAGGGTAGACAATTATTTGATGGGATTTTGTTAGATAAAGAAGCTATTCAATCCATGCAACTCCAAAAATATTTAAATATGTTTATTAGATTAAATTATTTTAAATATTATGATAGGGTTGATTGGGAATTTTTCTTAAGAATGCTTAAATTTTTTGGAATCTTGAAGTAGTGGATTATATGGGTGATAGGATGTATTTCCTTAGCCTATTTCTTAGTCATAGTTAATGTTACAACTATTAGGACGTTTATATCTTTCAGGGGTAGTCAGTAAGGAGACCCTCTTTCTCCTTATTTATTTGTCATTTTGTTAGAGAGTTTGGGTAGAATTTTTTATAGAAGTAGATAAGAGAGAATTATTGAAGGTATTACTCTTACACATGATCTTAACTTGATGATGAATTCAGAATTTATGGATTATTATTATTTAATGGTAAGGGTTTATATTAAATAGGATTCAAATTTTAATTAGAATTTAAATCTATTCAATGCTAAAACTAAACAACTAATTGGTGAAGATAAATCAATATTTTTTAATTTAATGTCTCAAAGACAAGAAGATATGGTTCAAAATCAGCTTCATTTTAGAATAGATTCCTCTCCTATGACCTTCTTGGGACTTCCCATTAAGAGGATCATTTTTTTTATGGATATTGTTGATTGATAGGTTAAGAGCTAAAATTTTCCAACTGGACTCATAAATAGATATCTAATAAGGGTTGCATTGCCTTGATTAAAAGAGTTATAAAAGTTATCCCCATTTATTTTTAAACTATATTTCATGTTCCTAGGGCCATATTTAAACAAATTGATCAAATCTACCTCATTTTTATGGGAAGGACCTTAAGGCATCAAAAATGATCTTTAGTGAAATAGACTAATCTTTTCATCCATAAACAAGATAATGGTTTAGGTTTTTTTTAGCCCATCTAAATGTTCAATCTATTATTGAAAATATTTATCAGTAGATTCTTTAGGATCCTTCTCAACTTTGGGCACAAGCATTGAGATTGAATTATAAAAGTAATGAAACTATGGATAAAATTTTCAATTTTTTTCTTACCTCTAGAGGCTTTCTTGTTTTAGTTGTCCTCAAAGTGGGGAGGCTAGTATCAAGAAAAAATTGTCTTAGATCCTTAATAAAGGCTCATAATCCCACTTCTTTAATGATTCTTTTGATAGGTTCCACATTTAGTTGAATAATATCACTAATTTAGCTTTTTAAGTGAGTTATGGGATGTAAAACTCTATGTTGTTAAAGTGATGGAATAATAAATAAGAGAATAACTATATAATTATCAACAACCACTCATTTGTATAATAATTGATTTATTTTATTATCCTATAACTAGTTACTAATTATAAAAGAGATACTTAACTAAAATAATGATAAAGACATATAAATTCTAGGTTGGAAACTAGTGTAAGAATAGCATAGGGTCTCATGAAAGGAAATAAGTATTAGAAACCCTCCTAGATAGTAGAAAAATCCTTTAGTCAATAGTACACCATGATAGTTTCCTCTATGTTTTAATTTTCATATGTAGCAAAGATAGCGAGTTATTAGGTAGACCTTCACCTTGTTATAAGAAGTATGTTCTTGCATGTTGGATGATGGATCATTATATGTTCCCTATTCTACCTGATTCTAATGTGAAACCCTAATCCTCCATGTTTGTTAGGGTATTTGAGGATCACAAGTAAAAAAAGAGTGGAATTAGTAGGGTATCATGGATGTTACCTCAACACCTCATGTGTTGAGCATTTCCTACATACCAATACCTTGAAAAGGGATCAAGCTTAGTGTAATTATCCCAATCTAAGTGATCATGTAAGTGAAAATGAATGCTAGTATGAGAGATGATTTAAATACTTTGAGTGTGACTTGATATTAAAAATATGTGTAATGTGATATATGATCTAATATATATGGATGTATGTATAAGTAGGGTAAAAGAGAGATCCATAACCTTGATTTGAAAAACTATTTCTTAGTTTATTTAATAATATTTGCATTTAATTTACATGTATGGGATAAATGAATGAAAATGGTCTATATATAGCATTTGGGTGCTTAAAAAGACATAAAATGGGTATAGGACAACCCTAAGGTGATTTGTGAAATGAAAATACATCCATTACACAATGAGACATTAGTGTTTCCCCTTTGCCAATAGTGAAGTTCACTATAATTCAAAGGATTGTGCTAATGTCTAGGTGGTAGGAATGGGTGAAAAATAGAGCTATCTTCCTAAGTGAAGGCTTAATTTTTCTTTTGGTATATTTGGGACAGGTTGGACTAAAAATAAAAGCTCAAAAATGAACAAGAAAGGCCCTATAATAGCTATAGGACCAATATAAGGATAAGGTGGTATAAAGTGACACTTATTTCACTAAAATGACATTATATATGAATACATGTTCCTCCCTTTGTTCAAAAAATACAACAAATAAAAATAAATAGGATAAAAGAGAAAGAAATATACCTAGAATTACATATGAGGTGAACCCTATGAATCTAGGTATGAGTCTATGAAGTGTGCTCCATTATCTATCTTGAAAATGAAACCATCCTTACTTAATAAATACAAAAAATAAAGAAAATAATTATTAAATATATGAGAGAAAGAAGACATGAATTAATACACCTTGTTAGGTATGTGAACTAATCCAAAAACTTGTTGACATCCTCTATGTGTCTATATGGTGATCAAATCATGAATAGATTGGAATTAGTTGATGGCTTGCTCAATCATCATGTACAAGTAGTGTATGCAAAGGGAAATGTAATAAATATATAAATCAATCCTATGTTTGAGAAGATAAATCCTACTTACACTTTCAACTATTCATATATTATATATTTTGATTCATGACCAAGATAGATCCACTAGACCTAATGAAGGGATATCTTATCATAATAAATTCACTGGGGAGGGTTCCAAATCCTATAATCAAGAAAAACTATGCAATAACCCTAATTAGTTCCTATGTTCTCATATTCACTAGACTAATAAGAAGTAAAGTAATGTCTAATATAGTGCTTACCAAAGTTTGTAGTAAAAAGTGGGGGTAATAAACGTTAAACATAAACATGCATGAAAGACATATAGTCACATTAATGTATACAAAATCTTAATGCATATGAGAAAATTAAAAATGCATATATATCTACTTTTACAAAGGATGAAAAATGTTGGGAATATTTACCTTTAAATACAAACATATTGAGCCTCAATCTCTCCCTTGGGCAAGGTTTTTTGTAAGAGGTTATTTTGGTATGTAAGGATGACAAGGATAAATCAAATCTAAGCTACACAACCAATCAATGCATTCATAATAATTTTCCACATGACAATATTCATATCTCCCAAGTAAGTATAAAATCCTAATCTTTGCTCCTCAAGTAAAATGGTGGATAAGCATATGTATCATATATATATCTTATTCTTCTCTTCTCAAATAAATGATGAAATAGATGTGTTTATATAGTTGAATCTAACCCTAGTCATTTCTAAAAGATTAGGATGACAAGGTCAAACTAATATACATTGTATCATTATTGACAAAAACAAATTAGGTCTTAGTCTAGGGTGGCCAAGCTCTGATTTAGACCCTAAATAAGTTTTATCAATTAAAGCATGAAGTCAATGGGGCTAAAAGTGTAACATAGACTATCAAAAAAAAAATTTATGCTAGGGAAGTGATAATGAAGATTGAACATTATTATAGGAGGGTAAAAAATAGGACACAAAGCTTAGGTAAATATTTTTAGGAGAGGTTTGTATAGATAACAAGTGGTAGTATAGGGACAAGAACCATATAAAGCACCAATGATTTGCCCACCCTTTCCTGGTACACCCTTAAGGCATGCACTTAGAGAGATTGAGACTCGATGGATTATTACAAGAGAGAAAGCATCAATAGTTGATACATTTTGAAAATATTATGTGTATATATATGCCCTACTCAAATATCATCACATGTCACATAGGTGAAACATTGGATGGTGCTTCGAGAAAATATCATAAAAACATAGATAATAAAGTGAAACAAATTGAAATAAAGATAAAATAGTATAATTTAAAGAAAAAAATTAAAAAACACATATCTCAGTGATGTATATAAATAAGGAAATGCAAAAAATGTGAAGGTGTCTAATGTAGATAACACTAGGCAAATGTACAGAAGTTTGTTATAAAAGAGAAAAAAAATGAATGTTTTACATCATAGACATATAATAGCTAATAAAAATCTATATGATGTTAGGATTATATAAAATTTTATGGTTTGGAAAATGATATAGTAGAGACAAAGATATGGTCAAAATATGAAATCTAATGATAAATATTTGAAAGTTACAAATTTTTCAATACTAAATATAATTAGGATTAAAAAAATGTCATTTGTTATTTTTATTATTCTGAGAAAAATAGATCTTTGAGAGACCAAGTTGGAGAGAAAAGATCCATCATGGTGAGGAGATGATAGCTGAGATGGGGAGGATGCATAGTGGCCATAGTGAGTGTAGCACATGTAAGCAACTAGAAATTTATTTTTTTTAGTATTTTTATTTGAATTAAGCTAAATATAGAAAAAATTACTAGTAGGCAAAATCTAGGAATCAAAATTAAGCTTAGGAAATTTTTATATAAACTAAGGGTAAAATAGGGTATTTGGTAGGAAGAAGTCAGACCTATAAATGCCCAAGGCATTTATGGTAAATAGCTTTTAAAAAGTCATCACTATAGACAAATAGAATCAACCCAATTATCTTAATCCACAAGGTGAGGGAGAATGATAAGGTTGATTGCATGATAGTGGGCTGATTTAGTTTGCTAAAAGGCAGAGGATTGTGTAGCAATGGGCCAACTTAGTTGGTTAAGAGGGGCATATGTAGAATTTCTAAAAGAGGTTGACTATGTATAACATGCATAATGAAGTATAGAATTTAAATAAGGTAGCCAATTTAGTATCCCAAATAAAGTAGAGGGCCAATTTATTATTGAATAGGTTGTTTCTATAGAAAATGTAAAAAATAAATCGAACCAACTGAGTTTTTTGAAATGTTAAGATTGTATTTTGATTATTTATGACATAGAGGTCAGATACATCCTTCTTTTCTAATATTTTATTAAGATATCAAAGGTATTAGAGATTGATAGATGCAACATGGGTATTGGATCTACTATAGAGATTGAATAATGTGGATAGAACATGGTTAGTTAGACTATGCCTGGGAGGTATCATGGAGATAAGGCACATCCTAGTGAGTGTTGATATCGTTATCATGTTATTTTGAATATGGAAATGGTTGACCAACACTTTTTGATGGGTGGTGGATGAGGATAAACTAGAGTTGGGTATCACAAAAATAGATGTCCACACTTTTTTGGGACTATCAATAAGAAGGACATCGATAATCATAGGGACATGAAATGATCTAGAGGAGAGGCAAGGACTAGCTAGGTGGGTAATGTGTTCATATATGATATACCTAGGTTTATGGGTGAGTCTATTTGATGTATATATCATGTAAATTATGTAAATTTATAAGCCCATGATCACACTTATGATAAAACTGGTGATGTGTCACAAGTTTGATGGAAATGTACCACTATATGTAATATCCTTATGTCAGTCCATTTTAGATCATAGAGCACTATATGATTTTGGGGATGTCATCTACGACCATCTCATGTATGATATACATATTATGTTATCTAGAGGCCATAATACCATGGGTCCCATGGTTTTATTAATTGATTGGATATAGGAAAGGTTCTCTATGTATTGACTAGCTAGGTTGTCTCATGTGGTGGATGACAGGTTAGCTTAGGTGATTAGATGGTCACAAAATTAGGTACTATGTGATATGCCCCATGTGCTAGATTTGTAGATGATCAAACAAGGGGTTATCATGTTTCATCCTTATGTACACATTTTTATTGTTTGGCCTAGTTGGTTGATCATGGCAATAGGGTTATCTATGGTGCAAATTATAGGTCACTATACATGGTGGGTAGAGACGTAGTTGATGACACACTTGATAGAGAAGTTTGGAATCCTACACCTAATAGCTCATCTAGTATTGCTTCATTTTTGGGAATAACATGATAGAGAGCTAATGGGGAGAGGAGGAGGAGTATTCAAGATACTAGAAATCAAGTTGTAATACATGCGATCATGGACTAGTCGAGCATAGAAGTAGATAGATGGAGGAGGAGATAACAATGATATCGATGTAAGTATACAATATCCACCATAGTAAGAACCATAACATGAATGAAATAGACTAACTCAAACACATCATACATGGAAGAACCAATGTTGAGAGTGGGCATAGGTGAGGGAGACAACACAAAATGACCCATCAACCATTCTAAGCTATAGATAGTCAATAGAGGTACCTCTAAGGAGAGGGTCATGATATATGTGAGTAGTGACTCCTAGATTTGCACTCGTGGGAAAGAAATCCATAGAAGAGGTGGTTAGTGGATGAGCATATAGAGAGATAGTGGATGGTGACACTAGGACTAGTGATAAATATTATAATTTTAAGCTTTGATAAAGAATTATAGTTGCATGTGATTATTATAGATTGATAGATTTGGAGATGTGTATGTGACCTCATATCTATCTAGTTTTAGTTTTAAAAATATTATAATAGATGAGGTCAAATGGGGATCCCTGGTTATGGCTACACACCATGACATTTTAGATAGGGTTCTACTACCATACGACGCCACCATGTTTGAGTATCTTATGGTTTTGTCTACCCCAACCCAAGCATGATGGTTTAGACTGGTGGGGGAAGCTAGAGGCCATTGTAGACACATGAGGATGGATTGCATCCACCAATAGGGATGGGATTAGGACACGTACATGCCTTATAGGTCTTGTCTTATGAGAGAGCATCACACATGGCTATCATGATTTAACTTAGACAAGTGTAAGCCTACTTGACCAACCTATAGGGAATTTTATTAGGATTAAGATCCTAAACTACCTCATTATAGTGTACCATTCAGAGGGTACAATGGAAAGAATCTATGTGTAATGTGGTTAGGCCACATGATAGGCATGATGGAGTGTAGCCATAGAGCTGGAGCTATGTACTTTATAAAACTCATGATATATATAGATATTGATTTTGATACATGGATTTGATTTCATGAGCTGTATTTGGTTATGGTTTTTGATGCATTGATATATGTCTTTCTATCACATGTATTTAGCTTTTTTTTATATATGTTATGATAAATATATGTGGAGTGATTTATTTTCTAGTATTATGGGATACACATGCATGGTTAATAATAAAATGGCAAAAATGACTTGGAAAGATAGAAGTAATCAAAATCAAATATAGTACACACTATACCACAATGGGAAGTGTGTAATAATAAAAAAATGAAATATAATAAACCAAACATGGTGAAAAAAGGTAAAAATATATTTTTAAACCATGAAAATGACTTACATAAAATTAAAACAAGTAAAATCACACTATATCGTGTTGGGAAGTATGAAAATAATGTATTAAAATGGGAGGCATAAGAAAACTAAATGGAAATTAAAAATACAATTAAGGAAATCAAGCATTCAAATCACTTTCGGAACTACAAAAGTGAAACAAAATTATAAAAATGAACTTAAATTCATCACACTAATTAATGCTAGGAAGTATGAGAAACTTACTAAAAATGGTTGTATTCTTACACGCAATTGGAAAATAAGAAGATAAAAGTGAAAGATCAATGGATTAAGCATAAAACATGCTATATCAAGATCAAAATCATGTTAATGATGTGTAACTCATGATCAATAATGACATTTCTCAAATTTGACACATGTAATTTCATTGTAACTTGGGTATTGGAAATTTTGTTGAGGAAGGACTAGTCCTATCCATGGTTTTAAACTAAAACTCACAAAGGGGACTCTATTGAGGTGGAAAAAAATAAAAATAATAATGTTGAAAGCAATGTTTGGAATGGTAATTTGACAATTTATGAGAAAGGCATGAACCTATCCAAGGTCTTACACTGTAACTCAAAAATGGGATCACTAGGGGGAGTGATCTCTGAATAAAACAATATTTTAGAAGGGGAAATATTAAGATTATGGGAAAATGAAAGAGGTAATGTAAAAATCAAAATATATTTCTTTATGAGAAGACCATAGGAAACAGAAGGCACACTAAGGACATAGAAAATACACTAAGTGAATAGTGACCATCAATATATAAAGGATACCTATGCATAATAATCAAAACGCTGTATAAGAAAAAAATAGAGATACTAAGGTTGATTCATGTTGGTTGTTTAAATAAAAAAATTAAAATAGACCTACCTTTTGACAATGTGTTCCCCATTCTTAAAGGCTTCTTACAAGGTTATCAGCCTACTGTGAAGATTGGGTACTTTTGTGAGAAAGTAGGTGTAACTAAAATATTTTTTTAAATTCTCCTTTCCTAATGTACTAAGAAACCATACGCCAATAGACCTATACTCTATCATGAGGCCAAATGTGGAGTTTGAGCTTCACTTATAAAAATGATATGCACTTTTTAATCACATCTTTTAGTGTGAATTGACTTTTAAAAAATTTATTGTTGCCTTTTTGTAACATTGCATTTTGTTAAAATGATTTAGATTTTAAATTGATATGGATTTTAAGATTCCTCCTCCATATGGACTTGGAATGACCAATTAGGAGAGATAAAGTGATACACACAAATGAGCCTTAGTGTTTGGCTAAAGGAAGTAAAGCATCTAAAGATATGACTGATTAAAACACTTAGGCTTACCTATGAACACACATCTTATCTCATGTTTCAACCATGTGTATGCTTACTTTGTGAAAGGAAATAGGAGTAAATAAATGGAGATCCAAGATGGATTGGTAAAATGAGATTATAATTAGATGGATTTTTTACTAACCGACAACATGGTAAATAAGGATGACTAAGGGGAGAAAGGTTTATATAAGGAAGTCACCATAATGATTATCCATGTTATAGAGATAAAGTAGCAAACAATCATGAGAAAAGAATAAGGAATTCATGTAAATCAATGAACACGTAGAGAAAAATCTTGTAATCATGAAAACACATCATAAGAGATCATAAAGAAGGAAAATGAAACCATAGATAACATGTAGTGAGAAATATAAAGAACTATATAAGATAGATATGAATTTGATAGAGTGTCAAATGATATAAAGTAGATAAATATAAACTTTAAGCACATATCCAATCCAAAATTAATGATAAAGTGAAGGAATACCATGCTGTGTTCATAAATACTGCTAAATTTATCCACAAACATTGTCCATAACATTTGATAGTTATATATGAAGATGTACTTTAATTGTAGTGAGTGTCTCACAGATATTTAGAGAGAGATGGGAGAATACCAATCATAAAATATCCTTGATATAAAATTGAGGCATGTGTAAAGGATCATGGTCATGAGATCCATCATGCATAAGATACTCAAGATATAGAATAGGTATGGAATCTATGGGACATGATGGACTCACTAGTGGAGAAGGGGCCATAGGTGATAGAGGATCCACAAGTGGAACGATCACATGTAGAGGAACCATAGGTGAAGAAAGGGCCATAGGTGGAAGAACCATGGGGGAATAAGGGGGATTCTTATTTCATGGGTGATATATAGGAAGAG
This sequence comes from Torreya grandis, assembly GCA_037957365.1. NCBI lineage: Eukaryota > Viridiplantae > Streptophyta > Pinopsida > Cupressales > Taxaceae > Torreya > Torreya grandis. The sequence continues at coordinate 763,488 of JARHVA010005701.1, forward strand.
AGATAATAGGCATCATCATGGTCATAAGGTGATCCTAGATATGCTAGTAGATGATGTGATAATGAACACTGTGATGGGTACTGCATTGGTGCCACAGATAATATACCTCTCCATAATTGGCAATATACTCAAGTAATAAATTAGGTGAGGTATATCCTTATCTATAATATAAGGAAGAGTAGGACATAAGGTATCTATATAGTGTTGAAATTTTTGACAATGAGTGTAGAAATGATTATCTATGCCATGAAAGTAATAGATATACTTGTTAGTAGATTTTATGGCTGTAATAATAAAGGGATTGGAAGCAAAATTTGGGGAATCTTGGTATATTTTATGATCTCTAGTCTAATGACTGACAACTCTATGAATGTTATAATATAACTAATTAGCCTATTCTATGGCCAAAAGAACAAAATATAGTAACTTAAGAAGTCCATCACCAAGGGGAGGCAAGGCTAGTGGAAAGACTAAATAATACTCAAATGAAAGACAAGTAGAATCAAAAGTAGGAAGAGACTCAACTAAACTGGAAGGAGGAATAGGATTTGGAATAGGTTCAACTTAGGGAGGAACAGGATGCATAAAGGGTTTAAGGATAGTAGCAAGAATCTCATGGACAATCTAGTTGTAGGCATCCAAATATTTAGTGAAGCGATAGGAACCAGTCATAGCACAATCTATAAGCATGATCCTAAGAAGCTCTTCAAAAACTATAGGTGTGTCATGAAAAATCACCTTCTCTACCCTATAAACTAGATAAATAAGGCTAAAATTAGGAATTATATGAGATACAATAATATAATAAAAATAGAAAGATTAAAATAAATAAGAATGATAATGAAGTATCTCAACATCTGAAGACTTAATAAGACCTCCTATAAATGGGTCATCTAAGTTATAACCATCATCATATTTGGGTGTACTAATTTAAATTGTATAAGTACAAATGAACTTTTCATGAAAGGTGGCATGATGAATAGAGTGTCAAGTCTTATTTAAGACTATGGGTATATCATCACTAAGTGGTTGATGGGAATGTGGCTTCAGAAAAGGTTAAAGTTGGGAAATGAGATGAGGAGGGAGATTATAAGTTTTTTTCTTAGGTTAATCTCATCGAGCTCATCTTCATCAAAATCTAAGAGGTTAGGTGGTATATTCATGATGATTTTATGGTGACCATGGTAACCTCATGTAAAGCTGATAGGGAAATTAAGATCTTGAGATTCTTAGAATGGAACACTTTCTAACGATTCAATGATTAGAATTTTGAGTATAAAATGGTCTTGGAATTGTTCAAAATTATAAGGGTTATTGTCACCTTGAATCCTATATATTATACCATTATTATGGAACTTGATATATTAGTAGGTAGAAGAGGTGAAAGCCCTCATGTGATGACTCCATTTTGGTATTAATATAGAATGCAAGGCAATATTAATGAATTAAAAATTAAAATAAAATGTAGAAAAAATAATACAAGAGAGACACATATTTAACATGGTTTACCCAACATGGGCTAAGCTCGCATAGAAACATCCAATTCTTTCCTTATTCAATCCAAAAAATGAAATGATAAACTTAAAATACATCCACTATAATCTCCTCTTCACTCACACACCTTGTGTTGTCATGATTACAATGCACTCATATCAAAGGAGGGTTACATATTAGGGAAAAAATGCACCAACATTATATTTACTATTAAATCTTTGACCTAATACTGAATGATCCTAAATTACAATGAAATTACAATATTTTATAATGTGGTGACCATAATTTGGGGGCATTGGCATCTTCCCTCCCCATAGACAAACACACCACCTATCATGAACTATGCATTCTAGTAAAATTAGGCTCCACCATCTAATAGTATCCCACTTGGAGACTGATTGTTACAACTCCACTACTACAACTCTTCCATTGACTTTTTTTTTAAAATTTAACACTAGCAAGTTTCTCATATTCCTTGTTATCCCTAAATACCTATTCAATCTAGAAAACTCTCCATATTATCCTTTGTGTCTAGCTGTGTTAGCATATCTATAGGATAATGAATTATATGGATCCTTTCCAACTTCAATTAACCATCTTCCAAAACTAAATTAATGAATTCATAGCTAAGTTATATATGCTTGGTTCTTGAGTAGAATGTTAAGTTCTTTATTAAATGAATCACAATTTGGATATCACTATATAACCTACAATCTTCTTGATTCTGCATCAGCTCTTCTATAAACTATTTCATCCATATCATATCCTTTCTTTCTTTTGTAGCTACAACATACTCTACCTTTATAGTTGACAAACTAACTATCTTCCACAATTTTGAAATCCAACTAACTGCCATGTCACCAATAGTGAATACGTAACTTTTAGTGCTCCTCCTACCATCTAAATGTATAACCTTCTCTACATCAACATATTCTTGTAAGGTAACATCTGACCCTTTATAACTAAACTACCTATTGGTGGTCCCTCTAAGGTACTTGAGAATACACTTGACTACATCCCAGTGCTCCTTACTTTGATTATTCATATACCTTCTAGAAAATCCCACTAAATGAGTAATGTCTAGTCTCTTGCACACCATATCAAACATTAAACAACCAATTTCTAAAGCATAGGGAATTTTAGACATGTAATTGATTTCTTCTTGCATTTTAGGACATTATTACTTTCATAAATTTGAATTACCCTCCCAAATGTGTACTCACTAGTTTTACATCTTACATATTGAACCTAAATGATATCTTATTGATGTACTCTTATTTATATAATGCCAATTTTCTTTTTTTCCTATCTCTTTTATTCTCATAACAACTATTTGCTTTTCATCACCCAAATGCTTCATTGCAAATGAATTTGCTAGTTTTCTTTTGAGTTCATTTATATCATGCATATTAGAGCCTACAAAAAGCATGTCATATATATAAAATAAAAATATAATATATCTTCTATTGTCTAATATCTTAAAATAAAAATATTGGTTGTAATGACATCTACTATAACCTTGTTCTATCATAAACTTGTCAAATTTCAAATACCACTACCTTGGATCTTGATTTAATCCATACAAAATATTCTTAAATATTCACACCATTTTATCCTTACCTCTGAATTCATACCCTATGGGTAATCTGTATATATTTCCTCCTTCAACTCACCATGAAGGAAAGTAGTTTTCACATCTAACTATTCGAGCTGCAAATCTTCTACTATTAACAAACTTAAAATAGTTCTTGTGGAAGTTATTTTAACAACTAGAGAAAATATTTCATCAAAATATATACCTTTATTTTATGTAAACTCTTTCATAACAAGTCAAGCCTTGCACCTCTTTTTGCCTCCATATTCTTCTTTTAACTTATAAACCCATTTATTGTGGATGCTCTTTTATCTGCAAGTAACTGAACCAAATGCCAAGTCTATTTTATGTTCCAAGGAGTCCATCTCCTCTTTCATGCATTGCTCACACTAATTTTTGGTTTCTACTTGTACTTATTCTTCATATATTTTTGGATCACCACCATCAATTAATAATAAATAGTAAAGTGAAGTATAGTATAATTCAGGGAGTCTACATACATAGGCAGATCTTCTAACTACACTTTCAGGAGATTGATGTACTTGTTATTTTTAAACATTCAATTTTTTGGCACTTTTCAAATTTCATTTCTAGTGATTTCATTAAGTATTACATGTTTTGTATTTGGCTTTTCTTGTTTCTTTCCCTACAATTGATCTTTGTATATGACCTTCCCATTAAAGATCACATCTCTACTCCTAATGATTTTATGATTTTCAAAATCCCATAAATGTTAACCAAAATCATTAACTCCATATATAATAAAAGTACATTTATTGGATTTTAATTCAAGCTTGGTTCTATTTTATTTATCAATATGGACAATTGCTTCATAACTAAATGTCTTTAAAAATGAATAGTCTACATTTTTACCTATCCATGCTTCCTCTAGAATGCAACCATCCAAAGGACTTCAAGGACCTCTATTTATTATGTAAATAAAAGTATCCACAACATCTACCCAAAATTGTAAGGGTAACCCTACATATAATCCCATGCTCCTTGCATGCTTTCTAATTATCCTATTAATCCTTTTGGGCACACCATTTTGTTGTGGTATTCATAGAGCCATATTCTCTCTATGAATCCTATGGGATGAATAGTAATTATAAAACTCTTTCTTGTAGTATTCCTCTCCATTATTTGATCTAACACACTTTAGCTTATTTTATGTCTCATTATCAGCCAAATATTTCCATTTATGAAAAGTATTAAAAACATCATATTTTTTTGTATGTAATAAACACAAGTTTTTCTAGTTGCATCATAAGTAAAAGTAAAATAATAATTAGAGCTACCAAGATATGATATGTGAGTTGGTTCCCATATATATATATATATATATATATATATATATATATATATATATATATATATATATATATGTTTACACAAAATATAAATTTTCATCCTTCTTTGTCTTCCCAACTCTAGGAAATCTAACTCTTTTATGTTCTCCATACACATAGTGCTCACAAAAATCTAAATCCACCTTCTTCAAATCTGGCAACAAATTCTTTGAGTGTAGAACTTACATCCAATTCTCACTCATGTGCCTAAGTCTGTGGTGCCATAATTTTGGATCCACTTTTTCAAAATCTAAATCAATATAAGATTAAACATTACTTATGGGTAAATATAATGTAACTACCTTATATCCTTTTCATTATTACTATTGATCCTTTACTTACCTTTCTTAAATATTTTAAAAATGTAACTTTTCAACCCTCACTTCCCAACTGAGCTACTAAAATTAGATTTCTTCTCAACCCAGGATTATGCCTCACCTCTTTTAGTAACCATTCAATTCCATTCTATAATTTTATTTATATCTTACCCTTTCAAAAAATTTTACAAGGTTCACCATCACTTAAATGAACCTGTCTATAGTCACCTTGAACATAGTCTTGAAAATATTTCCTATGGGGTGTAGCATGAAATGAAGCTCCCAAATCTAATACCCAAGAATAACTAGTATTATTTAATGAAAGGATTAAAGCATCTTGAAACACATCACCTACTACATTTGATTCCTAATTTTTATCTTGTTGTCTATCTCCTTCTTTTCCTTTTTAAAACAAACAATATTTCTTTAGGTATCCTTTCTTCCCATAAGTCAAGGATACCAACATTCCTCTAGATTTGGATGTAACCTTGTTAGACTTCCCATAATTCCTTGGGACCTTTCCTCTATCTTTTTGTCTTCCACTATTATCCATAGTTAAACAATTACTTGATATCTCACCTATACTTTTTTGTCACATTTCCTTGCTATAAATAACATCAATAATATCATAAAACTTTAAAGTGTTCAAACTAGAGATATAATTATTCACATCCATGACCAAGCCATTCCATTTTTCTTGTAATGAGCACATAATCAAAATATCCCTAACCTCATCATCAAAGTTTACTCTTACATAAATTAGCTAATTTGTGACCATGTTAAATTCATTTAAATGAATGGCAACAAACCCACCTTCTAACATCTACATACGAAATGAATGCTTGATAAGAAATACCTTATTAGAGGTTAGAGGTTTTTATTATGGTCTATCCAATGCCTTTAGCACATCTTATATTGTCTTTATTTTTGAAATATTGAAGGCTACTGATACTGTTAGGCATAAAAATATTGTTCCTAGTGTGTTTCTATCAAGAACCTCCCATTCTTCATCCTTCATAGTCACCAAATTCTTTGATATTCTATCTAATGGTAGGAAAAGATTCTTTTTATATAGATAGTCCTCTATTTACATCTTCTATAGCTTGTAATTTTGACCATTAAACTTACCTTCTTATACCATTAGCACCACTTGGACTAGGAAGCCTCTTTTCATATGAGTTTATCTATGAAATAAACCTTTATATTTGATACAAGTTATTAGGAATATAGAATGCAGCTAAATATTAATGAAATAAAGATAGAAATAAAATTTATAAAATATAATATGAGAGAGAGAGAGAGAGAGAGAGAGAGAGAGAGAGAGAGAGAGAGAGAGAGAGAGAGAGAGAGAGAGAGAGAGAGAGAGAGAGAGAGAGAGAGAGAGAGAGAGAGAGAGAGAGAGAGTTATTGTAGTTTACCTAGTATGGGCTATGTTCACATAGAAATAACTAGTTCATCTCTTATTCAGTCTAAAAAATGAAGGGATCAACCTATAATACATCGATGATAATGTCCTCTTCACTCACACATAATGTGCCACTATGATTACAATGCCCTAATATCAAAGCTAGGTTACATATTGTGTAAAAAATGTACCAACATAATTTATACCATTACAACTATGACCTAATAGTGAATGGTCTAGATTTTATATGAAATTATAGTACTTTACAATGCACTTGTAACATGGAGACCATAGTGGGTGACATAGGAGTTAGGTCTATAAAAGTATCAAATTTATTGGTAGAAGAATTAGGCTTATCATTATTATCTTGATGGTTTGGAGGAGGGTCTTTGTAATTGGATAAAAGAGTATTAGCCTCATTCAAAGATTGATTTTTAATTTGTTTCATGAGCTTCAAAGGAAATTTCATATGATTATTGACATTTATAAATTAGGGAATCCTAGTAAAAATTTATACCAAGGAGGAAATCTATAGCTAAGTTACGCAAATTCCTACAAGCCTCATGAGAGTGACCCTAAATATCATGAAACCAACATAATTTATTTAGATCATAACATGATTTCATAGGATGAGTGGGATCAATCTCTCATAGAAGAGGCCCTTGTAGACACTTTTAGATTTCTATTAAGGATAATGGATTATAAACATTGATGTTACTTATTGGAGAAAAGTGAGGATTAGGGATGTGGTTTTAAGGGGGAGCTTGTTCTAGACCAAGGTCAAGAGCAATATCTTCAATATTATGAAAGATATCATAGGAATCAATGAAACCATCATTAGTAGCATGATGATTTTTATTTTTTATGAGAATGTAAGTACCCATAGGATCTTTGGGTGGCTCAAACTAATGCATGAGAAAATATTGGTGTTTGGCTTATTCAATGGCCTCTTCCAAAGTTTTTGGAAAGAGTCTAGACCTGATATTACAATTTAAGATAGAGAGAATTGGCGAATAGGTAAAAGAGATTATTATATACCATGTTATGTTCACACTTGTTAGACAAGGTCTTCCATTGTTTGATGAAATCTCCATCTCAAGATGCTTATAATTAATAAAACTAGGAAAGGTATTTTAAGGGAGGTCATGATTTTAAAACTCTTGTAGTAGTGTTTTAACTAGATCTTCCAAGCTAGTGATGGAATGAGACTTGATTTGGTTATACCAATCTAAAGCATCTCTTGAGAGGGTTTTTGATAAGAGTTTGGTAGGAGAAAAAGTGTTTAACTCAACCTAATATTGGTTAAAGATTTTGAATGTTTTTAAGTGTAAGGTAGGATTAGTTCACACTTTTTAGACATGTTCTTCCACCATTTGATGAAATCTTGTACAGTTTCTATCTCAACTTGCTTGCAATTAATAAAATGAGGAAAGGTATTATAAGGGAGGTTATGAGTTTAAAACTCCTATAGTAGAGTGTTAACTATATCTTCCAAGCTAGTGATGGAATGAGACTTGAGTTGGTTATACCAATCTAAACCATCTCTAGAAAGGGTTTTCACTAAGAGCTTGATAGGGGAAAAAGTGTTATACTCAACAAAATCTTTGTATAAAATTTTGAATGTTTTTAAGTGTAAGGTAAGACCAATTGATTAATTGTAGCTAATTCTAGGGGTAATACCTCCTATATCTATGTTAGCAATTGGAGGCGTAACATGTTCATTTTGAAGATGTTTAAATATTTTGTTAAAAAGAGGTGGTTGATGAATAATTTTGTCATGGGAATCCCTAAGGAGGGGTGGGGGGCATTTTGTTTGTGTGTTCCCCATGGAACCCATTAAGGGTGATTTTAGAGATAAATAAGGTGATTATACATTTGCATCATTTGGTTGACATTATTATCTTAGAAACCATTTATTTGGTTAAGATTTTCCAACAAAATTTGATGTGTTTGAATGGTTTTATGCATAACATGTGAAGCACTAGTATTGGTATTAGTATCTTGGGTACCACTATAATTAGTGGAATGTGTGTTGTTAATGGCTTTAGAGGAATTATTGGAAAAAGAGGCACTAGTGGAATGATTATCATGTGTTGTCAAATATGCACTAGTAGAAGGATTAGTAGAAGAATCACTAGTGGCATGATTACCATGGGTTTAAAATGATGCACTAGTGGAGGACTTAAGCAGAGTGGGTCTTGAAAAAGGCCCACTAGAAGTTCAATTTACCATGTTAGTAGATATACTTACTTATCATGGAAGTCAAGGAAGAAGAGGTCATAGTATGAGAAGGGGTCAAAAGAGAAGGAAGAGATTGAGAGGAAAAGAAGAATTTTCCCCCAAATTCATGTGAGAATGTGGGGGAAGGTGAATGGGTTTCTTTTTCTTGACTATTATCATAAGGTTGTAAATAGTGGAACAATCCTTTACTAGATGTTGAGGAAATTCATTAGTGAAGAAAATCATTTTTGGATTATAATCTAATTTAGGCTAATATTCTAACAAGAATAAAGGGTTATAAACTAAAGATGCATGAGGATTCCCATAATTTATAATACAAGTGGACACATGCACATTGATTTTATCTAAAGTAGGATCCAAAAGTTATTTATTGGTAAACCTATTAGGACTGGTAAAGCTCATCACATATGTTAAGATCAAATCTACATTGTCCTAAAATAAGAAGTTCATGATCTAAGGAAAAGGATATGAAGGAACATGATGAAGCAAAGGCAAAGTTAGCAACTTGGATATATAGTTGAATTAGTTAATTATGTTATATAACCCAACATGTAAAGAAGAATACAAAGTCAGTCAAGTCGATTCTAATTATAAAAAATAAGGTAAAATAAGTTGATAAGGATACACAGTCATTCAAGTTGATTTTTTACTACTAAACAAGGAACTAAATTAGTGAATAAGAAGACACAGTCATATAGGTAAACTGTATATTTTTGGGAGGGTAAAACATAGTTTGTAAGAGACTATATTAACCAATATGATAGTGTGTTAAAACAAGGTAAAAAATTTATAAGATAATTGAATCAAGAATGAAAGTAAACACATAAATGATGGGATCAATGTGATTGATCAAATTGGGGCACATATCTCAAAAACTTGCACCGACATTGGACAATTTAAGTTTTTGTAATATAACACATAATTATCAAAGAAGAATCAATTAATTAAAAAGTTAATGGCAACTAGTTGGTCACCCTAAGTGTTATTAGATTATTAAAAAGTTTTGATTTTAATGTGATATAAGAGTTGGATGAAATAGGGAAATAGAACTTAGTCTAAAGTTGGTTTCATGATGTTTATGATGATTAGTGATGGGGCCTACCCCTTCACTTCAAATTCTTGTAATGATAAGGGTGTTGAGTACTTTTCTAATATATAACATTAACCATGTATTTATACTTGGCCATAAAACCAACTCAGCTTCCCCCTTGGTGATGAAATCCATGAAGGTAAGCCTTGGGGAGACAAGTGTTTAAAGGCATTTTGAATGCTAAAAGGTTTGGAAGTGTGTAAAAAAGAGTAAAATAGTGTGACTGAAATGGAAATTTGAAAAACCACCTATTTATACTATGTGAATTACTATCAGAATTCATGTAGCTAAAAAGTAAATATAAATTATTTACTAGAATTTTTTTAATTCCTTGATTAAGAATAATACAGATTCAGTTCAAGAACCACTATATGAAAATAGTATAGAATAGAGTTTATTGGGTTGCTAATATTCTACTAAAGTAACATATTTGAATAGATTGACTTATCTCTTAGACAAAAGATAGACTATAGAATTAAGTTGACTAGGTTGACCTAGTTAGTTGTAAGGTTATAGTTTTAAAGAATGCTAACTTTTGAAAAATAGAACTAAATGAAGTACTAAATTGAAATTTATAAATATATTAATCAATATATGAAAGAAGGAAACCTTGGTGGAATTTAGGATTATTTATATTGTAAATTTTATTATTTAAGGCTTTAGTTGTTACTTGCAAATTTTGTAAACTGGGTGACTGGTTCAACCAAGTTCTACAAAAATATATGTGTTGAATAAGATTAAGGAACATAGTCAACATGGTTGATAGTGTAAATTGACTTATATACTAGATAAAAGAATTGATAGATAAATTGGACCTATTCGATAGTGTATGCTAATCTGGAATGAAGAAGATTACTGTGTCAACCTATTTGAAAGTAACCTATAACTCATAAATACTTACATAGACATAATATATTCATTTTGAAGTGTGTGCTAAACTTGTTCACAAAATGTTAGAACTATAGCAACTAGTTCAATACAATACTATAAATATGGAAAAATATAATGAAATGATAAAAAGGTAATGGTGTGAAAGAAAACCTACAAGGTTTATATTCACATTAGGTTCATAAAAATGTATGTAAAGGGAAATGCAACTAATCTATAAATCAATCCTAACTCAAAGAAGATAAATCCTAATTATACTTCAAACTGCTGATAAATTAGAAATTCAGTGTCATGATCAAGATGGATCCACTAGACATAGCCTAGGGATCTCTTACCATAATAAATTTAATAGGGAGGGTTCCAAAGCCTTCAGTCATGTAAAACTATGCAATAACCTAAACTAGGTCCTATGTTTTCATATTCACTAAACTAATAACAAGTAAAGTCTTATATAATACTCACTAAAGCTTATGGAACAAGAGCGGGGGTATTAAACATTAAAATTAAATAGGCATAAAAGATATATACTCATGTCAATGTATAAAGAATCTTAATGCATGGGAAAGAAGTACAAATGCATATCTATCTACTTTTACAAAGGAAAAACAAAGCTAGCAATACTTACCTTTAAAAACAATCCTGTCAATCCTCAATCTCTCCCTTGGCCAAGGCATTTCTCAAGAGGTTATTGTCATATGTAAGGACGATAAGGATAAATCAGCTCTAGACTACACAACCTATCAATGCATTCAAAAGACTTCTCCATAAGACAAAATCCATATCTCCAAAGAATGTATGAAATCCTTAGTTATGATCCTCAAGTAGAATGTTAGGTAATCAGATGTACAATACATATCTCTTCTTCTTTGGCCTTTCCTTTCTATGCATAATCAAATTCATAATGTTAGATATTCAAATGCAGATAATCAAATTCCTAATGGATATGTTAGATAATCAAATATATATCAGATGCATATAATAAAATGCATAATGTTAGATAATGAAATGTATTGAAATTACATAGATGTTTGCACAAAATGATTATATATCACACATAATAAGCAAATATGAGAGATTTCATAGCAATAATTGACAATAGAGTAGAATATTAGATAATATAGCAAAGTCACTTTGAGGGGAAAACCTCTACAATAATACAATAATATCGTAATACTTCATATGATGATCAAACACTAACCACTACCTCCTATATATAGTCTAATTATCCATGGTTATTCCATAGGCTGACCTAACTAAGAACATAGATAAACGTAAAAATAATATAAAAGAGGTATGGAAGCCACAAGTTGGCCATAAATATCCCTAGACATGTCAAAGGAAAAATGTATAGCATGCCCCTTCCCTTGAAAACAATATTGTCCTCAATGCTAAGTCAACTCTATATGTTGTTACATAAAGGATTCATCCTCCTAAGTGGCATCCTCATAAGGTAGATTCTTCCATTTGATTAGGTACTCCTTAATCATTCTAGATCACAATTGTTTAGTGTGCATTTGAAAGATCACCTTAGGATCAAGAATAGCTCTTCCTTACTCATCCAATTTTGGTAACTTGGTTTGAGTATCAACTCTATGCCTAATGACTTTATTCAGGCATGTTACATGAAATACTAGATGTATGTGAGTAGGTGAAGGAAACTCTAACTTGTAAGTCACACTACCAATTTTCTACAATATCTTATAAGGCCCATAATACTTAAGGGACAACCTTTTATCCTTTTTATATTATTTTAAGGACATTTAATTATACGGATACAAGTGAACAAAGACCCAATCACCAATGTCAAAATACCTCTCACTCTTGTGTTGATCTACTTATTGCTTCATGTTATTTTGAACCATGGTTAAATTTTCATGAAAACTTGCAAAGACCTCCTCTTGATGGTGAATAGGTTATTCAAATACATAAACCTTAGGATGGACCTTCAAGGTTAAACTAATGGATGGAGGGTGGTATCCATATAGTGCCAAAAAGGAGGTATTTTTAAATAACTATGAATGGTAGTATTATACCACCATTTAGCAAGTGGCAACCAATGAACCCATTTATCCTATTTATCAGAAACAAAACAATAGAGATATCCTTCTAGATATTTTTAAAACTACCTGAGTGTGTCGATATGATTGAGGATGATAGGATGAACTATGAGCCAAATGGATTCCCAAACATGCAAATAACTTAGTCTAAAAAATTTTAGTGAAAATGGGATCTCTATCATCGATAATGATCTTAGGGGTACCATTTAATTTTTGAACTGTATTGAGAAAAGCAAAAGCTATTGTACTAGTAACAAATAGCCATGATAAAGAACAAAAATGAGGATGCTTAATGAGATGATCCACCATAACTATGATAATATTTTGACCATCATATCTTGGTAACCCTATAATGAAATCCATATTCACCTCTTCCTAATGTTGGGTAGCGACGGATAAAGGCTGCAAAAGATATGGGGTTTTGATGGTTTCTTCTTTATTTTGTTGGTAGATCATATATTTAGACACATATTTTTTGACATCCCCATTGAGTCCTTCACAAAAAATCCATTTTTATTCTATGATAGGTTTTTAAAAATATTGAATGACCCCCAAATGGAGTTACGTGAAGTTCTCGAAGGATTTTTTGTTTAAGAAGAGAATTCTTACAAAGGTATAATCTATATTTATACCATAATGCATCACCCTTCCATGTGAATTTTTTAAATCCACTCAAACCTTGCTAAATATTTTTAATAAAATCATGGATAGTACTATCATTTTCTCATACTAATCATGCTTCCTCTAACCAATCTCCCTAAAAATTTGTCATAACACATATCAATGCCTCAACTGATTCATCTTTCCTAGATAGTGCATCTACCACTACATTTTTCTTGCGTTTCGTATAAACTATTTAAAATAGCCTAACATCTTAGTTAACCATTTATTTTGTCTTTTATATGACAATCATTGTTCTAAAAAATATTTGAGACTATCATGATCAGTCTTTACCTAAAAGTGTCGACCCATCAAATAAGGTCTCCATTGTTTGACTACATGCAAAATGGTCATAATTTCCTTCTCATACATGGGCTTGTGCTACTTTTTACCCTTCAGTTGATGAATTTTAAAATCAAGGGGTCTTCCTTCTTGCATGATTACAAAACCCATACCATACCTAGATACATCACATTCAACCATACAAGTCTTGGAAAAAATATGAATGGTGATTTTACTATTTTTAAGAATATTGGTATATTATTCCTAATTTAGTTAAAGGGTCTACGTAGTAAAATCATTAAATAAATATGTAATTATTAATTTAATAATTTGTGAAATTTGATTTCAATTCAATTTTTTTTTAAATATTAATAAAGGGAAGGAAATAAGACTTAGTTGGAAACTAATTGATCTGACTAAGACAGAGGTTAGAATTCACTATGCAGAATTGGGACACTATCATAAACTAAGATCTAAACTTAATTTTATGATATTGAAGGAGCACTAGAATTGGATAGGAGTGGTGCCAATGCTATAGTCCACCTATGCCCCTATTTTCTTAAGGATATAATGTTTCTATGTTTTGTTCACCAGATTTGGGTGACCCTATCTACAAAGTTTTGGTAGTTGGTAGTGTATAGGGCTCCATAAAGAGCATATTTTCTCTTCAAACCTTACCTTCCATTGTGATTTGATCAAATTTTGAGAAATAGGGGGTGGGGGGGGTGGTGGGTTAGTGTGCATAATATTTATTAGACATGGATCCACACCCCTTGTGTGGACATGATACCTACATACCAATACTATGAAGAGGGATCAAGCCATATGCATTTCTCCCACTTCATGTGCTTTATGCAATATGTATATATGAAGATTAGTAATGCTAAAATTGGATGTGCTTAAGGTGGCTAGGGACTCATGTAAGGATTTGAATAATATTGTAGGTGTGTTGTTTAGTTGTATGCAGAGAAAGGGAAGATTGCTTGAGTAATCTTACTTGTATTCTTACTTACTGATAATTGCCAACCCTTTCCAAATTATCTTTGAATGGGATTTTATAGGGATCTATTGGTCATGATTTGAATGTGCTCATATTAATACAACAAGGAAAAGTATGGAGAACCAAAATAAATTGACTGTTTGGACCAAAAATGAACTTAGACAATAGCATTGAAAGTGGACAAGAGTGGCACTAGGTCTATAGTCCTAGTGTGGTGTTATTGTCTTGAGTAGATAGGACCTAGGGGGATAGATCTATCATGGAAAGAGGGGTCTATCTTAGTTAGGATCATGTCTAGAAGGATACAGATGATTAGGAATTATTAAAAAGATGTCTATGAGGGTCATGAGAGTAAGAAAGAGGGACATAAGGATTGGGTGTCATTAGCCACACTCAAGTTACCAATATTTGCATTTTATATGACTATATTCCCCCCTCCCCTTTATTCTAGTGATGAAGCAAAGTGAAATATTAGGATAAATGGAAAATAGAAATCATACCTAAACTTACTTGAAAGGGTGAATCTCATGAAGCTATATGATGCTAGGTGTGCATAGAGAGAGCATACTATGAATTACAATTTTTTGAAGTAAAATAAAGAGTAGATTAGTTCTTACTAGATATGTTATATCTAAAATAAGAATGTATAAAGCTGGGTAAGAGAGGGAGGAAGAGAAAGGAATGAATACACCTCACCATGTATGTAAGCCAATATAAAACTTGTTGTGATGCTGAGTAATGCTAAGTAATGTTGGATGATGTTGTACCAAGAGTGATATTATGAATGGATATGAGTGTTTAATTACTCATAAGTGGTTCAATAATGCAATGGTTGGAACTTTAGCTCTGTCATACCCAACTAAGTAAATATAGGTGGTTATGTATATGATAATTAATGTGTAAACTATGTATCTAATCCATATAAATAAGTGGCTCAATAATTCAAAGGCTAGCTAGTCCTTTGGATCTATTGTTACCCCATAAAGAAGCTATGAGTTGATATAAGTATGAAAAGTGTGTCATATGAGATGGATCCTAAATCACATAAATGTATTATGATCTCATAATGTTGGCATGGATAGATCAATATATGCTTGAAAATAGGCCATGCTTGTCCACTTTAAAAGATGGATATTAGGCTTGTATGAAAGGCACTGTAAATTGGTGCACTAGGCTTGTATGAAAGCCACTCAAGAACTTAGGGACATAGGAATGTGGAAGTTAGGATTGTATGAAATCCATTTAAAAATGATGCCAACCATCTATATATGGAATAAGGAATGCAACTATTGAAAATGCTTGGGTTATACTAAACTTAAGAAGAAAATAAATAGATGTGTCATGCACATTGCCCTCGATCACTAGTGTCTAAAACATGGATTTTAAACTAGAAGTCATATCAATTATCATGTCTAAAACTAGAAGTGAGATTCATCATACTACATATGATTCTTCCTATATCTATATTCTCTAAGAAAAAGTGTACTGAAAACTACTCATTCTACACTATTTTGGGTATATAAAATTGTAGATGAACCTACTTTTCTACCTATTTCTAGAAAGTCAAGTTTTTATGCTATTTAGACAAGAGCAATGAAAGGAAACACTAGTGGCACCAGTGATATAGTCCAAGTTGGTTGTTATTGTTTTGGGCCAAATTTGGTATGTATTATAATATTATCACTATCTACTTTTTGATGTCTCATTTCTATTTTGAGTGTGTTGAATGCTAGACTTTTTACTATTAGGAGCTCTGATCTCTGAGACAAAACCTTGTTTATTACCCCCTCTTTTGAGGGTAGGAATGAATACCTTGTAATGATTTCCCTCAAAATAAACATCCTTGCAAGTGTGTTATTATATAAAGATGCATGATATAGAAATGATAATTGACAAGATATCTCAAGATATAACATGATTTGTATTGAGATATTATTAGATCAACAGGGAGATGGATATAATAATTTAATAACATGTATAGTGTATTGAACTAGAAATGAATATTTGGTTAGTTCTTAGTTGTTAGTTGGAGGGATGGAGCATGATGTCCATCATGGCATCCAAGAAAGCAACATAAATGCATGATGTGGATCATGGCATTGCAAAAAGTGAGAATAAACAAGAAAAAATCACACAAGACAATAAGTAAGAAACATATAAGGGTGGATAAGGGGCCACATAAACAAGGGGCATGGGCACATGCCACTCAAAATAGAAAGTAAACATACAAGGCATGTTTAAATGCTACATACACATACAATCGAAATAAGCAAGGGTTGGCACAAGGGCCACAACCATATAAAAGAGTACAAATAAGGGACATTGTAATATTTCCAAAGGCACATACATAAATAAAATTAAAAGACATTGGAAAATGTCATAAGCACATATTAGAGGCAAAATAGGAACTAAAAAATGTAAACAACCTAGCTATGCTAAGCAAGAAAAGAAAACATGTAAGGAATTAGAAGTATAATCACATCTAACTATTTAAAGAAAGAGGGAAAGTATGCAAGACATTTTAGTACAAGACTAGGTATATGCTAATAAATACATAAGTGTTATATACTAGTGAGTGTCGATAGATTAATATGTGTAAGCTAGTAAGTAATGTATATCAACATGATAGATAGAGTATGTGTTGTAATAATAACATAACCTAGATGGTGTATTCATATAAAAATTACCTCCAATGGGTATGTATATCAAAGTATGTCATGATGTAGAAGTAGGATGCCCCATCAATGGGTAGAGTGAAGCAATTCAAAGAGATGGATGTTACTGAACATATTCAAAAGGGATCACATGAAGCATGGTAATGTAGATAAATCAAGAAACAATATCATAGAATAATGGATGTAATTCTAGCATGATAATAGAAATTTAAAACATGGATAATGTGTATTATCAAAATATGTTTTGTGTTTTTGAGTTATTCGCATGGTTTTTTTGTAATTTGAAATATTTGATTTTTTTTGAATTTTTTGATATTATCTATGTACAATAAAGCATAAGAAACTATGTAAATATAAGTTGGGAAAGGATGATACTATCTGATGAGTCTAATGGGAGACTCTAAATCATTTTTTTATGTATCAAGGAGAGGAATCATGCATGATCATGAAGCATGATGGAAATGCTGAGATTATGGCTTTGAAAGTGGTATTTATTGTAAATGCTCTCAGATATTCAAATTAGAAACCAATTGTGGGGTCCCCCTATAAGTATGAAAAGTGGATGTAACTATAGGTCTCTTGGGGACCCATCTATTAGTATGAGAAGTTATTTTAACATGTGTTCTATGAGTAGATGCATGAGATCTCAATGATACTACCTTGGGTGTGAACACTATAACTAGAAGTTGTCTATAATCTTGAAGCTTTGGAGGTGTATGAAATATTTTTGCTAGTGATGGATGCCTCAATTTTGTCTAAATCAGAACTAGAGGAGGAACAATAACTACTAGCATAACTGAAATTTGTGGCAAACTTAGAACTAGTGGTAAAAATGGAATGAGTGGCAAAACTAAAATTGGTGACTGCAAAGTAGAAGATGACATTGAAGTGGGGAGTGGTAAGTCATATCAAACTTTACAAACTATAAGAACATGATTAATGTGAATTAATTTCATGCATATGTAAACTTTAAAAGGTACTACTCCAATTTTTTGGATCCATGTTTGACCAAATAACATATCAAAATCTCATATACTAGGAACTATAGTGAATGGTGTGTCCATGTGTGTTGGGCTAATATGTAGATGAAGTAAAATCAAATACAATGAACTATATATATGCCCACTAAATCCATTGATAATTATGTCCATCAAGGTAATATCTTGTTTTGAGTATCCTAAATGATTCAATAATGTCATAATGCACATGTTGGATTGATTATCTATGAGAACACTATGAATAAGATGATTATGAATGTAAGCTTTGATAAAGAGTGCATGATAATCTAAATCATCCTTGATGATCTCCTACTCTAAGAAGGATATGGAAGGTCTAGCTAGGACTCTAGAATTATATACATCAATCATGTTACTCAAAGGATTTATCTCAACTGAAGGTGCCTTATATGTATCTGATGGTAGATGTGAATGATATGCATGGTTAACCCCTTTTATGCCCCATATATCTTATTTAGATTATTATGAAAAGGCATCTAAGAATAATTTTAAATCTTTACTTGTGTTCATTTTTCTTCAGGAGGTTCAACTGATGTACCAAGATCAATATGATTGCCATCCATCAAATCTTGTATCTTGTGTCTCAAATTGATGCATATATTTATTAAATGGCCTGGTGCCCTATGAAACTCAAAAATTCATGGTGATCATATCCCCATGGAAGAGGATTTATTGGGTCAACTTCCTAAATAGAAGGGAGAGATATGATGTTACATTCTAATATCTTCTATAAAACTCTAGCTAGAGAAATTTGTAGATTGGCGAAGGTTTGTTAAGGATATGTTGATAAAACCACTCGTTAAGGGGACTCAAAAGCTACATTAACTATTGGTTGATTTTTATTGTTGTTATCATTGACCTTAACTTTGTATGGGACTTTATTGTTACTCTTTTTTGTTATGTCTAAGATATTTATGTACTTGAGTTTGTTCATTGAAATTAGTTTAACTTCTCATTATTTTAGTGTGTGACACCATTTAGTGAAGGAATAAAATATTTTGAACATTATTTACTCATGAAAATATGGTATAAGACTCTATTTGAAGAGATCTAACTCTTGATCGGCCATGGGACTAGTCATCTTAGCCAAAATAGTCTTATTTCAAAGAACATGATTTTTGAGATGCTCATTTGACCTTTTTTTCTATTGTGTAACTTGTGCATATGAAACCTTAGCAGAAATGTTAATGTTAATGAGCTTGGAACATGTTAGCTAAAGGATTGAATGCATTGACTAACTGATTTGATAGACTATAAAACCATTGTAAAGTATAATCCTTTAAGCTTCATGGAAATAAGTTGGTAAGTAGCTAGTCATTTGGTACATATTCCAAGTATGATACATGAAAATCTCTGAAATATGTCTCTAGATCAACCTTGCCATCATATAGAGTAAGCTTGGGTTGAACAAAACCTTGTGGCAAGGGTGTATAATAAAATTTATGTGTCAATGGTGTATGCAATAGAGCAAAAGAATCCAAACCCTGCATAGGTATAGAGGCACCTTGCTCGAGATGCATCACCTTAGATTGAAGAAATTTTATCTCTTACACAAGGTTTGACACATTATGAGACCCAAATTTACTAGCTGTAGCTGGTGGCATAGAGGTAGGTTGGGTCGTTATAGGGGGTTATTGAGAAATAATTGCCACCCTAGTGTTATGTGTAACTAGTTGCTCTGTGGTTTGAGAAGATTGACCATTATTCACTCTTTATTTTTCTTCTTTTAGTATTTTAAGCATCTCATCGTGCATGTCAAGGTGTTTAGTTAGGAGTTATTAAAGTTCTCTTTTATTGGTTTTTTTCAAAATCAATATATTGGGCCATTATTAAAGTAGGAAAACAATTTAATATTTGATTGAAGTTTTTATAGTAATTTGTAATAGACAAAGTGATAGAAAATGAAATTAATGAATATACGAAATGTAAAGTCCTAAAAATATGTAACTAGAAGTTGCATAAAAAGGATATGAATTTCACACACATATAAGGTGATAGCTCAAGAAACAAATAGGAACTAGTACATGCAACTAGGGTTTGAAAGATAATTGTTTGCATAATTTACTATGAAATTTCAAAATTGAAAGTGAATTTTGTAGTTATATATGCAAGTAAATAATTAAAAATTTATTGAAAATTTTGTGATTTAATAGGACCTAGTGGATTCAACTAGAGTTTTGAAAAATAAATGTTTTTGAAAATTACTATTGAATTTTGAATGGATTTTTTGGTTTAAATATGCTAGTAAAAGTTCAAAAAAAGATTGGAAAAATATTGAAAAAATACTGAGGCCTAGTATGGGCAACTAGGGTTTGAAAAATAATTATTTGAACAATTTACTATGAAAATTTGAAATTCAAAGTGAATTTATGAGCTAGATATGCCAGTAAAAAATAAAAAATATATTGGAAATTTAGTGGTTTAATGGGACCTAGTATATGAAATAAGGGTTTGGATAAATAAATATTTTTGCAAATTACTATTAAATTCTGAAACTTGAATTCAATTTTTGATTTTATTATTCTAGTAAAAAATTATAAAATTATTCGAAAATTACTAGGAAAATACTGGGACATAGTATGGGCAACTTGGGTTGGAAAGAAAATTATTTTAAAGTTAATAAAAAAATTAAAATTTAATTCTAATATATGATTTCATTATGCAGGGAATTTTTTTAAAAAAATAGGAAAAATTAGAAATAAATTTACCCTAGGTTTTATAGGGTTTTTATGTGTAAACAAAGTAAGTCAGGTTAACGAAATTATTTAACTATTTATAGGAAAATTGTTGTATTATTATTAATTTAGTTAAAGGGTATAAATAGTAAAATTAGTAACAAAATATGTAATTATTAAGCTACTAATTTGTGAAATTTGATTGTAATTTGAATTTTTATAAAAATAGTAATAAGAAGAAGAAAACAAGACTTATTTAGAAATTGATTGATCCAACTGAGATAGAGGCAAGAATTCACTATGCAAGACTGGGACACTATCATAAACAAAGAGAAATTAAGGTTGGTTTAGATCCATATAATAATGGCATATTCAAATTCCCTTGAGTAGATGTAGAATCCAAAAGACACAATCAAATCTAAACTAGAAAAGCACGAAATGAATCTATTCATGAACATGTGGTATAAATCCATACAGGAGTAAAGATGTACATAACATGAGTCTATAGTAGTAATAATCAACAAAACACTAGTGTACTATAGAATGATATAACCTAACCAATTGGAAATTGTGTAGTATAAAGTCCCCAATGGGTGCATGTATCAATGTTGAATCTATGTATCTATGTATGTACCCCTAGTGGGAAAATAATAAAAAATCTATATTTATGTGAAGGAATTGAGTCTTGTAATAATTTGAGACACTTGAAGAGAACAATTTAAGCATGTATGTATGATAAAAATGAATTAAATTAACATAGATAACATATGTAGTACCTGAATAATAGAAGGAATGTAAACATGGAAATGCATACAATCTAAAATTTGTATTTTATGAATAATATTTGAATATTTTTATTTTTTTAATATAATATATTGTTTTTGTATCTTTTGAGTATAAGATATCTACAAAAAATATGAAAATGAAACTATCTAGAAGTAGAGAGGAATATCCTAACTGATGAGTATCATAAGATACTCACTATTAAGGTGTCTTGTATCAAATAAAAGAAGAGAGACTCCATGTGTTGTGCAATGAGGTTTCTAAGATTTTTAAACTAGATGTACTAAGTAATTGTTGGTATTAGTTTTCATATTATGTGAATTTGGGAATTTATGGAGAGATAAATATTAAGTTTGAGTATTTACCAAGAGGTAAATATAATTAGTTAGTTTGTATATCAAAATATTGTTATATAACAATATTATGATAATAGATATTTAATTAGTTATATATATATATATATATATATATATATATATATAATTGGTAACAACAATATAATATATATATATATATATAGCTCATAAATATTATATTGTTGTTACCAATTATATATATATATATATATATATATATATATATATATATATATATATATATATATATATATATAAAATTGGTAACAACAATATAATATTTATGAGCTATTATAGAATTTTTGGAGGTTTTATATGTGAGATATTGGTGGGGTGTTAGAATCCCTAATAATAGGGATAAGTGCCCTATATATTTATATTATGTTCATATTGATTATTAATTAGAACATAATAGAATATTTGCGTGATTAAAATAATTTTCTTTGTGCATTATTTATTTTTATGTTCGGCTCTCCTCCAATTCCTAACAATGGTATCAAATCAGGTTGGGAGAATATGTTTGTTTAATAATAACTCATAAGGCAACCCTCTCATTTGTTATTGCCCCAATTCATGCAAAGACATGTAACATAACATTAATTTCTTAGTTCTGTTTTATACATTTTAAATCTTAGATTTGTATTTTCTATAAGTGTTGTATTACATAAAATTAAAACTATTAGGATAGATTATCTATATGCAAAAAGGGAGAAACACCAAACTACCCATGGATCATATTTAGTTTTTATTATTTGGTTAGTCATCAAGGAGACTTGATCTACTGGGGACACACATGTGCTTGATATGCAGATATACATTTCTCATTACTTATGTGCACTATTAATGAGGTTCAAATTAATTTTGATTCTGCTATGTGCACTACATTCCTATTATTAGTTGGAACAACAATCTTCATACACCAAAGTACCTAGATCAGTTTAATTTCATTCTTGTATGCTCGATTTTTACCATTTTATAGACGATAATCTCATTCAAGCCACCACCAAATAATTTACATACATTATATAGTGGTAGTCAGATATGTTATGATTTATACAACTCAGCTCAAGTCATATAACATTTAACTAGGTATTCAGTGTGACTTTTATTTCTCATTGAAAGAAGAAGATATCCTCAATGAAATAAACTATGCAACTCAAACTAAATATATGAAAGGTTCATGGTTCCATATCTATGGTCTATGTATTCTTTCTTCTTTATCACTTACCAAGATTGCCATAGACTCATGATGATATATGCTGCATTGGAACCATAAAGCTCCAAAAATAAATAAGGATTCAAACCATTCTCTCATGTATTTCAATCTAGACATGCCATATAGGCCTTCCAATGAGCAGCATTCCATGCAAAGATTCCTATAAGTCTTTTTTAGTCATTCTTAAGCATCAATCAATATAGTCCATTTTTATGTCATTTATGTTTTACCTATTATTTTTATTCATTGGGTTAATAGGTATAACTAATTTTTTATTTTATTATTATTATTAAGGTTCAATTATTAAATAGTGAAGTCTTGTTAATTATTACTTTTTAGCAAGTAATTATAGTTAGAATTTTTATCATCAAAAATCAAAATATAAAAGCATCATTTGCAAAAAATTCATCAATAATCTTTTAGTTCCATTAGGTATTTTTTAAATTGAGTTATTTATTATTGAAGAGTCAATAGTGAAGAGTTTTTGTCAAAAGGTCATTAAAAAATGAGTTGAACAGTTATTGAGTCTTTATCAAGAGTCAAAATTCTCAAAAATAAAAAAATTGAAAAAAAATGCCTTATGAACACATTTTCATTTGTATGCTATGTCCATATTATTGAGGGATTTTATTTGGAAAATTCATGCACTTGAGATACATCGACATACCAACTAATTAAAGAGCTTCATGTACTAGAAGTTGGAGGATACACAGAGGATGGAGGATTTTAATGACTCTTATCAATCACCAATGATATGGGTAGACCAAGTTGTGGTGAAATTTTGTGTGGTGTGTTATTTTAAATTGTGTGGATTTTAGTTTTTTTAGTGTGGCATGGTACTTATATTTATTTTTTAACATGTGTGAAACATAAGGATAATTGTACCTATTTACTTGTGAATGATATTCCCATGCAATCCTTTTTTTATATTTACATTCTAGAATGTTGATCAAAAAATAATTTTAGCAATCATGGTGAAAGTTTAGTGGTAAACTTGTGAAAAACATTTTTTAAAGTTAGTCGTGAACCGGAGAAAACCATTTTGTAAGGTTAGTGGTGAACCTAAGAAAACCATGTTCTAAGGTTAGTGGTGAACCTAAGAAATGCAAATAATAAACTCTTCTTGAATATGGTCTGGAGTTCTCTTTCTCATGGGGATAGTAATATTTGATAATATATTTTTTATATCATAAGACATATTCAATGGTTGGCTCATTAAATTTTTGCTTTAGTTGAGTAACTTCAACATAAGAATCCTTGTCACCGATGTTGATAAAAAATGATCCAAAAACATATCTTTAAGTGGATCGAATATCATGATGCAGTGATTAGGAAGATCATAAAACCATTATAATGCATGGTATTTTAAACTATGGGGACAAAATTAGTTAGGAGCTAATCATTGGTTATATATTCCAAACATGATGCATGAAATGTGTGTAGATGATGCTTAGGTCACCTTTACCACCATACAATGTAAGCTTGGGTGTCATGAATCTTGACATAAAAGGCATTACCATTATATGTTGTGTGAATAGTGTATTTACATGGACATGAAAGCCTAAGGTAGAGATGGTCTATTGTCACCCTAATAAATATGTAACACCTTGAGATATAGATAATGGATCTCTTTCCTAAGGGATTGTTCATCTGAATAAGATGGATGTGTGCTAGCCACAAGAGGTACTTGTGAGATTTGGATAGATGTAGTAGTTTATTGTAGATTCTGAGTTACCCCCATATTATTTGTAACAATATTATAATTTGTGGGGTTGGAGGATTGAACAAGAGATGTGTTCTTTATTTCTAATATAGCTATAAACATTTGTGCATGATCATGGGGTTATTCTTGATATCTATCTCTAAAAAAATTTAATACCTCATATTTATTAATTATAATATTTTCATAATGGAGGGGGGAGTGTGTCCTGAGATCCATCTTGTGTATAATCAAGATATCGATTGTATTGTTCATGTTATGATTTATTATCATTAAATTCCACATAATCAGGGTGTGAAAGATCAATTACGGGGTTGTAACTTATCCTTTATCCATCGTATAAAATCAAACACAAGAAATTTGGGTGTGGTCAATAAGGTTACCACTAAGTCTATCACGTATTCTTGAAGGAAGAGATATAACATTTTTATATGGAATATACTAAACAAAATGAAAGAGTGTTATTATAAAAGAATATATGAAATATGAAAATCCTAGCACCATAAATAGATATAGGGAAAATAAGAATAAAAACCCTAGAAGAATCTAGGGATAGGGTTTTGGGTGTTATTCAATGTATGTTGGGTTCACCAAATGCTTTAAATTTTAAAGAGAGTTATGGAATGTAAAACCCTAGGTTTTTAAAGTGTTGGAATAATAAATTAGGGGATAAATATAACAATATAAATAGCCGCTAATTTTTATAATAATTGATTTATTTTATTAGACTATAAATATTAATGAATTATTTAGGAGATGCTTAGCTAGAAATTTTATTAATATGGATAAATGGGAGGTTAAAAACTAATACCAAAATAATGCAGGGTGTCTCTAATAAGAAATTGGTGTAAGAAACCCTCCAAAATAATAGCACAATCCTCTAGTTAATAGTACATTATATTAATGTCCTATATGTCATGCTAAAGTCCTTATATAATAGAGATATTGAGTTGTTTGGTGGACCTCCACCTCATTCTAACAATCGTGTGCCTATGTGACCAGATGATGTATCATTATTTATCTTCTATTTTGACTAATTTCAATGTTATACTTTATGAATTCATGTTTGTTATGGTATTTGATGAGCACATGTAGAAAAAGAGTGGTGTTATTAGGCTATACAAGATGTCACCTAACCACCCCATGTGTTGAGTATTACTTACATACAAATACCTTGAAAGCGGATAAATCCATATTTAGTTCTTTGGATCTAAGTGCCAATGCAAGTTCAAGTGAATATTAGTTTTAGTGTCATTTTTAATGTTTTAAGTCTCACATAAGATTATAAATCTCAGGAATCTAAGCTATTGGCTACAATAGATGGGTGTAGACATAATTAGAGCATAATAAGGAATAATTAACTTGATTTGTTCCATAATTTTTACGTTTTTTGTGAGTATTTGAATCTAATTTAGATATAGGAGATAAATGAATGAAATTGGTCTACATATATCATTATAGTGTTTAATGCGACATGAAATGTGTCTAGGCTAACCCTAAGGTGAATTGACAAATAGAAAGGGATTTGTTTGGGGTGAAAATAAAAAAGGGACATTAGCATTGCCTCTTTACCAACAACATAGTTTACTATAGTCCAAATGGACACGCTAATGTCTAGATGGCAAGAATTAGTGAAAAAGGAACATGGGTACTTAAGTGAAGGCCCAATACTCCTTTTATATCTAGTGATGGGTTGGCCTTGTATAAATACTTTAAAAATATCAAAATAGACCATTAGATAGGTATGGGGATAAGCTAAGGATAAGATAGTCTAAAGTGACACTCATTTCACTAAAATAAGAATTTAGATGACTACAATACCAATTTCCATGGGATTATGGCACAACTTCATCATGTTGATGGCATTAAAATTTTGAAATATTCTATAACAACTGATAGAAAGTGGGTGATTGATAGGGAATGGATTCCTATTGAAGATTGACTAATTCAAATTCTCACATATCATAAAAGATAGTTATTTCAAAATTTTAAGGAGAGAAATCATTCTTTCCTTGATGATGTTGAAATATTAGCTTGGGAAAGTAATCATAATGGATATTACACTCTTGATGATGGTGATCGCTCACTTTATATTCCTTCTCATTAGTCTCTCAAAATTATCATTAAATAATTATAGAATCATAATCATTGGCCAAAATTTAGGTTTTTTCTCTAGTTACTCCTTCATGACAGAGTTCTTTGAGGAGACCAACTTATGAAAAGGGGCTTCAATGGTCCCCTTAGATGTGAGTTGTGCCAGAATCATGATGAAACTAGGTCTCATTTATTCTTATTATGTCCTTTCATCTTTGAGTTTTGGTAGCATTTGGTTAAGTTATTGGGTATTCCCTAGACATATATTTCATCTTTAATTCAATCATTTCAAGACTGGTGCGACATTTTTTAGTTTAATTTTTTTCCAATCAGATTCTAGGTACTAGAGTATGTCTCTTATAAAGAAAAACTTTAAAGGAACATAATTATAGGATTTTTAAAAATGAAATTATTCATAGTGGTTGGATTTGGAAATAAACTTTTGATAATATTAGGAAATTGGTGATGCAAATGTTGAATCACCCTGGGGTTCCTCCATGTTATGGATGTTTATTCTTCAATATATAACATTTTTTCTCTCCTCCTCAACCCTAGGATGATATTTGTCATCGAGATATTTCATTCACACCCATTCCTAATCTCAA
Organism: Torreya grandis; assembly: GCA_037957365.1. Taxonomy (NCBI): domain Eukaryota; kingdom Viridiplantae; phylum Streptophyta; class Pinopsida; order Cupressales; family Taxaceae; genus Torreya; species Torreya grandis. Next base: position 791,005 of record JARHVA010005701.1, read on the forward strand.
TTGAATTCATATGAATGGTGCTTCAATGGGGAATCTTGTTTGTGGTAGCATTGGAGGAATTGGTTACAATTTTAATAATTCCATTGCTTTCTTTATACTAATAATTTAGCTAATAGATAACCTAGTATGGAGGGTCTTACAATAGCTTGGAAAGTGGGGTGGAATAACATTCAATTGGTCATTGATTCTAGGTTATGGATCTAATTACTTTAGGCACATAGCTATAATACTTCCAAGGATTGGTTAATTATAATAATTTTCCATAAAATTAAATGTCTTAAAAAAAATCTACTAGGTAATCTACTTACACACACTTCAAGTCAATAATAAATTAGTTCATGTGATTGATAATTTAAAACTTAATCAATTTTATGTGAAAGATATGGTACCCTTATTAATGGTGGCCATCTAGGATAAGAGATGAGGTTTTATGAATGCTTAACATGGACAATCATAATACTTGATACTTATGTCTCCATTAGTCTCTTTTTCTTTAGATTCTAGAGAATTATGTAGTTATTTGAGTATATTTAGTTGGTCATTAAGTTCTTTCCTTCTCTCTTTATGATGATAGGGATTTCTTCCTCTTCTAATCTTATTAATAAGATTATCATTTTTTACCTTTTGAATATGGTTTTATGCATGAACCTTAATTTTTTATCATTTTGAGTATTCTTGGCCACTACATGCAAAGTTTAATAATTTATTTTATTATGGCGAGGCACGTTCCATCTTGTTGGTATTCCTTAAGCCTATCCAACATAGTAAACCAGATGCGAACCCTAGATGATTTTGGTATAAGAGATACCCCAACCTCCTTGGGTCTCACCTAAATGTGGCATCTCTCCTTAAACCTTTTGGGAAAAAAATAAAAAAGGAATCCCCATAAAAAAATGTAACTACCACCATAATACGTAAAAATAAATTTTAGTAAAAAGACTTCAGCTTATTTTTACAATAGTCTATCTTTAATCTTACCCACTAGCACTCATTTTTTTGTTGTGGTAAAAATTTTAGTTATAAAATGAATTTATCCTATAAAATATGATCTATAGCATATTAGCATCAAGAATTTCAAACAATTAGGAAGAAATTTTATGGAATTAGGGATCTAGTGAACATTATAGAGTAACTTTAGGAATAAATATGGTAAATTGGTTTATGGTATAATTTATTTTGAGTGTATATTATTATTTTTTAGGAAATAATATTCAAAATTATTATATTTTCATTTAAAATAAAAACAATCTTATTTATAAGTTTACATTTGGTAAAATATATTTATTTAAATTTCTTTATTTTCCACACTCAAACATTCACCTAAGCCTTATTTTTAAGAAAACAAGTTAGTTATTTTTTTAAAGTTTTTATACCTTTCATTTTTCATAGAAATTTGGGGTCAGTTAATCAGTGATTCATTCCATAAACAACTAATTAAGGTTATAACAACTTATAAATTCTACATGACTTTAGACTTAGTTTATGTAGTTGCTAGGTGGATATTCTATGATGTATTGAGTTAGGTGGGAAATACAAAAACCATTAATAAATAAATAAAATTACCTCCAGCTCATAATAAAAGAAAGAGCTTGTCATTTTTAGAGGATGAATTATTCATTCATTTAATATGGTACTAAAAAGTTTGAAAATGAACCTTATAATATGAGATTTTTTGTAAAAGCAACAATAAATATTTATAGATGTGGAGTTTGGTTTATCCATTTCAAAACTTTTTTCTTATTTGAACGTTTATAGACATGAGCTGTCACCATACATGCTCCCTAAGTATATTGATTATAGATCAGCCCTAATGGAATTGGTGAGATAATTGACTATAAATCATAAGTTCCTAGCTAGTAAACATAAATTTGGAGTAAAATTCTCCATCTCAATTGGTAGATATAGATGCTCATCACTGACCAAAGTAAAGATAGTTAAGGAATAAATAACATGTATCAATCTAAGGCCATATGAAAGTAGGGTTTTATTTGATTTTAGAGAATTAATGACAGATGTTCTAGGAGTTTCATATCAACATGTTCCTTATTTTGGAAACTCTTGAATAGAATACAATGATGAAAAGGATGTGAGAATCAAGGATTACTCATGATCCATAGTGAGACATGTTGTTAAATTTGGGAGTGAAAAAGTCCCAAAGAAAATACTTAATGATGAAGATAATTTGGGACCTAGTTTCAAGAAATAAAATATTGAATTTTAACCAATTTCAAAGATTAAATGGATTAATAAAAAGTTTACTTCTATTTAAAGTATAACTCAAACTATTCTTGAGAGAAAATTAAAATGCTTTAAAAATAAAGGAGTAAATATTGATCAAGTAGGATTTTCACCACCAAAAATAATAGGATATTAACTAGGAATATTCCACAACCAAAAATAAGTAGAATCTATGATATCCCAAACAATTGAAAGTTGAAATCTTCTTGAGACAGAAGGAACAAACTATCTCAACATCTTCAATCTCTAGGTTTCTCAAGCTAAAAATAAAAATATTATGAAATAAATCTTCTTTTTCTTCAATTAATTCCATTGCCCAAGAGGTTACACTTAATAGTTTTGTTCAACCTCTAATGTTAGTAATAAATACTACTCAACAATTCCTCACATCTAAATCCTTATTATTACCAACACCTTTAGCTCAACCTAATGATTTTTTATGTCTTCATCCTCCACCAAACCCTGAATTGATTCTTGAACCTTCACCAAAAACCAAAAATCCTTTGGTTAAATTAGGAAAAGATGAAATAATATCATGAGAGGTCTAACCTCTGGAAAATATTTTTCTCCATCTTTATACATCCATAAAATTTGAGTCTATTTAGATGAAATAATCTCTTATCAATGTCTCCCTCCTAAATTGTCTTTACAAAGCAGTGAAAGAGAATAATAAGGTTTTATAAATAAAATAAATTCATTTAAATGCAATAGCCTATATTCCTCCATTGGTAATAAAAAAATTTAGACTGTGACAAGAATAATCAAGGAAAAGGAAAAATATATGCAAAACTAGTTGTTCCCCATGTAGAGAAGGACAAGGATAGTATTGACACTATTGATTGTCAAATAAAAAATACTTATAAGAAAAACTAAAAGGGTAGGAATCAACAAAGATGTTGAAAATTCTATTGAAACTTTATTCAATAAAATTAACCATGATAAATTTATCAAAGATCAACTCAAAGCGAAAGTTGAATAATTAAAAATAGTGGTCTAGAAATTGATCAAGCTAATTTAATATTATTATTTAATTATTCATTATATCTCAGATATTGAAAAATTGAATGTAGTAGAAGAAATTAGAACCATAACTAAGGTAATAAAAGATTGGTCAGAAGAAATTTTACAATTAACAATCAATTCCAATCAAGTCATGATAGACTTATGTTTTGAGATCCAATCAGAAAATGATGACGCATAAAAGAAATAGATGAGTATAATAAATATGTGTAGATATGGGAAGAATTATTTATTTAATTGAAATAATGATATAAAGATGATTCAGATGAAATTGTTTAACTAAAATTAATTGATAAGAATGAAGCGGTATATCTCACTCAATTTCTTAGAGATGCGAGATTCAAAATTCATGTTGTTAAAGAAGGCATGAATAAATTCTTAAATTATAAATCAATGGGAGGTGACTCTATTATTGAAATAATAGGATCACTCGAGAAACTAAATTTTATAATCATTAACAACGATAGTAAACTGATCTCATTAGAAACTTTTATCTTTTAATTTAAGAAGAATATTGAGGAAATTATGAATCCTAAGTTCACTTTTAGTTCTAAATAAAGTCATTAGTTGGTCAATTATCAATGTAACCTAGATAATATCAATGAAATAGGGAATAAAGGTCATGACATAATTTATAGAATGTTAGAGAGATATTGTGATGCAGTGGTTTATTTCACGTACTTAGATGGCCTAAAAGAATAAAAAGTCCTTGAGATAATACACAAATTTTAAAAATATCAAAGTGACAAAAATAAGCTCCAACAATAAAAATAAGTAGTTCCTATTGTATTTAACAAAGAATAAGTGGGTTGATTCATCAGATATGTTTGCTCAAATACCTAACTAAAAGTTTTTTAATTCATGTTATGTATTTGTGATTTACACATTATATCTCATGTAATTTTACTAAGGTATTTTTTAAGTTTTAAGCTATTCATATTTGTTATTGAACTTTTTAAAGAAATGCATATTTATTAATATAGTTTTTTAAGTTGTAAAAATGCTAAATTTCTTTTACAAGTTGTGTAAATTGTTCAATGTAGTTTTACAAGTTTTCAAATGTGTAAAATAATTAATGTATTTTTTAAACTCCTTAATATGCCATTAAGGTTGTTATGCACCATAACCACCTAGTTCAAGCTATAAATATGAGTTATGGGCTCATTCGTTTGGTTATTAATAGTTATAAAATTTAAAATTTTTTTATGAAAGTATAAATTACATTTGTAATCCATCGAATATCAAATATAAAGGAGATATTTTACAAACTATGCACTCAAGTATTTCTATACCGATAATGTATGTGATTACTATTTGCATGTATTCAAATTTTTATCTTTAGAATGGTATCAAAATTGTTAAAAACTAGTCAATAATCATGGTAATTTCATTATAGCATTTATTTTTGAATCTATATTTATAGTTTTTGTATTTGAAGAAATCTCAGTAGTGTTATAAAGTAATTTTTTTAAATTTCAACAAATAAATACAGATGGATCATTATTTTCTACTATCAATTATATAGGTCCTTTCAGTGCATGTTGTGCATTTTTATAAACATATTTATGTCTTTTATATTCATTAAATGAGAGAGTTTTTCCATTATAAATTACACTATAGATCCATTGTCATTTCAAATAGTTTTCTTGATTGAAATTATTAGTTGTGTTTTATTTCCTATGTTTTCAAAATATACTTCCCTTGTAAGATCTCTATATCACTTTTTCCTTTCTCCATTATTTTCATAATTTCATGTTAAATTAATACCCTAATGAAACTTAGTTTTGGTTTAAAATTTTCCTTTATGTCATAGTTTTGGATTTCAATAAAGTTAAATCTTCCTTGTAATAGGAGAGGGACTTCATCCCCTAACTCTTGATGAGAAATGATTATTTGTCTCTTAATAAATTTTCATGCCAACAATATTTGGTACCCACCATGAGTAATTTAATTGAAATATTCATATAACACACATTTTAAGATAATGGTCCATATGACCTTACCATAAAATTAAAGATTACTCTACCAGTATGAACTAGATATCATATAGTTTTCATAGTTTGATATTATCCTACACCTTAGGTAGTTGGCCCAGGATTTTGATCAAGTTTTAGTATATCTATTTAAAATTATACTTTAAATTTTAAATAAATAATTAGGATGTGTTAAAAAATAAGAAAAAAATCATGCACAAAATTTAATGACTCAGAATTAGTGAACTCACAAATGACCATTTCAGCTATTCAAATTTGTAACCCTAGGATAATAAAATAAGTTACGTTCAATTCAACATGATTATAGTAAACAACATAAAGTAAAATTGTGCAACAATTATTAGAATAAAACCTAAAATTGTTTCTAAAAGACAAGTAATAAGATAGTTACAAAGAGCAATTCATATATCTACTTAGAGACTCTATACAAGTGAAATATATTCTCATAACCATACAAGCACCTAAAGCTCCAATTCTTGAACCTAATATTGATTGGTTGAGTCAAACTCAAGAAGATAATTCATATGATTTGAGAGTATTTTCTTATGATAATAAAACTAGCATAGTACATTTTCATATAGGTTTTGAGGTTTTAAAAGAAGAATACCATATAGTTTTAACATAAAAAAGCTAAAGCACTAGTAGCATGAAGAATGCAACCAAGAACATGAACACGTATAATTATTTAGTTTGATCAATATTCTCACTAATAATAAATCTTTCAAAACTAAAATAGAAAAATTAACTAGAGATAGTAATTCCAGAGGTAAAATTGATCATTTTTATCAATTGTAATAATCTTATAGTTTTAGTTTGAGTTCTTAAAAAAGGTTAAAATTAAGAGGGTAATTTCCTTCCTTTAACTCTAAAAAAGGATTCAATCTCAAGTAAGAAAAATCTCAAGTCAATCTCTATTCCTATCAATAAATTTTATACTATTACAATTAATCTTCTCAATAATTGCATAACCATGGGGTAATAACATTTATCCATTATCCATTAGACAACCACACAAACTTTGGAGACATTCATGTAAACAATTAAAAAATTATTACTGGATGGAAATAACATCCAAATGAACACATTACTACATTTTCAATGGCATGTGGATTTTTAACAGTTGAACATGAAGGCATTACAGTGAGATTTTTGGTTTAAACTCTTCAAATTAGAGACACATATTAATTTTATCATCTCCATCCAAGAGATACAACAAATTAGAATGATATGAAAACAAAGTTTACAAGTAAATTCAAACCAACATAAGATGCACATGTATTATTAAATCAACTCATTCAGATGAAAAAAATATTATAAATGAATGAGAGATTTCATATTTTAATTCAACAAACTACTACATAAAATTCCAACAACTACCAAACATACAGATGAAAATTAGAAATGATTTTTATCAATTAGAAGTTATGAGAGGTGATTTATCAACTAAGAAGAGCCAGGGTAGTTGATTTAAATGTAACACAAAAATTATATATTAAATTTGAAGATGATATGATAATGGATAGAAAATTATAAAATTAACAGTTAGAAGGTAAGATATAGAATATGGGACAATCTTCCATTGAATAAATTTTTAAAACATGGGTAATAATATAATAGATTTAAAAAATTGGTTATCTGAAAAAACTATCAATATTCCTTATCAAGACTTTCCAAGAATAAATTATGTTCCTTCTCAAAGAGATCATGTGTGATTGTAAGCTCCTTACCAGAAAATTTTCACTAAAAGCTTCTCTTCAACAAAATATAAATCCAAACGTGAATTTCATTTTGAAAATAGAAGAGATATTTAGGTATGAATATATTGAAGAAGAAAATGAATGAAAAAATCTATAACTTCAAGATTGTGAAATTTAATAACTTGGTGGTGTCTTCATAGATGCATTCCTTGAATATAATTCAAAAGAAGATGATTATGAGCACAATATTGGAGACCTAAAAATTCAATCATTTATAGTCTTTTCAAGAGCTCAAAATCATAGAAACCAAAAAAATAAAAAATATGAAGAATATACAAGAGATATTTTTCCACAAGGAACACCACCTCTTTTCTAAATGAAAATAAAACAAGCAATAGCTAAAATAGGTGAATCTTTCATAAATACTATTATTGATCATCTATATCACATGGTTCAAGTCATAAATATTAGTATATTTAAGAATATAGAAGGTTATTCTTCTTATTCTTCTAGTTTCCCTACTTTTGACATAATATAACATGTCAAAAAGACTAAAACCCAAATGTCACAAGCTGAATGTTTGACAACATATCCATATCAACAAGATGTGTTAGTAGAGTTTAGAAAGGGTAAAAATCTAACTTGAAATAAATATAATAATAAAGGAACACTAGCCACACCACATTTTTCTAACCCATTAAAATCCATATCCATAATGACTTCCAATATAAGTAAGGTGGATCCTTTATGCATCTCTTTATTACTTAAAAGATGTAAAGTCAGTAATTGTATCATTAATACATGAGCCTTAGATAATGTGATGGTTGATAAATTTTCTCATGGTCTTGGTTTAACTTGTAAAATTTTTTGTTGTTGTTTCTCAATGAAATCTAAACAAGTACTATTATTTAGCCAAATTAAAGATGCTTAAGTTTTAGTGGCATCATTTCCTCAAATAAGAATTAATATTAATATTCTTGTTTTAGATAATTTAGAAACATATGTTATTCTCTTGGGGAGAAATTTTGGTAGATAATTTAGTGGTGAGATTTAGTTAAATATTTTACATGTAATGATTATAGTCAAAGGAGTGAAATAACACCTTAAACAATAATTAGAAAAATATATATACTGTACAAAATGTTGATGACCCTAGAATAGATATCTTATATGAATATATAGGTAGAGGATACTATTTTTAAATGTATAGTAAAGACATTTATATACCAAAAATCATTGAGAATGATCCTAACAACATAAGACACTAGAATTTGATGGTAGTTATTTTTGAATAAGATCTAGTGAATGGATTGTATTGATATCCCCAAGTAGAGAAAAAAATAGATTTTATTATTAATTACAATTTTAGTACACTAATAACACAATAGAATATGAAGCACTATGGATGGGACATATATTTCAAAATAAATGGTAATAAAAAAACCTTAAAGATGTACGTGATAAAGAATAGGTTTTAAAATAAATGAATGGATAATATTAGGTAAAAATGATTGTTTGAAACATTAAAGGAATAAGGTTTGGGATAAAATAGAATATTTTTAGACTTTATGCATTCAATCCATTTTGAGAGAAATTAATTCCAAATTAGTTGCACTTTTAGTATCAGTTTCCTTGTTAATTGTGCATTCTAAAATTGATATAGATAATTATATAATAGAGTTGATATATAGACCTAGTGTCCTAGACAATGCAAAAAATGGGAAGTTTTAAATAAACATCAAAAAATCATTTCATTCCTTAAAAAATAATTTTTTTGAAGGTATTGAATCATCATACAGTGAATCCTCAACACAAATACCAAAATAGGGCATCCTTAATTAACAAGATGAAAATGGTGTTCTCAAATTAAAAGTGATGCAGGGTCATCTGGACTCAAAGGGGAAAAATGAAGATTGATGAAATGAATAATTTTATTTGAGTCCATTTAATTTATTTTAAAAGAAAAAAAAATTGAATAATTAAAATTGGCTCATTTTCCAAGTTAATTATTAGTTGTATTATTTTAATTATGTAAAATTATAGTAAATTTTAGAAGTATTTTAGAGATTCTAGTTGACCAAAGTGGATAAATAAGTCATTAAAAATAGAATTTTAGATAAATATTGTGTATTATTTTACCTACTTTTTTTAGATAGGTTAATATACTATTAGGGAGAACATATATGCTTCAGCTAGACATTTTAAAAAAATTCACCAAACATGAATAAAGTTTAAAAAGACAAGCTTTGAAGCTTCTGTAGGATGTTTATTTATTTTATTTTATGAATAATAAATAAATGTATCACTTTTAGGAGAAAAAAATGAGATATAATTATTGTTACAAGTGTAATTATACTTAATTCTTCAAATAAGAGGTGTAACCAGTGAACAGGAAGTTGTGAGTTCAAGTGGTAGTGAAATAAATTTAAATATTAATCTATTTATCACCATATTATTCTACAAGTGCATTTGAAAAAAAAAAAAAAAAGGAATTAATTACTAGTGTTTGCATGCAATTTAATTTTTTTAAGAGAAACGTTATTGCATTTAATTTGCTTAAAAAAATTCTCCTTCTTGAAAATTTTCATGGGAATTTGCATGTTTGGAATTAAATTCTTCCTCTTAAAATATGGCATGTAATTTTCATGGTGGGAATAATTTCATAAAATATTAAATGCATGCAAGGAATTTGAAGTGGTCAACTCTAATTAAGGAAAGATCTCTTTTGGAATAATTTATTTAATCTATTCCAAAGGGGATTGTTCCTAGTAATAGAAAGTGGAAAGCCAAAAAGGGCATAGAAAGCTTCTATAAAGGAATTTTCAGTAGCTTCTAAATAAAAATTAAGCAGAATATAGTCATAAAAGTGCATCTATAGGATGTTTATTGATGTTATTTTATGAATAATAAATAAATGTATCACTTTTAGGAGAAAACAACGAGATATCATTGTTGTTGCAAGTGGAATTATACTTCATTCTTCAAATAAGAGGTACAACCAGTGAGTGGGAAGTTGTAAGTTCAAGTGGTAGTGAAATAAATTTAAATATTAATTTATTTATCAACATATTATTGTAAAAGTGCATTTTCACAAAAATTTTATTTAGGAATTAATTACTAGTGTTTGCATGTAATTTTATTTATGTAAGACAAAGGTAGTTGCATTTAATTTTCTTAAAAAAATTCTCCTTCTTAAAAATTTAAATGGAAAATTTCATGTTTGGAATTAAATTCCTCCTCTTGAAATATGGCATGTAATTTTCATGGTGAGAATAATTGCATAAAATATTAAATGCATGTAAGGAATTTGAAATGGTCAACTCTAATTAAGGCAAGATCTCTTTTGGAATAATTTATTTACTCTATTCCAATGCCTAAAGGGGATTATTCTTAGTAATATAAAGTGGAAAGCCAAAAAGGGAATATAAAACTTCTAGAAAGGAATTTCCAGTAGCTTCTAAATAAAAATTAAGAAGAATATAGTCATAAACTTGTAGATTTTTAATATTTAATCTAGAAAATTATATTTTGATAGGAGAATAGATTAAATATAGGTGTAAAGTAATCAAAATATTGCTTATTTAGAAATTACAGAAGGAAATATTATGGTTTCAAAGCACAAAAGTAATAGAAAGAGGGAAGCATGGAGAGTAATATGTAGGAAGCCTATAATTTATGTTAATAGATGAATGGTGTTGAGATGGAGATTGTAAATTTAGTTGAATTTAAAAAATATATATTATTAGAAATCTTCTGTGGAACTCTCATGAAAGAGAATAGTTGTTATAGTCAAAAATAAATTCATATTTAAAATTTACAATCAAAGGAGATTTGAAGCTTTGCTTTGCATTTTCTACATTAATTGTGAATGTTTTGATTTTTTATCTGGAGGTTCCTCAAAAATTTTTACCTTTTGTTTATAAAATGGAATATAATTTTTGATATGAATAGATAAGTATACTAAAGAGATTATTCATTTTAATAGTTGTGCACAAATTTTTGTATCAGAGGAGTAGTCTCTATAAAAAGATCTGTATATTTTGAAGCAAAATAATTTATAAAAATGGAAATGAGAGGATGAGGTAGAGGAAGGAGGAAACCAAACCAAGCTAGACAAGTAGTAGTAATGGAAGAGACAAGGAAATTGAGAACCAAATTGTAATATTTAGAATTAACTCAGAAAAGAGGAGCTAACATAAGAGAGTTCAATAATAGAGAATAAGATAAATAGGAGGAATTTGTGATGTAAGAAGAGGCAACTAAGGAAAGGATGATTAGAATAATTATGAATGTTGGTGTAATGTCCAAAATAGATGTTCTAGTGTATGAAGACAACATCAATCTTGAAGATCTCATTGATTAGGTAAGTGCATTAGATAAATGTATTGATTATGAGAATATTGCTGATGAAAAGAAGGTTATGTTTATTGTGACCATATCGAAAGGTCATGCATCAATTTGGTGTGATGGAGTGAAATAGGAAAGAAGAAGAATGTACAAGGCTAGAATAAAAATCTAGGATAGAATGGTGGAGAAGTTCAAAGGTAAATTTATTCCAAAAGATTATCAGGTTGAATTTTTTAGAAAATTGTGAACTTTAAAGAAAAAAATTAGTAAAAGGGAACACTGAAGAGTTTTATAATCTAACACTCAGATGAAGGCATATTAAAATTATTTAAGAAGGTGGTTAGGTATCTCAATAAACTGAGATACAATATATAGGATGAAATTACTCTCTTAGAACCTAAATCGATGGAAGAAGCCTATAAACTTGATTTGAAGGCTAAAGAGAAAGTGTCAAGAAAACATATATATTATGAAAGGAGAAAAGGATAATCCAATGAATAGTAAAGTGGAACAAAATGCTTAAAAATGCATAATGAAGAAAGCAGCCTACAAAGATGAGAACTAGTTCCAAGAGGTGGTTAAGAACTCATAGGTAAGAGACCATTTGATAGAGGTAAAATTAGTGGTTTCATTAGTAGGGTCTTTAAATGTAGTAAATTTTGGCATAGGTCTTATGAATGTCTAAAGTATGTATCTAGTAGCTAGGGAAATGCTCATATTGCTCAAGTTGCTTAGGATGAAGAAGATTCAACATCTACTATGTATGAAGTTGATCTTAAAATTAGAGAATCCTTATGAAAATGATTTGAATCAAATCAAATAAGGAAGTTGTAGAAGAACCTCCTTAGAGGAAGCAATTGTTCAGAACAACTTGAAAAGCACAAGGTAAACTTTGTAAGGTAATTATTGATAGTGGAAGCACTGAAAACCTTGTGTCCATAAAAATGGTAAGTAAATTAAAATTGTAAAAGTTAAGACATCCTACTTGTTACAAAGTTTTATAACTGCAAAAATATCATCAAATTTTAGTAAAGAACAATGTAAAGTATAATTTTAGATAAAACAATTATAAGGATGCAATAATATGTGATGTAATGCCAATTGATGTATGTCATATCCTATCAGGAAGGCCATGGTATTATGACATAAAGGCCATCCATGATGGAAAAATAAATACATATACTTTTGAAAAGGAAGGGTGTAAACATACATTATTTCCATTGAAAAATGAAAGTGTATTTGTTGGTCATGCTTCTAAGGTGTTGATTATAGGTGAAAAGGATTTTTTGTAGTAGCAAGAAGTTAATGAAGTAAATAAAATGTTAATCAATCAACCTAAGCTAAATTATATAGTTGATGAAGAAGGTAATTTATCCTTGAATCTTGAAATTTTTCCATAGAAAAATGTTAAAAGTTTATTTTTAGAATTGTCTAATAGTTTGAATTTCATAAAAAGTGTAGAATTTCTTGAAGGGTTTGCAAAAAAGGTGATTCTGATGAAGAAAATTATCACAAAAAGTAATGTAATTATAAAATTCATAGAGGAATAAGAGATATAGAAAAGAAGGGGATTTGTCTTGAAAGACAATGAAGAATATTTTAGATTGGATGATGGCAAAGAGTTGGTGCTTGTCTAGGAAAATAAAAACAAAAAGGAAAAAGAACAACAGGGAGTGCATATTGATGCACTAAATGGAAAGATAATATTTTCATAGGAACTAGGTAGACTTCGAAGCATAAAATAAAAATAAGATTTTTTTTTTTTGACATGTTTGTTTACTGTGTAGGTATAATGAAGAACCATGATAGTATTCAGAACCTCATACAAGACATCCAAGATTTTAATAATAGTCACTTTCAATCCATTAAAGGTGAAATATATTTCTATCAACATATTAATTATGGGATCATGGAGGATTTAATTTGATGAGAAGACAAAGTAGTACCAAAGTACCAAAGAAGAAATCAAGAAAACTTCTTTTGAACCCTGATGGATTGAAGTAGGAGCATCTAGACTCAAAGAAGTAAAATGAAGATTGATGAAAAAAATAATTTTATTTGAATGAATTTATTTTATTTTAAAATAAAAACTTTTGAATAATCAAAATTGGCTCATATTTTTAATTTGATTATTAGTTATATTAATTTAATTGTGAAAATATTGTACCAAATTCTAGAAGTATTTTAGAGAGTCTAAGTGTCTAGAGTGGATAATTAAGTCATTAAAAATAGAATTCTAGATAAGGAGTGTTTATTATTTTATATCCTTTATTTAGACATGTCAAGAGAATAATAGGGATAAAATATATTCTTCAACTTGTTATTTTTTAAAAATTCCTCAGACATGAAGAGAGTTTAAAATGACAAGATTTGGAGCTTCTATAGGATGTTTTTTTTAAATGTTATTTTATGAATAATATGTAAATATTTCACTTTTAGGAGAAACCAAGGAGATAAAATTATTGTTTCAAGTGTAATTATATTTAATTCTTCAAATAAGAGGTTCAACTAATGAAGGGGAAGTTGTAAGTTCAAGTGGTAGTGAATTAAATTCAAATATTAATTTATTTATCAACATATTCTTTTAAACATTCCTTTTCACAAATTTTTGATTGAGAAATTAATTACGAGTATTTGCATGAAATTCTATTTAAGAGAAATTGAATTTCATTTATTTAATAAAATTAATTCTCCTTCTTGAAAATTTGCATGGGAATTTTCATTGTTGGAATTAAATTCTTCCTTTTGAAATATGGTATGAAATTTGCATGGTGGGAATAATTCCATAAAATAGTAAATGCATGCAAGGAATTTTAAGTGGTAAACTCTAGTTAAGGTAAGATGTCTTGTAGAATAATTTATTTACTCTATTCCAATGCCTAAAGGGGATTATTCCTATTTTAAATTGTAATAAATTATTGAAATAGAAAGTTGAAAGCCAAAAAAGGCACATAAAGCTTCAAGGAAGGAATTTATAGTAGCTTCTAAATGAAAATTAAGGAGAATATAGTCATAACATTATAGTTGTTTAATATTTAAGATTGAAAATGATATTTTGATAGGAGAATAGATCAACTATAGGTGGAAACTAATTATAATCTTGTTTGTTTATAAATTCTAGAAGGAAATATTGTGGTTTTAAAGCACATAAGAAATAGAAAGAGGGAAGCATGGAGAGTAGTCTTGTAGGAAGACTATAATTTTTGTTAATAGATGAATGGTGTTGAGGTGGAGTATCTAAATTGAGTTTAATTTTAAGAAATTATTATTATAAAATTTCTATGGAATTCTCATGAAAGAGAATAGTTGTTCTTGTTAAAAATAAATTCATATTTAAAATTTACAATCCAAGGAGATTTGAAGCTTTGCTTTTCATTTTGTAGATTAATTTTGAAGTTTTTAATTTTTTCTCTGGAGGTTCCTCGTAAATGTTCACCTTTGGTCTAGAAAATGAAATGCAAAGTTTGATATGGATAAATAATTGTACTAAAGAGGCTACACATTTTAATAGTTGTGAACTAGAAAGGAAACAAGATTCATAATTTTTTGGAATCCTTAAAATAACTATTTGATAATCATGACATGTTCATAAAAGAAAAGGTGCAAAAATAAACTCTTAATTCTGTTGATTATGAAAAAGTGAATATTCAATCTAAATAACAACCCATGTTTTTCAATATTAGGATATATTGTTTGGCTAAAAAAAAGAGGAAGTTTATTAGTCTTATTCAAAATTATGTTGATGTACTCACGTATTCATATTCATATCTCAAATCCTTTCATCCAAGTGAGATGCAACACATAATACCTTTGAAGCCTAGTGTGAATCCATTCAAGCAAAATAAAAAGTAGTATAAACTAAAGATTTTAAGTACAATTACAGTTGTGAAACATAAAATTATTAATGTTAAAATTATCTTATATATTCATCTTGTAACATATGTGGATAATATATTACATGTTCATAATAAAAAGGATAAATCAGGATTTATGTGGATTTTATAAATCTCAATCAAGTATCTCTGAAAGACAACTATCCATTTCTAATCATGGATTAAGTCTTAAAAGTAGTGATAGGTGCCTAAACTATTTTTATGCTTTAAAATTTTTAAGTTATAATCAAATTGAGGTCAATAGAAAATATCAATACAAAACAACTTTTACCCCTCCTTGGGGCACATTTACATACAGGAAAATGTCATTTGGCTTGATAAATGTAGAGATCATTTTAGATATCTATAGATGTTGTATTAAAAGATTTGAAAGATATGATAATTATGGTATCTTTAGATGACATAATAGTATTTTATAAATAGAGAAAAGATCATTATTAACTCCTTGATAATGTGCTAAAAAAATGTTGACTACATGGTATCTTTCTCAACCCTAAAAAATTTGATTTTGGAGTAATTGAAGGAAAACCATTTAGACATGTTGTTTCGAAGGAAGGAATCAAGATTGATTTATAAAGTGTTGAATTAATCCAAAATTAGTCTTTACCAACTAGTAAACTAGGTATGCATTCATTCTTTGGCAAAGTGAATTTCTTGAGATTTATACCAAATTTTATAGAACTCATTGGGCACATTGCAAACATGATGAAAGGGAAAACATATTTTGAATGTAATAATAAAAGAAAAGAGGCATTGAGAAAATAAAATATGATACTTCTTGTGCTCCTACATTGGTATACCCAAACATGAAAAAGGAATTTCTCATCTATTGTTATTATTCAAAATATTCTCTTTCCACAATCCTGGTTCATAAAAAAGAAGAAGGTATTAAATCTCCAATAAAATTTATGAGTTTTAATCTAAAAGATTATGAATCAAAGTATTTACCATAATATAAACACGAGTATGTAGGTGTGAAATCCATCAAATAGTTTAAATATTATATCCTACATTTACATTTTATAGTTATGGTGTGAAGTAAAATGGTTAAATCTATTTGACCTCAATAAGAACTAGGTTCTAAGTGAGTAAATTGGATAAAAAAAGGTTTAGGAATATAGCCTAGAAATTTAACCCATGAACCTAGTTCAATGAAAAGGATTATTTTAGTTCATAGTAGAACAGGTACTTACCTAATCAATTTCTTCAAAAATATTATAATGGTTAGAATAATGAAGAACACTCTATGGTATTTTTTGTTAACTCCGAGAATGAATGATTTTTTGATATTTCCTTTTTTCTAAGTTATGATTAATGTCATTCACATTTAAATATATAACAATGGAGGATAGTTAAGATGAAATATACTAAATATTTAATCTATGATGGTACTCTTTTCAATAAAAGCATTGATGGTTTCTTCCTTAGGTGTGTTGACAAAGAGAAACAAAATAAATTATTATAGGTTTTCAATTATTAAGGTTGTGGCACACATCTTTTGGCTTGAGTAATAACTTATAGTATATTAATATATCATTATTATTATCACACTCTTTTCAAATATTCATATGAATTGGTCATAAAATATGAATAATGTCAATAGTTCATGAAAAAACTAGAGCTTGTGTCACTTTCTCTTTTGCCAGTAGTAATTAAGGAACCCTTTTAGCATTGGGGATTGGAATTCATCTAATCACTAAATACTCATTCAATTTCAAGTCACACACATGTTATCACTATAATAAAATACTTCACTAAATGGGTAGAATACATTCCAATTAAATAGGTAACTTTAGAAGTCATTTATAAATTCCTCAAGGAGAATATCTATGTGTAATATGCAATTTAATAAAAAATAGTCAATGTTAACGCTTAAATTTTTTATGGCTATGTAATCTAATTGTCTCATTCATATAAGTATCATCCATAGGGACATGGTCAGGCTAAATCAAGTAATAAAAACATGTTCATAATCATTTGTAAAATGGTTATAAAAAATTAGAAAAAATAACATAAGAAGATATGTGAGGCAATCTAGGTAGACATTATAACATAAAATAAGGCTATAGGGATGGTTTCATTATAATTTATCCTTGGTGTTGATGTGAAAATTCCTTTTAACTCTTTATTTTTTACCTTTATAGTTAACTTGAGATATTGAGGATTCTAATTTTTAATGTTTGTTAGATAAGAGAATTTTATATTTGTAGTAGATTGAAGAATAAATATTATGGGTGGTTGACATAATCACATAACATCAAGATTGAATGCAAGTATAGTTTGATAAAAAAAAGGTGAAATATAAAGAGTTTCACATTGGAGATATAGTTATTTTATGGGATAAGCACCAAGAACCTAAAGGAAGTCATAGAAATTCTAACTCTCTTTAGAAGGGTCCCTTCCAAATTAGTCATTTCTATGGTGATAAAACATATTACTTGGAATGTTAAGATGGAAATCATCTCCCATTACCCTAAAATGAGCAATACCTGAAGCACTTTATGGTTTAAAAACCAATAATTATATTCATTTAAATATGTACATATATTTTTGGCTTGTTTATTTTCCCTTTTCCTATTTTTTATTTTACATGTGTGTTTCTTTTCAATAAAGCACAATAGATTGGTAACTATCCCTCCCTTGTTGGTGTACTGATCTTATTTTATAAAGTTTAATCCAAATTTTCAAAGGTTAAATAATTTTTCAATTTTTAGAATTAAAAAATTCTCATAAACATCTTCAAGTGAATGAGAAATAAAAATTAGAATCTTCTTCAAGAGGATCTAACCCAACAAAATGTGTTCATGTCACATATGATTGAGATTAGTAAATTGGATATCAATTTGTTAGATCATGATCTTTAAGAACTATAATAAGGGATCTGGATTAGTAACACTTGTTCATATCTTATATGATTGAGAGTGATGAACTAGCCATTAGTTGGTTAGATAAGGTCGATCGATATTACACTGATCGATAGTTTGTATCAAAAACTTTTAGATAAGTTCACAGACTAATGGAATAATACTAATCTACAAAATTAGATTTTATATTCTTCTCTCATTCCTTATAGTTTGAAGTCCCCAATCAGATCCAACTATTGTTATAGTTTTTAAATAGTGGTAGAAAATGACAAAAATAATGAAGCTCAAAATTGAGCCAACTATTGTCCCCAATCAAGAAATGAAAAAAATTGGGAAAATTTGAAAAATATTATTCTTAAAATTTAAATTTGTAAAAAGTGTTTGAGACCCTGTTAGATCTAAGAGGCATGTTTCCATACCCATCGTAACTCATTGGTGTTGGAAACATGTCCAACAGGGTATGAATACCCTAAAAACATTGATGGCAAAAAGTTTAGACCTTGTGAACATCACCATCAAGACCCACCAGTGTTACAAACATAAATAATGGAGTCTAACATTTATGCAAACAACCCCACCTAGGCCAACCTACTGTGTGGACACTCCCTCAGACTCTGGGTACCCTACTTTCACACTTTTAAATCTTACCTTTTTCTCCATCATCCTTTATTTTTGGCCATTAGTGGATTCTTCCTCATTACATGTGTCAATCCTAATATATATTTCTCCCGTGTCATTCAATTCTAAGATCTGTACTACAAATTTATAACTCTTAGTGGATCTTGTTTACCACTACTTGAGATTGCATTCAATCTTCCTTGTCGTTATTCATCATCCATAAGGTCCTCACTAAAAATTTATTATTTCAAAGCTTATTCATATGTAATACTTTTAGTTTCACCTTGTTTATTTAAAAAATACTTCAACAATATTTTCAAAAAACCCTCTCATAAATATCTTGATATACAAACCCTCTGGTTTGTATTATTTTCTAGGGATTTTTATAAAAAGATAAATTATTTTTCTAAAAACAAATTCAAACTCTAGTTCTTTTTCCAAACCCATTTTTCTCTTGGTTTTCACTTTATCCTCTTTTCTTCTAGTCCATATCTACTTCAAAAATGGAATTCACACTTGGTGCTAACAATCCTTCCAGATCCTAGAAAATTATTAACACCACCATAAAAATTCAATGATGTTATATACACCATCATTAGAACCTGGGAATTTTTCAAACACATCTGTTAGAACCCAATGGTATTGTTTTCACTACCTATAGATCATGATTACCATGTAGATACCCTATTAGACTCTATCTATTATGTAATCACTTTTCCTAAGAAGTTAGGGTTTTATTAGTTTTCTTGACAAATACTCTTGGTCAACTACAATATATTACTAGTTCATATTTTTAGAGGTGTGATTTATTTTGATGTCAACACCTAAGACTCCTTTCATGGGTACCCCTAATAAAACTCCTTAAAGTAAGATTCTACAAGGAGAAGAGGAATAAAAAATGAAGTACTTAGTTGAAGGTTTTATTCCTCTATCAAGTTTACAGTCAAATATTGAGAATATAATAAACTCAAATATAAGGCATATCAATATGGATGATTTCTTAAAAAAAATTAATGGAGTGCATAAGACATATTATGTTAAGAGTATATATGATAATGGATTGGTAAATACATCTAGTTTCCCAACCTCAGTGTTGAGTCTTGAATTTGTCTTCACCATAGATGAACACTGTGACCCTAAAAAAAGATAAGTGTTACATCCCAAAGGAGAATATGTCATATTTTTATCTCCATAACATACTGAAAAGTTATTAAAGTTTGTATAAAGAGAATCACATTTGAACATTTCTTCTACCTCAACAAAATAGTTGTAGGATGATAATATTAAATCTTGTGTGAAATGGGTAGATAAACAATGGCTTATAAAGCATAAACATTTAGAAACAAGACACCCAAAGAATCTCTCTATGTTTGAATTCATAAACAAAGTAAATGATATGATCACACTTTTACATAGGGTAGTTGAAAGCCCAAAATCAAGATAATTCCATACTTGGATGTATAGGTACATATGGATTATTCAATAGAATAAGTAATATATCAATTATGGTTAGCTGATTAGTGATTTAATCCATAAAAAACTGATTAAAGTCAAAATAAATTTTAAATTGGAAATGACTTCGTACCTAGTTTATGTAGTTGTTACAAGGATATTTTATGGTGGATTAAATCAGCTAGGAAATATGAAAACCTCTAAAATATATAAATTTTAACCTGAACTCACACTAAAATAAAGGGCTCATCATTTTTGAAGAGTGAATGACACATTAATTTTATACATTATTAAAAAAAATTAAATGAACCTTATAACATGTTAATCTTTGTAGAAGTAATAATATATATTTCCAAATGGAAATCTTGGTTTTTATAGTTCCTAAGTTTTTCTTATTTGAGGTTTTGAAAATGTGAGATATCATCATACATGCTCCCTAAGTATGTTGATGATAGACATACCCTAATAGAATTGCTAAGACAATTTACTAAAGCTCACAAGTTTGTAACCAACAAACATAAATCTAGATTAAAATTCCCCATCTCTATTAGTAGATACGCATTCTCATCACTAGATAAAGAAAATAGAATTGAGAAATAAATGACATGTGTCACTATAAAGCCATTTAAAATGAGGGATTAATTTGGTGTAAGAGGCTTTATGACACATGTCCTACGAGCTTCATATCAACATTTTCCTCATTTTGAAGACTATTAGATAAAATATAATGATGAAAATGATGTGGGAATTAAGGATTGCTCATTATTCATAGTGAAATAGCATATTGAATTTGGGATTCAAAAAGTCCCGAAAAAAATTATCAGTGATGAAGATACATTAAAACCTAGTTTTCAAAAATAAAAAATTAAATTTGAACCAATTATAAAGATTGATTGGAGAAAGAAAGAGTTTATTTCTCTTGTAAGTGAAATTCAAGTTGGTTTTTAGAGAACATTACAATGGCTGAAAAATAAATGAGTAAATTATGACCACATAGGCCTTAAACCACCACCAAAAATAGGAAACGAACTAGGAAGCTTCCATAAATAATAACAAGCATAAGTTCGGACATCCAAAGTGACTGAAAGTGGAGATATTCCTAAGATAGGAGGAGATATAGAAAAATAAACTATCTCAAGAACTAATTCAAGCTCTAATTATCTCAAGTTAAAAATCAAAAGGTTAAGAAAGAAATATTCATGTTCTCTAATTTCTTCCATTGTTGAAGAGGTTCATCTTGATAGTTTTTTTCAACCCCATATCATAGTAACAAATACTACTAAAAAATTAATCACATTTGACTCCTCAATATTACCAGCATCCTCAACTCAACCTAATTATTCTCTACCTCTTCATCCTCTACTGAACCCTTATTTGATTCTTGAACCTTTAAAAAAAACCCAAATTCATTGATTGAAAAAGGAAAAGATAAAGTAATAGCAAAAGAGCTCTAAGCTATGGAAAAAATTCTTCCCCTTCTTGATACTTCCATAAATTTTGAGTCTATCTAGATCCAATAATATCTTGTCAATGTCAAATTCCCAAATTGGCTTCATGAAGTGGTGAAAAAGAGGAAAAAGGTTTTATAGCCACATGAAATTCATTTCAGTGTAATATCTTATATTTTTCCACTAGTAATAAAAAAACCTAAGATTGTGATAAGTATAATAAAAGAAAATAAAGAAAGATATGTATAAATAGATATTCCCCCTAAAGAAAAGGATAAGGATAGTGTTAACACATATAATTCTAAAATAAAAAAAGTACACATGGGAAAAATAACAAGACAAGGAATGAAGGAAGATGTTCAAACTTCTATTTGCACTTTTTCGATAAAATAGACCATGATAATGATAGAAAAGATCATCTCAAAGAGAAAGCTGAATAATTAAACTGATTGGTTCATAAATTAGTCAATCCAATTCAATCTTATTCTTCAATTATTAATCATATCTTATATATTGAAACATTGAATATAGTAAAATAAATTAAAACCATATGTAAAGTAACAAAGGATTGGTAGAAAGAAATTTTACTATTGGGAATCAGTTCTATTAGAGTTACAATGGATATACATTTTGAGATCCAATTAGAATATAATGATGTATCAAAAGAAGAAAATTAAAATATGTGTAGAAATGGGAAGAATTACTTCTTAAATTGAAATAAGTATATAAATTTGATTCAAATGTTCTTTTTCAAGCAAAATTAATTGAGAAAAATTTTGTGGTATATCTCCCTGAATTTCTTAGAATTATGAGATGAAAAATTCATATCATGAAAGAAGTTATCAAAAATTTATTCAATTCCAAATCCATGGGAGGGGACGTTTTTCTTTAAATAATAGGAGCACTAAAGAAATTAAATTATATAATAACCAATAATCATAGTAAAGTGATCTCACAAGAAAGTATCATCAACCAATTTAAGAAGAATATTGAATAAATTATAACTCCTAAATTCACTTTCAATTCTAAATGAATTCTTCAGTTGGTCAAGTATCATTACAACTTGGATAATTTAAATGAAATAGTGAAGAAATATCTTGTCACAATTGACAAAATGGTGGAGTGACATTGTGATGCAGATGTAGATTTCATGTACTAAGATAGTCTTGAAGAATAAAAATTCCTTGAGATAATGAAAATATTTGAAAAATATCAAAGTGAGAAAAAGAATATCCAAAAAAAAGAAGAAGAATTTCTTATTTTCCTCAGTGAAGAAGAAGTGGGTTGATTCATCAAATATGTTTTCTTATGTCCCTAACTTAGGGTTTTCAATTCATGTGATGTATTTTTTATTTACACATTGTATCTCATGCAATTGTACTAAGGTCATTTTGTAAGTTATAGTTCATGCATATTTTTTATTTCACTTTTTTGAGTAATGTAAATTTTCTAATATGCATTTGTCAGTTATAAAAAATTGAAATCAATTATTTAAGTTGTGAAATTTTCTCAATGTATATTTACAAGTTTAAAAATGTAAGAAATAATTAATGTATATTTAGAAGTCACTAATATGCAATAAACTTGGTTACATGTCATAACCACCCAGTTAGAGTTATTTATATGTGTTATGGGCTCATTTGTGTAGGTATTGACATTTAGAAGTTTCAGAGAACACATATGAAAATGGAAACTACATTTTTAATCATCAAGGATTAAATACAAAGTAAATATTTTGTGAAATTTGTGTTTTAGGATTTCCATGTAGATAATGTATGTATTTAATATTTGCATGTATTGAGATATTTATCATCAAAATGTTATAAAAATTATTATTAACTAGTCAATAATCACAAGAATTTAATTATAGCATTTATTTTTGAATCTATATTTTTAGTTTTCATATTTAGAGAAATCTTGGTGGTGTTATAATGTAAACTCTTTACTTTTTAACAAGAAAATATAGAGGGATCATTATTTTCTACAATCAATTATATAGGTATTTTTGGTGTATGTTATTTATTTTGTTAAAAATATTTATACCTTTCCTATCTATTGAATGAGATATTTTTTTGTTTGAAATTACATGCTAAATCCCTTGACATTTCTAATAGGTTTCTAAATTCATTACATTGGTTTTTTTCTATTTCCTATATTTTAAAAATGTAATTCCCATATAATATCTCTCTATCATCTTTTCCTATCTCTAGCCTTTTCATACATTCAAGTTAAAAATAATACCATAATGAAACTCAATTTTATTTTAAATATTTTACTTTATGACATAGTTTTATCTTTCAATAATGGTAACTCCAACTACAAATAAGAGAGGGACTTTATCTTCTGACTATTGAAAATAAACACTTATTTATCCCTTGTCAAATTTTGGTTCTAACAAGATGAAATGTTTGCTTTCTTCATAATATTTATGGGATCTAATGGAGAATGGATTCATAGATCCTCCAAATTAGGTAACCTATCAGGATTTGACATAAGTTGAAAAAGATTAGCCTAGAGAAAATAAGAAGGACGTAAAATCCCTATTGTTTATTTATTAAGTAATGGATGAATTTATTTTCTCCAAGGTTGTAGTAACAACTAGGTCTAAGAGGGTGTATGATATTCTAGAAAAATAATTTTAGGGAACAACCAAGGTAAAAGTTTCTAAATAATAGTCTCTTAGGAGAAGTTTTGAGAGTGTGCAGATGTAAGATTAAAAGTATAAAATTATTTTTCAATCAAGTTATGAGTATTGTTAATTAAATCCAATCACATGGATAAGAAATTCTTGGTCAAATGTTTTTAGAAAATATTGTCAAGATCCTACCTAGTAAGTTTGATATTGCTTCTGTTGCAATTGAAGAATATAAAGATCTAAGTTAGTCCTCTATAGATTATTTTATGGGGTCTCTATTATCTGATGAATATATAATAAATAAGAAAATTGTTTGCTCTTTAGATAATGCATTTATGTAACAAATTTCATTTACTAAAGGTAGAAGAAAATCAAGGTCAAGCTTTAGAGGTAGATGAAGAAAGAATAATTACATAGGGGGAAGGAGCAGCCCAGATCAGGGTGGAAGGGAAAATAAAAATTTAAATTCTAACAAATCTAGAGGATGTGGAAATAAAACTAGTTATAGTAGTATTATCAGAGTTATGATAAATTCAATGTTCAGTGTCATTACTACAAGAATTTTGGTCATTATGGATATGAGTGTTAATAAAATTAAGTAAATGAAGGTAAAATATGCAATTTTTTCTAATATATTTGAAATCAATTCTAGATCTTTATTTATTACATGTCATGTTTTTGAAGAGAGTTCCACTGATATTTGATTTGTAGATAGTGGATGCAAAAATAATATTATAGGAAATAGATATTTATTTGAAATCTTAGATAGATCAATGAAGTCATAAGTCAATTTTAAGTAATGATAATAAAGTATCAATGATTGATAAAGGTGTGATTAACATTGTTAAAAAACATTGTCAAAAAAGTATATTATGTATGTTTATTTTGTTCCATGATTGAAGGATAGTCTCATGAGTATGGAATAAATTGTGCAGAAGGGTTAAAAAGTATCATTTAAAGTTAATTTGTGCACTATACTAGATATATTTCCAAGTGACATGTTGATTTCAAAGGTTGAGATGACCAAGAACATAATGTTTCCACTTTAAATCAAGAGTGAGAATTCAATCCAATAAGATCTTGATAAATATTACAAGGCAAACTATTTAGATTAGACATGATTATAGAATTTAAGGTATGGAAATATTCATATTATAGGTTTTGGTTTATTTTATAAGAAGTATATGGTGAGATTATTACAACTACTTTATCATCAAACAAGTTCATGTGAGAGTTGTATTTAATCAAAACAACATAGGGAAAGTTTTATGGCATGAGTGTTTTGCAGAGCAAAGAGACCATTAGAACTTGTTCATAATGATATATGTAGACCTATGTAGACTCAAACAATAGGATACTTTATGTATTTTATAAAATTACTTAATGATTTTACTAGGAAAACTTGGATATGTTTTTCAAATCATAAGTCTGAAGCCTTAAAAATCTTTGAGGATTTCAAAGTAATGATTGAAAGATAGAGTGACCTAAACATCAAGGTACTCATGTCAAATAGAGGTGGTGAATACAATTCAAATGAGATTATATATTTTTTCACATATCATGGAATTAAGAAGCAATTTAATATAAGATACACACCATAATAGAATGGTGTTATAGGGAGAAAACAAAAAGAATAATCATGGACATGTCTAGGATCATGTTGAAGGATAAACACTTGTCTAGTGACTTCTAGGAAAATGTAGTAACAT
Source organism: Torreya grandis (assembly GCA_037957365.1). Classification (NCBI taxonomy): domain Eukaryota; kingdom Viridiplantae; phylum Streptophyta; class Pinopsida; order Cupressales; family Taxaceae; genus Torreya; species Torreya grandis. The sequence continues at coordinate 816,920 of JARHVA010005701.1, forward strand.
GTGAATTGTATATTCTAAAAAAATGTAATACAAAGAGTGTGAATGACATAATTACATGAGAAGTATGGAGTGGTAGGGAGCACATTGTATCTCACTTAAAATTTATTGGATGTGTGGCATATGCAAATGTGATAGAACAAACAAGAAGAAAACTAGATGATATAGGTGAAAATTACATCTTTATTAGCTATAATGAGAATTCAAAAGCATAAAATTTATATAATATAATTAAAAATAAGTTAATCATTAGTGGAGATGATGAATTAAAGGAAGAAGAAGCTTGGGATGGAAGTATTAATAGATCAGGTATAACAACTAGACCTCAATAATAAGAAGAATAAATAAAATAAGGTGTGCATCGTGGTCATCCAAGTTCACAAGAAATAGGTAATTTGACATGAAAACTACAATGATATAATTTTGGATAGCTAAGAACACCAATTATTTTTGTAAAAGGTGAATCATTAGTTCACATAAGTTATCTTACTCCAAATTTAGAAAGAAATAATGAAATAAATCCTACACTTGACTCATGAATTTCAAGGTATAGAGGTAATAAAATAAGATATTTTAAAGAGATT